>JAOXNO010000041.1:43689537-43706614 GCA_028565335.1 Limnodromus scolopaceus
GTAAGGGGCCCAAAACTGGACACAGTACTCGAGGTGGGGCCTCACCAGTGCCGAGTACAGGGGGACGATCACCTCCCTGGTCCTACTCACCACACTATTCTTGATACAGGCCAGGATGCTTTTGGCCTTTTTGGCCACCTGGGCACACTGAAAAGGCAGTTAGATTAAATAAAATAAAAACATCCAACAACCACAAAAAAGCCAACAAACCAAACACACCAACCAAAACATACCAAACACACAAAACAACCAAAAAAACTGAATCACCACAAAAGTGGCAGCTCCTTTCACAATATATAATCTCCATTTGGAGAACTCCTTGCTATAGAACAGGTAAGATGATAAAGAATTGCAAGTTACTACAAAGACCAGACAAGTTCCAGGAAAGAAATCCACAGAGGGATTAGAAACTACAGAGATCAATTCCAGACCAAGACCCTCCCAAGCCACAAGTGATTAGACTAGTATTGTGCAGAATTATCATTAGATGTCTTTCTATTCTAATATCATTCACTAAATATCCACTTTTTGATGTTTCAACATACATGGCTAGATCTTTCCTCACTACACATACTTTCTGCAAATTGAACGCCAGCAATTGTTTTAACCTTTGAAGGAAGTCTTTGAATGAGCGGCCATTTTTACTTTCCCCCCTTTTCTTTGGTTTTCTCTCCTCTTTCTGGAAGGGCAATGAGCAGAATATTCCAGATGAAGTCTTACTAGTCCTACACATGAAAAACCATCTCATTGCAGCATTTCTGTCTTCACTAAAAGAATGTCATTAAATACTTCAGCTTTCATAGTTTTATTGAATGATAATGATGTTCTCTCCCAGCTAATAGACTTATTCTTCTGGCATTCCCCTTACCATTAACTACAGAAAGGTTCCTTGTTAGACTTCACATATCTCATTTGTTGCTTCTCAGGTCAAAAGTTGTAACATTCAATTTCAAATCTTGAAATCCTACTATAGGAAGTCACAAAGAGGCAGTTTTTTCTTTCATTAATGAAAAGACAGTGGCTACCAGCATTCCAGAGGTCTGAGGAAGGTTTGTTTCTCTCATTCAAAGGCATCAAACAGCTGTAGCATAATCTGCTGCAGCAGCTATTTTGTTGAGAACCATCTCAGTTAAAATTTACTGAGTTTGCTAATGAAAGAGAAAAAAAGTATACTGAGAAGTAGGCCACAATAAGAAAAACCCAGAGTTTTGCAAGTATTGAGAATTCTTTATCAGATAAACTATTTTATCCTACCAGGCTATTAGGAAAAAGCAGAACAAAGACAGCCTGTTGTATTTTTCCAGGAAGGCTAACAAGTCAAGTCTTCTTCCACTGATGGATTCTATCATATCAAGCATGTAACAGGCACTGATAGGTTAGTCTCCTCAATCCCTGTCCGACTTCATCTAGAGTCAGGAACTTACACAAGTAGAATTATTAAGTCTGCTGGTGCCAACAAGTGGTCTGTACCGACAATATTACTGTTGGTCTGTAATGGTTTAACCCCATCTGGCAGCTAGAACCATGCAGCCGCTTGCTCACTCCCCTCAGTTCAGAGGGGGAAGAGAATCAGAAGACTTAAACTGAGAAAAAACCCATAGATTGAGACAAATATAGTTTAATAGGTAGAGCAAAAGCCGTGCATGCAAGCAAAGCAAAACAAGGAATTCATTCACTGCTTCCCATCAGCAGGCAGGTGTTCAGCCATCTCCAGGAAATCAGGGCTCCATCACGTGTAACGGGCACTTGGGAAGACAAGCGCAACCCCAAACATCCCCACCTTCCATCTTCCCCAGCTTTACATACTAAGCATGACGTTATATGGGATGGAATATTCCTTTGGCCAGTTGGGGTCAGCTGTCCCTCTGGTATGAGGAGCAGAAAAGGCCAAAATCAGCAGTGCGCTATCATCACTATTTCTCATCCCTGTCATGGAAGTCTAAGACCAACACATTATGTTCCAAAAAGTCAGGTGTTGTGAAAAGGTAAAATGGTCAAACTGAACAGGAATCTTATACTACAAGCACTTTGTCAGTCATAACTTTTTTTACAGGTTCAGGAAGTCAGTTGGGAAGTAATACTACTCAGTGTGTATTAAGTCTAAGCTTCAAATGATGACTCAAAATGCACAAACCACTCACCTAAAAGGCAAGGACGCTCAATCCCAGGGAAATTACTTCAGACAATGTCCCAATCCAAAAGTAGGGATTCCAGTCATGGACCCACTGCTCTGAGGAGAATCGCTGAAAGGGGGTCTCCAGTGTGGGCCACATTTTATAGCCTGGGCCAGATCTGATCTGTGATCATCTATTGGTCATGGCCACATACAGCTCTCATTAGTTGAGGGGTCTCCTAGGTAGGCTCATTGGCTGAGGTGGTCTCTAGGGCTCAAGCATCTGGGGCATGTGTCTGGGAGTTGTTTGCGTAGGTGACCAGGAGCTCCCATACTTCTCGCAAGGTAGCCACCACGCTCCTGTACTTCGCCGTTAGACCCATGGCGGGGTAAAGAGAGGGGCTGCTCTTGCCACAATCCCAAATCCAAACCACAGCACTACAACAGCTGCTAGCAAGAAAGTTTAACTCCATCACAGCTGAAGCCATGACAAACATATCACTTAAGCTTGTGACAGAGCATTTAGTACCAATTCCTGCAATTTTAGGGCAAGATGAATGACCTATGGGAAAATAAGGACACACAACATTTGCTCTGAGAAGTCAGCATTGCTACTGATACCACATTAATACTCACACAAAGCATACACTCAAGACTTATGAGTCAAGATCTACCTACAGGATTTTCACCTCCTAACTACTGGAGAGATTCCCACCTTCTTTTGTTCCTACAGCAATATGTTGTTTGACTTGCATCTCAATAGCAGATCTCTGTCATATTTAAGTGATATAGACTGCAGTTAGTCTGCTTCCAGCAGATACAGGAGGCAAAAAAGAAGATATTATCATGGCTATCCTGACTCCTTTGTCATATTTGTCACAAAGCCTTCAGAGCAGAGTGCAGCTCAAAGAGACTCCTCCTGCTATGCTGCACAAATGATAAGGACTGAAAAGGACAGGGAGGAAGAGAGGAAGAGGAAACAATATTATTCATCATCATAACATGGGAAAGCTTGTATCTTACAAAAGGTATCTTCAACAAGTATAATAGTCTTCAAACCAATGTTCAAAGTTAAAAAGCAGCTTTCTCCAAGACCGTGAAGTGTGAAACAGAAAAATTCACTACACACTTGTAAAACACTCACTTTTACTTTAAACAAGTACCTGAAATAGAAAACTTGTCTTGATTTCATTATGGAAGGGTAACATTTTATCAACCTATAGTAGCCTTGATAAGATCATGTTCAGATATACCTACTAATATATGGTCCTGATTACAAACATACACATTAAACTAGAAGCCCACATCCTGCTTAGAATACTAAATATAAATCTTTCGTGTTAGTCACACTCACCGTTTCATGTCTTTGGGACTCAGTGAGCTTTTCAGACAATTCTTCTAGAGTCTTCCTTAACTCAGCATCAGTCCTTCATAGAAAAATATAGGTAAGACAATATTCTACAGTGCAAAAACTAAATAATAACGGTGATAATTTTAAGCAGCAACAATCTCCTGGATTTTTATTCTACTTCAATTTGTTCTACAGCTTTTAAATTCCTAGCATAAATAGAAACCAGCCTCAAGTGGAAAATTCATGATAAAAAGCATTTCCATTCCTCAAGTGAAGATAACGGAGCATCTAGTTTGGAAGTCTAGGTACCAGGTCAACAAGTACAAAATTATGAACATGTCTACACAGTCCTTTTGAATAGTACTAGTTCCTACTAGGAATTAGTGGACTAATTCCTGTTATTGCTAGTAGACAAAGCACCATATGTTGAGACAGTATGTACTTAAAAAAATCATTACGGTCTGCATGAAAGCTTGCCCTCAAGAGACTCCAGTACCAAGAATAAATAAGGAGCAAAATTGTAATAAAAGAAATTCCCAAGTCCTTGTCATTTTGTCCACATATAAAAACAAGGTGGGGGAAGAAGACACGTATACTATACAAATCAGAACATTTATGTTTATAAATACTGCACAAGATGACACGGAACAAGCAGTTCATAATACTGCTTTCATCTACATGTTGTGCAATTAGCCACTCTCCCAAATTTTTTTTTTTTTTAAATACAAATGAAGGAGTTTAAGAATTATTTGCCACATAATTCTTCACAGAGTTTTATTTTGCTTATACCTATTTCTTCTTGAAAGCTCCCGACTGATGTCATCTCCTAGGCGAACTTGTTCACTACTGAGATCTCGAAGAGACTGGTGGAAAGAATGCAGCTGTAAATTAAAGTACACAAAGTAAGCCAAGGCTTCGGATGCCTTTTTTTTTGTGTGATATTCCAGAAATATATATATACATAAATACACACTTTTTAAAATTAAGCAGACAGAAATAAACTGAAAATATTAAAATTCCATGAACTGGAGATTAGCCTGGATGAATGGATGAAGCTTGAATACTTTCTAATTCTTGACCCTTCACAACACTTGCTCATTGAAGTTAATTTTCAGTACATTATTTGCTAAACTAAGTTTCCCAACTATGGGGGTTTTTCTATTGTTCAGGGCTTGGTCACTGCGGTTACCTGATACTGCACCATCTTTTTAACCTAATGCAAAGGAAGTTGAAAGATTTGAACAGGTGAAGTCAGAAGAGACACGTATTTCCTGCTAATAAATGGTAGTAAGTGAAACAAAGTTCTGCCCAGCTACATATCTTGCTATAAAAAGATGGCATATGAAATTGGAAGTGACCAAGCAGAACACTATCATGTATTCAGGAACTACCAAAGCACTGAGGAAAGATAGTTTACCTTTACATAAAGGTAAAGACTTCACATGCCCTACTAGAATGCTTTTTTCAGAGCCTGGGGAAAAAAACCCAAAACACCACAAAACAAAACAAACAAAAAAAAAAACCCAACCACAAACACATCTATTTTCATCTGTAAAACCTCCCGTTTCCCCCATTCAGCAGGCCCCCAATTTATAGTCAAACTTTTAAGGGAACAAATAATAAAAGTAATAGGTCATCCAATCTTCATGGGATATAAAAAAAAAAAATAAAAAAAAAAATCACAGTTAATCCATCCTACTGCTGTCAACACCTCAGTGGCCAGGACTATCATTATGAAAAAACTTGGTTTATAATATCCCCTTGTCCTACGTCCAAGACAAACCTGGATCTCCCACAGCCCAGCTAACTATCCTCAACGTTCAGCCACAGGCACTACCCTCTCTCCATGTGACTAACCAGAAATTTCAACCTGATCCAAGAGACCTTGAAAAACATAGCATATTTTCAGAATCTTTCAGCCTAAGGAGAGAGACTTAAATGTGTTAAAAGACCATTCAGGTAGAAAAACTACCTTACTAGAAGCAGTCAGAATGGGAATAAAGGGACTGTGGTTACAGAAAGAAGAAAAAGCCACAGCTTTAGTTAAGCAGTACTGCTTTATCTGCCCCAATTTCTACCTACGGTCATCATCAATGACTACTTCTAGTTCATCATTCCTCAAAGCACTATACTCTCCTTACAAAATAGTTAATGATTGAGTAAAGCCATGTTCATTCAGTGAAAAGCAGGAATAAACCAGCAATTACCATCAAAACAGGAAAAAAAGCTATTTGCCTACATAGTTACTTAATATAAACTCAGAATTTTCTATGTATTGGAAGAACTCCCTTGAATAAAATTTCTAAGATACTTCTAGAATATTTAGAAGTAGTCTAAAATATTTCTAAGCTTTTCGGAAGCTTAGAAGGAAAGATTTCCATATAACATTATTTCCTTCCAAGGATTATGTTCCACACTAACCTTGAAAGAGGAAGGAATAGGGGGAGAAGTAGCCTGAAAGGACAATGAAATGGGGTTAAATAGAAGTCTAGGTATTTCTGTAGCACTCAGATTTCCCAAAAAGCCAACTGAGAGAATTTATTGTCGTTAAGTTTAAAATTAATTATTTGGAAGTTGAGACTGATTTAATGAAGTCAACATGAACACATTACAATCAGCAGATTTCTCCTGGACAAATTAGTCCTCACAGAGGGGCTCACTCAAGCAGGTCTAGCCACTCTATCTGAAAGAGCAAAAGCAGGTACTGAAATCTCTTCTCTATTGGTAGCATATACAAAGCCTATAGTCTTAGCCATTAAAGTAATTATTTATCTTTTCTGCAGAGTCTGCAAGTAGACGGGTATGAAAATTACCAGTGCCATACACATCCTTTCCTCCTCACATCATCTGCCTGAAGTACAGGGTCAAATTATCCTACTCACAGGTCAGACCTAGAACTAAGACGGAGAACTAACTGGCTCAAAATCTATCCAGGCTACACTGAAGTAAACAGCAAAAGGGCCAAGATCCTGTGCCATTAACTTAAGCAGAACAGTGGATATCAGCATGTAGGTGAACATTAATCACATATTTAGAGATTTTTTTTCTCTCTCAGATGTGGCCTAAAAAGTACAGAGATTATTTTTATACATCCATTTTGATATCACTACCATCTGCATCTTTTTATCTGCAACAATAGATTCGCATGAACCTTCGTGACACTGACAGATACAAGAGGTGACCACCTAATGAAGAATGGCATGTAACACTGAAAGCACACTTCATAGCTGAAAGATTCTTAGCTGCATCACCACAATAACTTCATTTGATTTAAAAGCAAAGAGCCTGGTGACCACACATTGCCTATTCTAGGAAAGCGACTCCCATTAGTGCTCTGTACCTGGTCCAAATTATCTGCCTCGTTGACAAATCGAACACTTGCAGATCTAGACCTTCGATGTTTATTGCCCTGTGAGTCTCCATAATCCCTGAGAGGAGAAGTAGGTGTGAAGTGGCGGTTCCCTTTATGAGATAAGACATTAAAAAAGTAAATAGAAAGGCAAAACTTCATACAGGAAATTTTTCATTTTGCATCACAAAAAACACGTTTCATCTTGCCAATATCCTTATAGGCCACATTACAGACAAAACAACTACTAAAATTACGCAAAATGCAGAGGCATACTTCTTGTTTAGCTCTTTCCAGGATTCTCCTTCAATCTAAATATTTCTGGAACACACATATGTGATGGGTAAGAAAAAGGTTTTCTTTGTTTCTCCAAGGAATAGGTACTTTTTTTCCCCTCAAACTTTATTTGCCCAAGCAATAGCTCTTCCTTTACCTGGATCTATTACAGCTTCAAACTACAGTACTTCACAGCTTTCACATTAGAAAAATGGAAGTTTTAGAGCTTTCTACTAAAATACATTAAATACTACTTTCAGGAGGAATACTCCTCCCTAATACACCTTTACCTAAAATACAATGAATTTCCAGAGAGACATACAAGAAAAAACTACATTTCTGTAGGTTATACATTTTTTCAGTTTTTCCTTTTCCACTGAGCCTTAGATAATTTCATCCACACATCCATAATCTTATGCATTTAAAATTTAAATTTCCTTATTACCATGAAGCAATCTTCAGAAGCTGCAATACCTTTTAGATTTAGCTTTAACTTGTAGGTACCTACAACTCATGTAGCAGACAAGGAATTTTCTCTACTGAATTAATGTTTCATTTAGATCTCTCAGGATACCAGCAGAAAAGACTGTGTAACAGAAAGCTATAAGAATTTTCCAAATAAACAACAGCATAATTTAATGTATGTATCTTAAATTTCTAAACTGAATTTCTTTGAAGTAATTAATGGCTTATCACACCACTATCTTCACACATTCTTCTTCTTAATTACCTCTTTCCATACAACAGCTATATGACATAATTTCAGTCTACTCAAGCACCTTAAATATTTTACCTGACACTCCTTCTCCATCCAGATCACTAGGGTATAAACTTGAGAGAGAAGCACTTCTCATTCCAGTGTTTCGGGTTAATTGTTGGCTCCTAAATTGACCTATAGACTGTTCCAGTGTTTCTTTTAACTGCGGAGAAATCACAGTTTATTTTTTGTGAATACAGACTGCTTAAAAAAAACCCAAAATATTATTTTTCAAAGTCATTAAAAGAATCAAAACTATTTTAAAGCCAAGTATAGCTACAAATTAATAACAGTTTTTCTTCAATGTCTTGTATGTCATATTCCCATAATTATAGCAAAACATGTTTCCAACATTGGTAGCTTCAAATATCAAGTTTGTTAAAACAGTGGTGCAATGCACCAGGAAAACTCAAAAGAAAATTATGTCTCCTACAACCAAAATAAGACCTGTTTGCCAGAATGCTCAATAACAGCCTTGCAAAAGAAATTTTTTTATTAGAATTTTTCTACCATCCCTACCTGTAATCAGTTTGACATACGGCTATAAAATTTTACTAAGCAGCTTTACATCAAGCCCCACTTTTAGTAGTTACACTTCCAGAAAAAGGCTGCCATTCCCCACTTAAGAGTTCAGAACTAACTATATTCCTAAATAAGCTGCTCACTTTTCAAATTTCCATCTTGCTTTCTAAGATTGCATTGGGTAGCTTTGGTTCTTAGCCACTTGCTTTGTCACACTTGTTTGACAATCCACAAAACATCAATTTCTAAAGGTTCAGCTTAATTCTCCTTAACAGAGGCTTGTACCATAATAGATAAATTGCTCTTTATTCTTGCAGAATTATACACTGTGATGGATCTGTCTCTGAATAATAAAAACTCTGAATTAAGCTACAGGTGCTCAGTTTGCATGCATTAGTTTTAAAGCACTTATTTTCATCCTTTCTACATGAAATCGGACAGTTGGATTTTTTTATTATCTTTATTTTTTTAAATAAAGAACCACGACAGTGTCCAGAATTAACAACCTGACTCTTCAGTCTGTTTCTTTAGAACAGAAAAATGGCTAAGAAATTGTTTAAAATTTTTGAGTTACAATTTACATTATAAACATCATTATAGTTTAAGGTATTTGTGTTCTCTTAAAAACAACTTAATTATTAAAAGAATTGAGAGAGTCTAGTAACAGTAGAACAGAGATATTTAAAAACACCAATTTGAATAAATATCTTTAATATTCACCAATCTGAATTCCATTCCTCAACATCTCAACTGTCAGCTGTTTAAAATCCCATCAAAACAGTGGCTAACGTTTCAGTCCTTAACTACGTATTGTAGAAGAAAAGCTGATTCACTGCTTCCCAATCCCAGCTGCTTCTTCCCACACAACAAATAAATACAACATCTATTCTATGCAAGTGGAAACTGCTGCTTCAGAAAGGGAACAGGAACTCAGAGAAACATGCTATCTTTGCTAATAAGACTGATTTTATGCTACTATTTAAAGCTCAAGCAGGAGATGGTTAGTCTCTAGATTTCTCCTCCATTTGAGCCATAATCAAAAGCCATCTAGCATGACTAAGAATGCACATTAAGTTAAAACTGAACTTGAGTGATGTCTCACTCACCTTGATGTATAATAGAAAATCTTTCCAGAATAATGATGTTGAACTACATTTAGTATCAGCATTTACTAAAACCAGGCAATCTTAAAATGGCTGCAATGCCCACCAGAAATTCCACAAATTCAATACCTAAGTAGAGCTTATAAAGACACAAGCAGCATTCAAACAGAAGAAAAAAATTTATTGAGGTATATAATATCCCAAACTATTTCCACGCAGAGCTTATGCACACTGATTTAGAAAGCAAGCTGTCTGAAGAAAACAAGCCCTCTTTTCTACATATTTGCTTTCTCTCTCTCTCTCCTCACATGCAAAATATTCTACATCTCATATGTATCTGTTTCAACGTGGCACCTGCTGCAGTTTGTAACCAAGTTATAAACCTCTCTTGCCTTAACAGTACTAATTTGTTCTACTTTCTCTGTTTAGACACCTGTTTTCAAACTTGTGACAGTTTGATATTTATGAGAATTTCACCCCTTCTGCAATTTAGAGAAAGCTGGTCAACAGATTCAGAAACTGTTGGAGCATGACATGAAAAAATCTACACAGAATCACAGAATCTTCTTGGTTGGAAGGGACCTTTGAGATCATCGAGTCCAACCACCCAAAAAAACCCAAAACAAACAAACAAACAAAACCCAAACCAAAACAAACCAAACCAAAAAAAAAAAAATCAAACAAAAAAACCCTACCACCACAAACAGACACAAACCAACAATCTTGGGCACTACAGCATGCCCTGAAGTGACACAAGAATGATCACAATCTCATTCTCCACTGTAATTCAGCTTTTATCTTATCATTTATTCATGCAAAAGAAACATGTTCCCTAATACTTTATTTCAGCTACGCACCTTATACTTGGCATAGTATCATAACATAACAATCTATTTGGTGCTTGTAAACCAGAAAAGTAAGAAGCTACAAAACCAGCCCATTTCAACATATAACATATGACCATTGTTTGATTTAGATTGCTGAAATATATATGAAAAGTTTCTGTTTACATTTACTTAACTCTTGATATATCCTGTCCATTACTAGCAAGTTTTCATCTATGAATGCCCTCTGCAGGAAAGATTTAAGAAGTTAAGATAAACTGAAAGTTACTCACAGTTGCTATTGCTTCGGTTTGTTCCTTGTTGTGTTCTCTGTATTGTCCTAGCAAATGGTCAACGTGTCTTAGATTTCTGTTGGTATCCTTAAAAAAAAAGTTTGAGGAAGAAAAGTCAAAACAAAAATCTCCTCTAATCAAGCATCATCACTGTTGTCTTTGTTACTTTTGGTTTATAAGAGTAAATTGATAACACAAGTGCTTTTTAAAGGGTCTAAGCATTCAAAATCCTATTGAAGTAACCAGAATCTGAAGACGAACAGCACAGATAAAGGGAAGGGAAGAAAAATAAACCAAAAACAAAAAACACCCCAAAAAAAACATGCTGTTTTTTACAGTACAACATTAAGGCCTCATCTTCAAACAAAAACCTTTTTAAGTTTGTTTCAACCACTCTGTAAAAAAACCTTTTAATCCAAAGACCTTAATGTTACCTGCCTGCAAAACAGAATTAAATTAACTAAGAAATAACAAATTTCTGAAGATCAACACATTAGGTAAGGTCTCTGCATGAGCATTCTCTGACCAGCTGGTTCAGGTGACAGATCTGCTGAAAAGTGATCCACAATAAGCAATTAGCTTAAAATCAGAATTTCAGAACAGCAGCTAGAAAGAGGTTAGACAGAAACAAGATAATAGCAGAGTCCCTTTAAAAAATTAAACAATAATCATATTAGATTGTTATTAACTCATCTCTTTTCTAGCTTGGTGATTATTTTCCAGCTAAGAATTTTTGGAGTTTAAATTTAGCATTCTATAGGGATTTTTCTCCTCTCATATATTAAAAAGAAAAAAAAAATATTGCCAGCCAAACAATACTTCAACACAAGTGATAACACGTAAGCCCACCCTCTCTAGGTATTCAGAACTGTCACCTAGAGAATAACGGGAATGACTTCTCAAGCAATAAATGGTGTCAAGATAGCTAAATGTCTCCTCCCACCTGCAAAACAGATTCAGAGATTTCCCCCACTGCCTCCACTAAAGAAGCAGGAATTAGATGAATACTTTTTCCTGCTCAGGTATGGATCTCCTACAAGTTTACAAACACTGCTTCTCACTGCGCAGTTCCACATCTAGAAAATATTTGAATTGTAAACTCTATCACGAGGGAATGGACTGCCTGCATATTTACTTCATCGGGAATCAGGCAACATTACACAATACAAGACAACAAAGACGGGGTTAGAACTTTCTGCAACTAAATTTAATGCCTCTTGTGAGAACTTGACACATTTTATTTGGCATTATTCAGTTTACTAAATTTCTAAACAGCATTACCTAACAGGTCATTGTTTCTAAAATTCTATTACTGTCTGAAATAATGGCTATGTAAAAGTGTTACAAGCCACATACTTTCAGCTCAAAGGCAATAGGATCAATTTCCCAGAACCTTTTTGGTTTGCACAAAAAAGCAATGTTTCCCATCAGTACAGTATTTTCCACAACTTGAGAAATGACAATTTGACCCTAAATTACATAAATGCAGACTCTACAAATACTTTAAAACAGTATTTTTTAAACAACCTGTAAAGTGTTTGCTAAAGTGTGGATTTTCTCTGTAACTTCTTCAGCACCATAGTTCCGAGCTCTGTTGTGGGATGCTCTCAAAGGTGGCCGCCTTCCTATTCGACCCCTAAGAAAGTTGTCTGAATCGCTGGATGAATCTGCCATTAGGATCTTGCAACCTAGGCAGGAAGACCAGAAAAATAATGAAAGTTAAACCCTGATTGTAACTAAACGGCCTCTGACTTTCACAATATTCCCAAAGCAACTTCATAGACTCAAACTACCTGTACTTTCTGATTCAGGTCAGCAGAATGTACTTTTGAAGCAGATCTTCCAACTGCTCCTCATTTATTATGTTTGTTCACACCATGAAGCAGTGCCAAGATGCAAAAGGCAGAGCCCATTAGGAGAGAACTAAATCAAAAGATACATTCTCACTACTTTTAAGTGTTAAGTATCCAGGATAAGGGCATAGCTCAAAGCAAGTTCTCCCCCCAAAACATATAGTGGAGACATCAGGGCTTTATCAATTGTTCTACTCTACAGAAACATTACCCTTTGCATCGTACTACTTGCTAAGTTATATTTAGATTGGCCAGGACCAATTAAGACAACTAACCCCGAGTAACTAACTGTCCAAAGCAAGTCTAAGAACCAGTATCTTAATGACTCAAGGAGAATTGGAGATATTATCGAATAATACTGTGCCCAAGAAGCTATAGACTAACCAACTTAAAACATCACCTAGAGTGATTTCACTATATATTTTTATTCAAGGATCTGATAATGCAATATAATATTTTAATTAAATTTGCAGCTGACGCTGATTATCCAACTCAACAAACACAGCACAGAAAACACAAGACGATAGGAACAAAAAAAAAAAGCTATTCAAGATCTTTATATTATACAAATATATTCAAGTTGAATATGCATCAACTATGTCATGTTCTGGAAAGAAAAAGCTAACATCATACAAGCCGTAAAAATAAGGGTAATTTCATAAGTTGTGAAATATTATTTCTTTTATCCAATGTTAATTTAACATAACCCAGATTACTGTGTTGATGTTGGGGCAATTCATTTGATTAGAATTCAAAAATTACTTGAGGCAGAAGAAATACGGCTTGTGAGGAAAGAATAAGGATCTCCAAGTCTTAAGAACAGCAAGCTAGAGGAGGAAAAATAGGATAACAACCATCAGACACAGGAAAAGAAACCATTAAAAGCTACAGACAGATATGACCAGTATAGTGAAGTCATATAGTAACTGATTAAAATAAAAGAAATAAAACACTGGTAGAAATAACAACATGGAATTATATTAATTTTTACCACAATTCAGTACAAAAATACCCAAACAGCTTGCTCTGTCCTGCACATTACTACATCAAGCTGTATTTTCCCTTCGATCTTTACTAGAACCTCATAGGACATCAGCACACAGACCACAGGTATCACTGATAAGCATGACATGAGACTTCTTTCAAAAAAGCTTGGTTGGCATCACCTGTTCTAGAGGAATTTTGAATTCCTTCTATATCTGCAGTGTCAGTTCTCTGGGCTAAAACATCTCCTTCTGATCTTACCAAGCACAACAAGCAGCACAATCACTCCAAACTCAATAAGCAACTGATTCGGTGATCAATTTCCTTCAAGCTTAACAAAGGTTTTCAGTTTCAAAGCACTTTGTGAAAAGACCTTTAAGATACCAAGTAAAGGCGAGATCCCTATTAATGGCCATACTAAGAATTAAGCACAAGATCAGCCTCATTAAGGATCAGAAACTCAGCCCCGAGACATTAATCCACAGAAATCTGGTCTTCATCTACTCATAGACTTCCGTACCAGCATATTTTGCCTGACTGTTATCAGTCGTACAGTCACAACACATTTAATTCTAATGGTCATAACAAATGGTTGATGGTCTGTATCTGTCATATTGTCTCAACTACAAAGTCACACTAAATGTTGTTTTGGTGCCTTAGATTTTTCAAAATCCATTCACAGGAAGCAAACTCTCTTTTCCTCCCAGACTGGGCAGAAAAGCACATGTTGGATTTACTCCTTATGTAGAATACTTCACCCATGAGAGCTAGAAAGCTACCCTTACATTACGCAATTCGTATAGCTTGCCTGGGAGTCAAACAGCTCCAAGTGAAAGATTAAGCTTAAACTCTTAATTCCACCATGTCACATTTCTTTCTGGAAGCTGAGGGCCCAAAAATAACATCACTTACGACATTATCAGTTTCACGTTTCTGAAAGAGAGCTCTTTAAGGATACCTGAGTAGACAGAGAAATTAAGAACAATGAAACACATAAGAACATTCAAATTATAGAAAGTGTTTTAACTCATTTCCAGATGAAATGGCGTAAGTCGGTAGAATTCCAAATGTCAGTTACTTCATCTCAGTTGATAGAAACTAAATTCTTAACAATTTCTTAAACTCTTTTTAGAGCGGGCCCTACACATACCTCTAGTTAGACAAGTATTGCAATGTGTAATGTCAGAAAAAAGATAGGCACTGATAGAAATCAGTGAAAAAACAGCCATTGATTTATGTGCTGAAAAATTCGCTACGAGAAGCATCTCAACCATAAGAGCCCCAACTACTGAAAAGCTATGACACTGGACAAAACAAAAGGGAAATGAAGATTTACAGCAGAAAAGATTAATGGGTTTGTTTTCAGCTGTACAAAAATAGGGTCATTAAGATATTTTCTGGCCAAAGCACTGAAGAAAAGCTAGTAAACAAGGTAAATATAAAAGAAAACGCTAGACACAGGAGGACATTTTGTCTGAAGAAAACTTTCTATTTATGGTTAAGTAGCATTCCTCTTTGTTCTCATAAGCAATCTAAGAGGAACTGTAAGTACTTTTAAGTTGAAGGAGTTTTGTTTCATTTAAAGCAACATCCTCATTTTTAAAGGAATTACAGGAAATTCGTTTTAGATTAAAAAAAAATACCATAAAGTAGAAATTTGTGCAAATATTCTGTATGCACATTTGCCTATTAATTTAAACAAAAAAGTCTATTATCACTTTTTCCAAAACCTAGACTGATTTCAGCACATGATCATACAACCTAGTTGACAGTGAGAATTGTTTGTTTTTCACTGGTTTTTAGTCTACCTAAACAAATTATAACCTTTCTTGCACTGAGGAAAAACATCAATACTCGGTATTTTCCTTCCCTGTAGAAAACAGGGTGCTCCAGTTTCACTGCAGGGTAAAGCAAACGTGAAGCACAGCTGACAGTTTCAATAGCAAGGTCTCCAGCTCAAGTAAGCAGAAGACGAACGCAGGATACACAACCTGATTACTTCTCAAGTGGTTTGAACTGTTTAGCCCACGCCGGCTAATCTATGACTAGGTAATCGAGTGCTAAAGGCGTGTTTGAAGCCTTATAGTTAGGGCTAAGCCAAAAAATAAATAAATTAAAAAAAAAAATGGATAGCCGTTCTAGAGAGGGACAATATGACACCTGAAAAGCCCTTTCCTTCAGTGCTTCTAACTGAGTCAGGAGACGTTTTCAGAAAGCCAGGAAGGTGACACGGTAACATTTCACTGTCCTGCTTTCAGGCACCAGCACTACGTTTCATTGTCAACTTTTGAGACCGTGTTCCCAGCGCTCTTCAGCACCACGGCACAAAAAACGGTTCCTTCGTGCTGTTCACAACGCCCCTCGCAAATCCTCCTCCCGCCGGGCACGTATGGAACTTTACTAACACCTCATCTCACCTCTCGGGGCCTCCGGCATCTTTTGCCCCAGACAAGACCAGGAACGCGCCGGGGGCAGCGGGAAAACCCCAGGACGGCACCGGGCACGGCGGGACGGCCGGAACTCCGCCAGGCCCGCGGGCTGCCCCGCCTGCCGCCGGGGCTCGGGAGCGACCCCGTGGCCACCGCACCCTGCGCCTCCCGCAGCGGCTCCCGGGCCCGCCTGGCACCGCTCACCTCAGAGCAACACTCCGCACCCAGCCGGCCCCTTCCCGCACGCCGCTCCCGGCCGCAGACCCCGGCCCTCACTGCACAGGGGCAGCAGCAGGATGACGCCCCGCCTCACCGACCCCCTCCCCGGGCGCGCCCAACAGCCCCTCGCACCTCCTCACCTCGCCGCTATGGCAACTTGAACTAGCCGCCCTGACACCAGCTGCCAGAGCCGCCTTCCGGGCGCCAGGCCCGACCCCCCCGCAGGGCTCTGTGGGACGGGTAGTCCACCAGCAGCAGTCCCGCCGCGGGAAAGGCCGCGCGGAGGACTTCAACTCCCAAGAGACTTTGCGGCGGCGGCCGTAACGGCCGGCCGGGCCCCGCCCTACGGGGGAGCCGTCGGTCCTTCAGGGGCGGTGGCGGAGGGAAGGCGCTGGCGGAGGGAAGGCGCTGGCGTACATTGGTGTTTATTAACAGTCTTTAAAAAGTAAACCTTGACAAAATCCACGTGGGCGTTTACAAACACTGCAGCAAAGTAAACATAAAGAGCAGAAACAGAAGCCGTTGCCCCGGCAAAGCAGGTGTGTCTGTTCCACTTGTGAGGGGGCCGGACGCTTGGCTGATCCGCTGGGAACTGCTTAAACAGTTGCTTCTGACAAGGGAGACGTCTCCGTTCCTGTCTCTTGTCTTTTCCCTATTTCTTTAAGCCAGGCATCTCCCTGTTCACAAATGTTGTATCTATTACCCTTGTGTGCAGCAAAATCTGCCAAATAAAACAGACTGCTACATGACTGGCCTTGAAGAGAATAAAGGGATAAAGAGTGCTGTGAGTAATCACAGAGGCCTGGGTTTCTGCAACTTGGGCAGAACTAATAGTCCTAAAATCACAGGAATGTTTGGCTGCAGATCACCTGTAAGTGAGCACCCAAGCCCAAGGCAGATGCAGTGGGCTGGTTTTTTAAATAGAGAGATCATAGAATCATAGAATGGTTAGGGTTGGAAGGGACCTCAAAGATCATCTAGTTCCAACCCCCCTGCCATGGGCA
>JAOXNO010000041.1:43720364-43750066 GCA_028565335.1 Limnodromus scolopaceus
CCCAGGGAGGTGGTTGAGGCACCATCCCTGGAGGTATTCAAGAGACGAGTCGACATGGTGCTCAGGGATATGGATTACTGTTGGGTGGTGTTGTTTTGGGTGTGAGTTGTTTTGGGTTTTTTTTTTGGTTTTTTTTTTTTGTTTTTTTCATTGGTTGGACTAAATGATCTTAAAAGGTCCTTTCCAACCTAGGTGATTCTGTGATCTGCTGAGTTCAGAGCTGAGTGAGTGCTGAATGATTATTCCCCACAGGATGGATAAGGGCTGGGCCCTCCCCACATTTTTTTTCTTTTTTTTATTTTTTCCAGAAGGGATGCTAATAAGGTTTCTGTCCTGTACCCAGGTGCTATTTTCACATCACCATAATCAAATTTGGTTGAAATTCGACAAGAGGGAGTTAGAGGGAGGACAGTGGAACTGGCAGATAAATAGACACAAAGCCAGTACAGTCTTTAAGAATATGCTCCTTAGATGGGGCATTAAACCACGATTCTGCATCTGCTCCAGGATATTGGCTGTAGGTAGGATACTGCTTTTTGATTAATGTAACTCACCCTTCAGGGACCAGAAGCCCTGATGTATGTATGTTTACTACGTTGGTAAGGGCGAGCACATGGATACCAGGATAACAAGATTTAGTGAATCAACTGGTCTGGTTTAGTTCCCCGTGCTGTTGTCAGCTTTTGAGAAGAGATATGGAAACTGTGTTAACAACATGTTTTACACATTTGCAATGTGGTATTTAGGACTAACAATGATACATCAAATATTCGTAAATACTTAGTAATAAAAATGGTTTTTTGAACTGGAGAACAAAATACGTAGCGACTTAAGTTTTACATGTAAAACTACATCACTGACATCCACACTTTTTATAAGCTTAATGACTAGTTTAGAGAATTTTGAGTTCATAGAAGCTACAAGTAAAACTGAAGGAGATGATGTCTTTGTATTGAAATAAAATTAAACTGATTTAAAATATTTTCCCCCAAAATCTTAGTGTTAGGGATTGTCTGAAATTCAGAGATATTCTGACTTCAGGTAATTCTATAATGATCTTTTTATAGACTTCAGAATTAAGTATGGAGCCTCATAAATACATCTTCATAAATAACCTTGCAACATAAGCACATAATTATTATCCTTATTTTAATGATGAAGTACCAAAAGAACAGGAAAAACACTGACTTGGTTAAACAGGCAACTGAAGGAAGCTATTACAGCATCCTTCAGAAAATGGAAGTCATGCCCAAATGAGGAAATCTTTGGAAACTTGAAGTAATACAGTACAAAAATATTTTGAAGAGAAACTTATCATATCATAAAAAATCAATACAGTCTTTAAAACACAAAAGAGGGTAAGTCTGAAAAACTGCTATCAAACTGAAGTGTTACTATGAAGCTTGTTTGAAACAAATTGAAAACTTGCATAGAACTAAATTTCCTGAGCCAGATAATACTTGTGTAAGAGTTCCAAAGACATTAAAATACAAAATCACTGCATTACCTACTGTAATAACTTACCATTTAAATCAGCCATGGTGACAGAGGAATGGATGGTCACAAGCGAAGCATAGTTCTTTTTAAAAAGCACTTTAGGGAATACCTTGGCAATTAACGCTGGTAGGTCTGTCTTCTGTGGAAGAGTATGAAAAATAGGAAGGAATTGATCTCGTTTTCATAAAGGGAAAATTTGTCTCACAAATATATATATGCTAGTTCATCAAGGGAATCAGACACATGTGAATACATTGATTTTTGAACCCACGTTTTGAAAAAAAATCAGCAAGGACCTTAGGAAAGACTGGGACAAATTAGTTGTTAGACATAGGAAGGAAAGCTGGTTTACGGATTGACAGCACGTTTAAGCAAGAAGAAAAAAAATGTGGTAACAAACTCACCATTTTCAAACTACAAGGTCTGAAAATTTTCAAATTAGTAATTTCCAAATGACCTTTACTTGGAACTATGACATTGAGCAATCAGGGTGTAGACTGTTCCTTGTTTTGGCTGTTTCTAGTTTCTTTTAATCTGAGTGTTGTAGTAAACTGCACTCGCATATATGTGCTCTGATCTTGATGAGTGAGCTGCCACCAATACATGCCATTTTTATATCCTGCCATTTCTCCTCAATAGCCTGCTGTAGCTGAAAAGACAAAAATCTTACTATTCCCCTTGAGTTAGTCTAATCGCCCTTAGAGTAAGCAGGAATTACACAGATCCATTGCAGGAAAACTAAAACCTATAGTTTTACGTTTTAGCTCCATAAAGGTTGATAATGCAGCTTCTTGCCCAGATCTTTTAGAAACTGGCCTCATAAGGTTTCAGTGAGACGTAATCTTAATTACATTGTAAAGAAATATTTGGGTTGTGAATGGCTTATGATCTACTTATGATTTAACCATAGCAAAAAGAGCGTGTTTGCTTTCTAACAACTGTTTAAGTAATCATTGTCTGTGAACAGTCACTCGGTAAAATGTTTGTGAACTTCATTTGTTTTCCTTTCTTAATAAGTTTTAGAGGCATAGACTTGAAGGCCAAGAGGTTTCATGGGAACATTTAGGCTAACATCTTGGATGATAAAAACCATAAAACTTCGTGATAGGTACGGTTAATCAGAGCTCCTTCTCCTTTTTTTTATTTTTTGGGGGTAGAAAAAACATGTATTGTTGGTTTAGAAATAATATTAAAAAGAATCATATTAAAAAGAATCCCATACAGTTGTTCACAATTTGTTCAAATGTTCAATCATCCTTGCTTTTTATCTGTGTTTGTGGCTACTGCTGTGCAGTGCAAAGTAGGGAAGTGTATTTAGGCATTGAATTTGAGCACTTTGAATTGCCATTCTGGAATGAACTGCCACTCTCTGCCTTGACTTCAAGAAATTCAGGCTTCTAACTTTGATCCTCTGAACTGCACATAAGAAAAGTGCCAGAACTATCCTGGAGTACATGGCTGGGATAAATCCTTTCCCCCCCAAGATGAAATCAAGGCAACAGTAGCTTTATGCCATTAGATTTTGCAGGGTCTTTACCTGTCAGATGAAAGAGCTCCACATTCTCACAGTTAACATTATCAAATTGCACCTCTTTGTTTTGATAAATTGAACAAGTTATGATCCTGGTGTCTCCCACTGTAAGGCATACTTTTCAATACTTTTTATTTATACCTGTGATTCCTTTCTGAACTGCCTCCAGCATTTCTACCTCTTTCTTAAACTATGAGCATTAGAATTCAACTACCCACACGCTTTCTTAAACATTTTTGGGCATAGAGCTCAGTTATCCACTGAGCATAAATGCTAAGTCATTTTCAAAGTCTTTGTTTTTGAGAATAGTGTTTGCCCGTCCTGTAAGAAAAAAAATGTACTCTGCTGTTCTTACATTTTTTTTCTGCTCATCAATTTCAATGCACATTGAGTCTGCTTTGCTCAATTTACCAAATGTTCCAGCTCCCTCTTTATCAGTGACTTGTCGTCTTCATTATTTACACTTCTCACAAAATGTGTTCTCTCAGTTATATAATTCAGCACCTTTATTAGCCTTCTCAACAGAAAGTCTGCTTTCCTTTTTTGTTGAATCTGGCAGTATTTGTTGTTCGTATAGGAATGGTAAGCAATTTATTCACCTCACCTTCTCCCTCTCACAGAAAAAGAAGTGCAAACAACTCCTCAGCTAAAATATTTCTCCTATCAACTTAAAAATAAAAGTGTGCCGTTATTGAAAAACCATTTCTGGACCTAGAGATCAGAGTCTAAATCTGAATATTCATTTTAAAACAGAACCTTTCACATAAAGATCTAATAATCATTGGAGGACCAAGCTTGCCATAACTTTCAAGTCTTCCTATCTTTGGAGTACTTTTTTCATCTTTCAAAGGTAACTATGCCTTCATTGCAAAACCAAAAGATTAGTATAACGACATTGTGAATGAAAGGCATTTTCATGTAGGAGTTGATCACAGCATAGCAATTTTTCTTTTTCTCTCTCCCCAGATTTTCTTGTTTCCTGGTCCATCTTTTGAATTATTTTAGAACTACCCTATAACATCATTAACCCATGGAAAAATATTAACAAAAAGTACCTCGAAAGGAAATCCTGTTAAGAGCAGAGGAATGGCACTTGATCAAACCAAAGGTCCACCTAGTCCATTATCCTGTTTCTGGTCCACGAGCAGGTGCTGAGAGGAGAGTATAAGACAAAGAGAAGTGAGTATTATACTTTCTCCTAATATTCTCCTAACGTTTAAAAATAAGGAGATTCATGAGCTAGATGTTCTTCTTGTCCCTATGCAGAATCAACTATTTTCATGTTGTTTCTGAAAGATTTTTTTTTTTTTAAAAGCTTTCAGAGATGACGTTTTCACAAGCCTCCCCCAGCAGTCTTTTCTACTGCTTCACTCTCTTCCTGATGCTTTTCTTTGGATTCTTTCCAACTAATCCACAATTTCCCTCAGATGTGCTGTTCCAAAATGCATCAATATCAGTGCTGGCTAGGTACTCTAAGTAGAATTGGTGTTCCTAGATGTAAAATGACACACGTGGGGAGGTCAGCAAGAGATGGATTGGTTTTTTCCTGGAAAAAACATTAAACCATTTATTTCTAGCTGCTGAAGAATGAAATTAGCAAAAATTCTGCCGCTTTATTCAGTTGATTTAATTGAGGTATAAAAGTGAAGTGAGTTTTCATCTAAATAAGAAACAACGATTTTATTGGGCTACAGCAGTGACGCTAAGAACATAAGAATAGCCATGCTGGCTGAAATGAAGGACCCGTTTTGCCGAGTACTCTGTATCTGAGAGGCACCACAGATGGACTGGAAGGGTAAGAACAGGCCAAGCACATGTGATACTCCCTTAATACATTTCCAGCTTCTTACCTTTTTCAGCTGAAGGGATTTCCTGACCCTGTTCATTAATGCATTTTTTTGCCTATTTTTTAATTCGCAATGGAACTCTCTTTCAGTTGCACATCCTTGCCTTGCACAATTTTGCCTTGACTGATATCAGCTTCTTGTATCCCCAATGTCTCTTGACAAGGAGTTTGACAGGTCTGCTTCCTATTGCATGAAGAAACACTTCCCTTTTGTTTTTGGTGGTGTTTTGCTTTTTTTTTTTTAAACTTCCTAAACCTGTCTCCCTCTAGCTTCACATATATGGCATTTTGTTCTTGTTTTTTGAAGAAGGCATCAATCCCATCTTCTCCCTGCCCTTCCTGATGTCTAGACCTCAGCCAGAGCGAAGTGTCCCAGGCTACCCAGTATCTTATGTGGAAACCATTCCGTACCTTTGATCTCCTTCTTGCTTTCTTTGTACTTCTCCCATTTCTAAGTAAATATTCTACTCCAAGTGACAACACTGGCACTCTACAAGGTAGTCAAGGTACAGACAAACCCTGAATTTGTACAAAAGTATGTTACCTATTCCTTTCCCAGTATTTTCTAATAATTTGATCTAGGCTTGGTTTATTTTTTTGACTGTTCCTAAGCACTGAATCCATGTTTTGATGGAACTAATGCCAAGATCTAACATAATTCCAAAATCTGCTCCTGAGTGAAAATGATGAGCTCAGAACCTGTAATTTTTAATATATGTATCTATGTATGGGTTTTCCCCTGTGCACCATTTATGTCTATTGACACCAATTTTCATTTACTACTTTATTTTCCAGCCACTCAGTCCTATAAGAGCCTTCTGAAATGCTTCACAGTCAACACTTCGCGTTACTACCTTAATAACTTTCTAGCATGAGTAAACATTGTTACCTTACTGTTCAACCCCCCTTTTCCAGGTCATTTATGAATGTATATTAAACAGCCTAAATTCCTACCCAGATCCCTGTGGAACTTCATTTACTCTTCTCCTTTGTTTCCTATAAAAAATAATTTATTTGGAGTGTATTTATCCAAACCGTCACAAACTTGGAAACGAACTAGACTTTATCTTTTTTTTCCCCTAAGAAAGAATTAAATTTTCCTTGTATATTGAGGTGTCTCCTTCAGGAAGAGATAATTGCATAAACTTATTTTTAATATGTAAAATCCTTACATAAATATTTATATATGCTGGCAAATAATAGTGAAAACTATTTCTTAAGGAAGATCAAATTAAAGATACAAGTAAATGTATTACCTACTTCCATGTAGTTTTATTTCTAAAAGTCCTTTGGTGAATCTTAGCAGTATTATGGTGAATGTTTCTTCACATTTCCCTATGTGCTTTTAATGTTTGTCATATGTGCAAAAAAGCTAGGTTTCAGAGGTCTTTCTGAATTTTAAAGTATCTCCAATTGTTTATAAAGGCCTCTGAGGTTTCCTTTCTGTCACATACGATCTCAGATTCTTTGTCTGACAACACCAATGGAATTTGAACAAAATTTCTTAATTTACATTTGAAGTAAAAAGAAAATTATTAACCAAAACATAATTCCTGCTCAACTAGTCAGATTGCAATCAAATTCCCTCCTTATTCCCAAAAAAGCATACAAAGATTTCTTTAAAGAGACATGGTTCAAGTCATCTGTAATGCAAATATGATCTACTGAAACATTTTCACAGTCTGAGAGAACGGCCTCCGTACTGTAACATCTTTTTAACCCATATGTATGAGTCATACAAAAATCAAGAAAATGAACACACACACACACAAAAAAAAAAGAGTTTAAAATGCTGTATTCATATACAAATGGTAAGAAAGTCTAGGTAGAAAAGGATTATGTCATTTTTGTGGAAAGGATGAAGAATTTTCTCTTGTGAATCTATGCTACCTGTTTTTCTTCCTGACCACCAGAAAATGGATAATGCTCTTGCTCAGAGTTATGGTTTTGCAATCAGTATAGATACACACATTCAGAATTACATCAGGAGCAAGCCTTTTCTTCTGGGCTACATAAATTTCAAAATTGCCATCAGGACTGTCTCAGCCTCAGTTGAACGCATGTGGTCATGTTCAGGTATGAAAAAACATTGCAATGGAGATAGCTTCTGAAGAAGTCCTTGAACAATTTTTTCCTTTGTAACTGAATTTACCCACCAAAAAGGAATAGAATTATTTTTCTAATAGCTATGTTAAGCTCTAGACATTTATTTTTTTAACCTTTGTTCACTCTGTTGTTGTGACAGACTTCCCCTTTTCTCAACTTTCATCAGTGCTTGTGGAGGAAAGGAGAGGAATTTCACCACTGAGAGGGGTTTTGCAGCAAAACTGTATTTTATATAGTCCTAGTTTATATTATTACCACTTGTGGAAACTCCCTAATTAAATGGGTAGGGAGAAAACTGCATTTTTTACCATGAAGTCTTTTAAACTATTCTTGTGGGCCTTTCCTGACTAATTGGTCTGAGTGGAAAGCAGCTTACTTCATTAGTTCCTGAAGGACAAGTGTGTGCACTAAATCTTTGGAGTGTCTTGGAGCATAAAAACGTAACAGTTATTGTACTGGGTCATAAAGAAAGCTCCATCTCACCCAAGATCCTGTCCTGAGCATTGACCAAAAACAGATACCCAGGGCACAGGGTATGAATAGTCTTATATACAGGGATCAAATTAAGAGAGCCAAAGTTCTACTGGAGCTGCAACTAGTAAGGGATTGAAGGATAACAAGGGAGACTTCTCTAAGTGCATGGTCAGCAAAAGGAAACCCAAGGAAACTGTGGGCCCACTGCTCAGGGGAGCTAGGGACCTAATGACAAAGGATATGGACAAGGCCTCAATGACTTCTTTGCACTATTGGTTTCTTTTGGTTGGGTTTTTTTTTTTGTTTTGGTTTGGGTTTTTTTTGGTTTTTTTTATACATCTGCTCCTAGGCCTCCAAGGTCCCTTCTAGTAGCACAGCCTGAGGAAATGGAGCATTACCTGCCGTAGAAGCCAGACAGAAGCAGCAATGAAGTTTACTGGACATCCATGGGAACAGATGTGATGCACCTGAAGGTGATCAGGGAGCTGCTTGGTTGTCATTGCGAGGCCACTCTATCATCTCAAAAAGGTCCCAGTGATCAAGGGAGTTTGATGACATCTGAAAAAGGCAAACATCATGCACATCTTCCATTAAGGCAAAAAGAAGGATCTGGGGAAACACAGGCTGGTGGTTGCTATACAGTTATTTTTTGTATGCAAGTCACTCTGTACCTTTGAACATCCTTTTGCAGGTGCTATATACACGATCATTTTCTTTATTTTGTTCTATATTTCTGTCTTAATAGTTCCTAACATTGTCTGCCTTTTTGACCTCTGCTGAGCAGCTGGAAGCAATTACAGGCACTTAGTGGTCTTCTGATTAGAAACAATAGTAGCCAGCAATTACAGCCTGTTCTTACTGTCTTTCCCTCTAGGAAGTGAACCTCTTCCAACTGCTGTTTTCTGAATTTTCACAGTCCCATTGGAACTTTCTTTGCAGCCAAACTTTAAAGACTTTTAGCTTAATATTTCAGAAACACAGCTCTTTATCATATCATATAATCACATACCATTAATATTTCAGAAACACCGCTCGTGCGGTGTGGATGGAGCAAAGTAGTGGGCCATTTGGAAGGGTGGCCAGCAGAGGAACCACATGCTGCTAGGTACATCTGCCCAGAATTGGCTAACCAGAAGAAATTATTGTGATCTTTAAAGAACACTTAGTTGTGAGCTGAGACTGACAAGACCTTTAGAATCAATCATACTAAAAGTATGCCAGTGTTTTTAGTAAAATACTATTTTTATTAGTAGTTGTCAACAAAAGAAATCTAGGCATGAAATATTCTTTCACCCATGGGACTCTCAGATACCAGGGCTAAGAGGCAAAACCAGAAAAGAAATCCGCACTATTTCTGCAGAAAAATAGAAGATTGCAACGCTAAAGACATTAAGGAGAGAAAACTAGGGATCCAGTGAAAGGTATAAAAGAAAGAAAAAATAGGAGTAAACAGTATAAAAGGCCACAGCAGAGGCAATCTCTTTATGGTCTATCTTACTACCTGTGGCTGAGAGACAGCCTTAGAAATTTTCTTATTGTGCCATCAAGGTTGTTTAGCTCTTCTGAATGATACATAATTATACAGTTAACATGCTAGGCTATAGTGTTAGGTTTCTTTTCAATTATCTTTACTGGCTTTTCAAGCTCTATATTTAACTATCTCCTTAGCCATGGGAGATGTCATGGTATGGGCCAGGTTGGCCAATGACAAGATGACAGATGCTCTCCCCCACCTCTCCCTCCAAGCAGAGAAGAAAAGAGAGAAAGAGATTCATGAGTTTAGGGAAAAAACTAAACTACTTTAATGAAACGTTAATAATAAAATAAAAAGGAAATAGATACAATATATACAAAGCCATATCAAGGTCCCAGGGAGAGGTCACCAGCAGGCACTGGGGAAGTTCCAGACTGGACTCATTGACAGACAGGAACTGGACTCCAGAACACACTGATGGGGATCAACAGTAGGCAAACTGACAGGATGCTCCTCAGATATCAGCCATTGAAGAAAGAGAGCCATTGAAAAAGAGCCCTTTATGAGGAGCCAATCTGACCTCTTCGATCCCTCAGCTTTTATTCTGAGCATGGCAGATGGGATGGAATACCCTATTGGTCCATTTTGGGTCACCTGATTTGTCCATTTCTTCCCACAGGTGCTACCCCTCCATGGGGTAAACAACCAGGTCAGTTGATGCTGGTTGCCACATAAACAAGGATAAGCAAGAGCCTCTCTCACTGAACAGAAAGTTGGCTCTGCTCCACGCCAAACCAGGACAAGAGAAAATAGCTCAAACTCTCTGTGTTGGGTGACTCAACTTTTCTTCTAAAAGACTGCCATTTAAAATGTTAGTTTTCATTAAATGGGGATATACTAAAGGTAATTACTGTATACTTTGATACCTTTGTTTTTATTTCAAAAAAAGTTGAAAAGATTTCCACAAAATTACACTGTGATGCTTTCTTTAGGTCTAGACAGATCACACTCACTTTCTTGAGATCAGGAGAGAACCAGTCTTATTTTAGAATGTGCAAGCAGATCATTATCTATGTTGAGGTTTAAATTGTAATGAATTTACTGTAGGTGCTATCGTTGCATCTACTTGAGTCAGTAGCAGGTTTTCTGCAAGATCCTGGATATTGTTTCCCATTGACTTGGGTAGGGTAATAGGGCACTGTCTGTCTTGCAGAATCTAGACTAGAATAGAAGCTGTTGACATAAAATGGGCTTTTTGCAGATGAGACCTTAATTCTTGAGTAAAACAAGATCCTTCTTCTACTCTTTAAAATTTTGGCTACTGTTTAAGAGACAACTAAGTGTGGCTAACAAGCTGCTATACTATTAGCAGCTTCACAACGAAATGTCTTAGCTTGTTTGAGGCACTTTAATGCGTTTCCTGTGAACATGACAACGTGTAAAGGCTAATCCCAGCAGAATACAAAAGTACATTTGAAGTTTTTGGGGAAATGAGATTGTACTGCATACTACCCATCCCTGTCCTGGCAGATCAGTATTTGACGGTAGTCTGTCTGTACTGCATGTGAAGTTATTCTGTCACAGTTGATGATGAAGGCAGATCACTTAGATATTTTTAAACCACTTCTGGAAACGGTCCAGTTTTCCAAATATAATCACATTTTTTAGACTGTTTTGAGGTTCTGTAAACCCATGTTACGGAAAATATCAAACATTTCTTGATTTTGCAAATACATACAAAGCCTGCATGAGTAAAATTTGTGAGAAGTTGCCTTCTTAACTGATACGAACAGAAAACATACTATTATTAGCTTTTTGCAAAATACTCTAAACAATTGTTTAGCAGTTACAGTATTTTGTAATATTTACATTTTTTCTTTTCTTTTACAATTATATTAGTAAGCTCTGTTTCTTAATTCAGGAGAAGGCTGTTGTGTGTTTCTGAAGTGTAGTGAGTTGGAAATGTAATGTCAAAAGAAAACAACGTAATGAAAACTGACTGCAGTAGCAATTCAAGATTCAGTGGACTGTAACACTTAGAGAATCAGTCTCTTAAATGACTGTCGAAATGCTCTCATAATAGAGTTTTTTAACTCTGGTGTAAAACACTTTTTTGCTATTAAGTTGATAAAAACTAGTCATCTCCAGAAACAAGGAAAATATAAAATGAGTTTTTACTGCCATATAACCATTGTCGTTTTTGACAGTGTGCGCTATTCTTATTTAAGTGAACCTCTGCTTAGCATCTACAAAAGAACTATTTGCAATCCCTCTGCTTTTCTGTTGAGCAAGCTCTGTGCATAGTTAAAGCATACTGAAGTAATGCTTGCTTCTACTGAGAATGGGAACAGCTTTTTGTTTTGTGATTGTACAGTTCCCAGCACTGGCTGAGTTTCTGTGCCATGACACAAGAATTTGAAATGTTACAAATGTACAAGAAATGCTACTGATACAATGACTCATAAGCAATGAAAAAAAATATATTCAGTGTCCAAAAAATATTGTTTTGATCTTCAGTAGTCTCTCTCTTCCCCTACTGGGTTGCTGTGTGTGACCACATTGGGTTGTTGCATGTGTGTACAGTAAAGTTGTGCATCATGTGCAATTAACTTCAAGAACCCTTAGAATAGTTTTTTCTATGACTCCCCAATGTGGTTATGAACAAATCATTTGACTTCAACATTTCATTTTAACTGAGAGAATAATACATAGTAATTTTTTTTGGACATAGTGTATGTCAACATGTAGGACTTTTGGATGTCAACAGCAGTATTGCAGAAGTAATACCATGCCTTTTTAAGCAAAATATGGGGGTAAATGTAGTAATATGCATCAGAGTTGAAAGGAAATTTTAAAATTACAGATTTTTGTAAAATGTTGTATTTTGGAAGCATTTTATCCTGCAGCATGTGCATATAATTATTTAAATGATTACCTGAAAGACAATTGATTTTAATGGAAACTTTTTTTAAAAAAAAAAAAAAGTGTAGCTGTTACTTATGATAACCTACAGAATATCCAGATATTGCCAAAGGTCAAGGAAAATCTTCCAGTTGTGAGAAATGCAGCCAATGAGTAGGCTGCATGTCTGTGTTTGATATTTACATGTGATGTCTCATGAAATACTTAGCTTGACTTCTTACCTTATTTGATGCAGAAACAGCAGCTGTACACTGGGTTTACAGGTACCCTGTGTACTGTGAAGTGCATTAACAAGTTCCTTTGAGGAAGGTGAGCAATATCTTAAACTGATATGAAATGAAAATTTCAAAGGTAGCTCCCAGTTTTGTTCATTTTATGGATATGTTTGCAGGGCTTGGAAACCTATTTCCCAAAACAAAGCAGTTACTCTACCTATTGTTAGAGGTGCTTTTTTTAGTTCAATATTTCATTTAATAATTTATTGTCTTTTCAAATTTACTGTCTATTCAACTTTGCCTTCAACAGGGAGAAAATATTTAAGACGGTTGACCAATAGTCTTAGTGTTTATATATAAAGGCAAACATCAATGAGAAAATAATTTGTATCTTTCAAATGTTAAAAACAAAGGCCTTACAAAGACCTTACCACTTTGCAGGACAGTTGTGAATGACTTTTTTTATAAAAGTCTTTTAATTAGTTTTAAATTCCACGTAATTAAGATGCAACTTTAAACTTAGCAGTAATCTCTT
The DNA here is from genome assembly GCA_028565335.1 of Limnodromus scolopaceus. Lineage (NCBI taxonomy): Eukaryota > Metazoa > Chordata > Aves > Charadriiformes > Scolopacidae > Limnodromus > Limnodromus scolopaceus. The sequence continues at coordinate 43,732,965 of JAOXNO010000041.1, forward strand.
GTCATTTCTGAGGATATACAACAATGTTGTTGCAAAGGTATTATTTTAATTAAAGCTTCTCCAGAAATTTACACATGCATATTGAAGTGTTATCTTCACTGCGATCATTTTACTATGACACCCTAGAAATACTTTTCTTGTTTGCATTTTGTATGGCCGCCTTCCTTTAGCATTGAAACATATGCTCAGCAAAACATTACGACACTATCTAGTTTCCTGTTTGTTTTTTCTTCAGATTTTAGTGGTACCAATTATGTTTTTACCTGCTCAGCCAGCATCTTTCAGCAGTTCTCTGTATTAGTGCAGGATTCTTCCTTAGCATGGTTTTTGCAGTTCTCCATCATCTCAACTGTTCAGGATTAAATACCTCTGCCCTGTAGGTAGACGGTATGCTTTCTTCAGCAGTGACAGTTCCGAAATCTCTTAAACAACATTAGCAATCTACTGTTTTGCTGCTAAATAGAAGGTAACACTCAGTAGAGCCAGTGTCTTCTGTAAAGTCTGCATTTTTTACTCAAATCCAATAAGAAGCAGTGGGTGATCACAAATGGAGCAAGAATAGGCTCCAACATTATGGATTGGTGTTTTCTGTTTGCTATGTATTAGCAAGTAGCCAACCTGAATTCCCTCCTATCAGCCTGACAGTGTCCATCTGCAGCTCCGTACCTGGGAAGAGCATAAGTCAGTGCCGAGAACTTACTTTCAGTACAGAATCCTCCCAAATGCTGACCTGCACACTTTCATTTTGAAAGGCTCTAGTATTTCTTTAATTTCCTAGGGCTGGGCCAGTTTTGATGGATACTTTCTGTTATTCCTTTGGACTGCTAGTTAATCGTGGGGAAGTAGCTATGTAGTCTTCTAGCAAATTCAGAAGTGATTTCCTACTTTTAGACTTCGCTGTCTTCCCTCGCTCCTACCATGCTGGTAATACTAGCATTAGACACTAGGTGGTAATCGTCTTCTGGTAAGCTCAGCATGGATTTCACTATGCGAAATGCCTTTTTACAGCTATTTTTGCACCACTGAAAGACTACGATGCATTTATTTCAGAATAATAATAAAAAACTGATGTTTCTAAGTTCGTTTAGTTCTTTTAGGGTTTAGTTGAATATAAAAAACTATAAGTTAATAAGTCAATAGTTGTTTACCTAGCCATTATCTTACTTGTCATAGTTATTTCTCCTATATAAGAGCTGGAAGGCCATTGCCTGTTATAATTTTCTCAGAAAGATGAAATTAGGATGTAAAATTTCTTACTTTTTTTCCACATACGGTCAATTTTTTTCACTGTCTTTGTGGAGAATAGTTAATTAAAATACTTGTAGGAATTGTTGCCATGATTCAAATCATAAATCATGTCATTTTAATCTGAAATTCTTTAGATGGTCCCTATTTATTATGGTTTGTAGATAGACATTTAAAAATGTTTTGAAATGAAGAGGCTAAGTATGTAATGTATATATATACTTCCCTTATATCTTGCTGAAGTAGTATCACAGATATTGCTGAGGATGTTGTTAAAGTCATGTATATATTTCTTAATATAGAAGATGTGGAGCCATTTATATTTGAGGAGAACAGTGGTTTCACTTGGATTTTTCACTATTTGCCTTTATCTCCTACTAAAAGATAATGTCCTCTTAGCACTGGTGTGGCCAACTAGATGCCTTTTGCTTCCTTATTTAGGGCTTCACATTAACTGCAAGGATTGCTGCAGGCAAGCCGCTGCTGAGAAAGAAGGGCTTCCTTCTCTGCCGTTACTGGAGCGTGATGTCAGGTCCCTTGTTAAAAATTATTTCTGCGGATCTGGGTGCAGCAGTGGTGCATGAGAAGGGATGGTGCAACCATCACGCTCCAGGGAGTAGATTCAAAGTCCAAGAGATAGTGAAGGGGAAGAAAGAACCATCAGGCCTTGAACCCATAGAATCGTCAGAGTTGGAAGGGACCTTAAAGATCATTTATTTCCAACCCCCCTGCCCTGGGCAGGGACACCTCCCACTAGACCCAGTTGCTCAAAGCCCCATCCAGCCTGGCCTTGAACACTTCCAGGGATTGGTCATCCACAACTTCTACGGGCAACCTGTTCCAGTGCCTCACCACCCTCATCCAAGAGAACAGACTTGTTTTCCAAATTCGTATGTAAGGTGGAGTTCTGTGGTAGGCTGTTGTGCACTGAAATGATGAAGCATAAAGAAAAGGTGTGAGACTGGGGTAAAATCTAATGTATACAATAAATGGTACTTTAAACTAAGTGCTACATACTTTGTACAGCTTTTCTTCCCAGAGTTCCCCACTTTTGGGAAATCTAACACAGCATGAACATTGAATTAATGTAATAGACATTGAAATACATACTTTAAGTGAACAGTTTGATACATGTAGTTAGGCAAATGCTTCCATTTGCATTACAATATGTATTTTCTCATGGGGTGTTCTTTGCTTCATTAAATAAAGGAGGTTCAAAACTAGGTGTTGTTTTTTGTTTAAGGGATTCAGACATGAAAAGTTTAAAAGTATTTAAAAAAAAATAATTCTCTGTTGCTATATTATGCAGAGTAATCACGCGAGTTACCTGTAAAGATATGTGGAAAGAGAGTATCTGCTCCCCTAAGATTCTGATCAAGGGCCTTGTCAAATAGGATGTTAAGGAAAAGTGAATGGGTTTCATTTTTCCATCACCCAAGTCCCTGGCCAGTTTACCAGTATAATTCTGTGTTGATTTAATTTCATATTAATATGCTAGGCTGTACATGAGGAAGAACTGAGAAGTGAAAACCCAAACGTCCAGCCACTTCTGCCAATATCTAGCAAAGGAACAAGGTTTGACTATTAAATCCATAGTTAAATTAATTAATTGGTAGCTAAATCTAATAGAGTCCTCATGCAATTGCTCCCATCTCTTACTCTGCAGCTAAGTGTTAAGCTTCTTCATTTACCACTCTTTTTTTCCTTCTCTGTGGACTCAGGTGATAGAGATGGCTGTTTAGCCTGATCTGGGCTTGGTATAGGATACCAGAGAAATGGGGGTGAGAAGTAGTCGTGGTCTGTGTTGTTCAAAGAGGGAATGCTCCTTCCACCAGTCTCGCAGAGGTGACAGATAGGAAGGACACCTTTCTTCTGCTGCCCTGTCTTGATGAACAGTCTCATGCTTGAGAAACATAAACCTCCAAAATCCCCACAACAGACACTAAACTCGAGAGGCTTGTTATACAATCTAAATGCAGTTGTAAAAGTCTTTTTAAAAGACCAGTGCTTTTTATAAATGTATTACTGTAAGGTATTAGATATTATATTACATATGCTTTCAACCTATTGTAAGAACTTCAGCACTGAGTCATGATTCATCAGCAACGAGAAATAAAGCTTTCAGGTGATTTATGAAGTAAGTCAGAGAGCAATAGAAATGTTTTCTGTTTAAATTTTCATGTATTCTATCACGTCTACATCTGTAAGTTCTCACTCTGATAGTATTTTGGCTGCATAACTTGCACTTATCAGCACACGCTATCAGAAGAATAGGTGTGACTGAAGTGGATGTACACCTCTCCTACATTTTCCCCTGGATTATATTTTGCTCTAACACAAGACAGTAATAGAAATGTAGTCGTCAAACGTACATAGGCAGAGGCTATGGCAGTTACATATACACACAGATTACCTGTACCTCTCAAATGAAAAAAAACTGATGTTTCTCTGGTCCTAGTTGCTAGGTACTTCTGACATTCACCAATTTCAAATGTTTGAAAATGGTCACCTGTAAGAAATGAAATACCTATCGAAGTTTTCATTTTAACCTACTTACGTGCTGAACGCTGACTTTTGTAAGTCATTGGCCAGATTCTATTCCTGTACATACGTGCAGTCAAAAGACAACTGCGATTTTAAACAGTTTCATTTGAATTTTGCTGTAAGTCCTTGGTGCTAGTCTTTCTCTAACTGTATTTAGCATTCAGTGGGAAAAAAGTCAGCTATGATGCAGTTCTGGCTTAAATGCACAAGTAGAAATGAGGAACTCCTGGCTTCTGAGATGTAATTACAGCTTTGCTTAACATTAAAATAGAGGGCTGTTAAATGGGTAGTCAAGAACTATAATCTATATGAAGAGTTAAGTAGTGTTTCATATATGAGTAAAGCTTTTATCCTAGTTTTCTAATCTTGATTTATTAGTGGAATATTTTTGTGATATTTTAATTTATTTATTTCTATTATAATTACTTTTACCTTGTGTTGTGGCTTATCCCCAGCTGGCAGCTAAGCACCATGCAGCCGCTCGCTCACTCCACCCCAGTGGGATGGGGAAGAGAATTGGAAGAATAAAAGTAAGAAAACTCATGGGTTGAGATAAAGACAGTTTAACAGGAAGAGCAAAAGCCACACACACAAGCAAAACAAAACAAGGAATTCACTCACTGCATCCTGTCGGCAGGCAGGCGTTCAGCCATCTCCAGGAAAGCAGGGCTCCAACACAAGTAACAGCTACTCGGGAAGACAAACACCATAACTCCAAACATCTGCCCCTTCCTTCTTCTTCCCCCTGATTTATATACTGAGCAGGATGTCACATGGTATGGAATAGCCCTTCAGTCAGTTGGGGTCAGCTGTCCCAGCTGTGTCCTTTCCCAACTTATTGTGCCTTCCCAGCCTGCTTGCTGGTGGGGTGAGGAGCAGAAAAGGTCTTGACTCTGTAAGCGCTGCTCAAAAGTAACTAACAAACACATCCCTGTATTATCAGCACTGCTTTAATTGCAAATCCAAAATGTAGCCCCATACTAGCTACTATGAAAAAAATTAACTCTATCTCAGCCAAAACCAGCACACCTTGTTTTAAACCACCTATAAATTACATATATTAATGAATTACTACTTATAGATTTTTTTAAAGTGCAGTCTAAAATAAGAAAAAATGACCGTGAGACAACAGAATATACAGAAGGCAATTAACATCACTAGTTACATTTTAATTAATGCCACCTGCTTGGTTTACAGGGCTCATTCTAGTTTCACTGTCTTATGCCTGGCTTAAGCTGCCTATTCTTATGGCTCTTAAGTGATAGGAGTAATTCATACTGAAACCAACAAAATGTTCATTGATAGTTAGGTAGCTCCTAGCTGACAGGAGCGTAGGCACCAGCCACCCCGAGAACAGATTTCCTTGGTGCATTATCAAATAGGACACCAGTTTAACTCATAGAACAGCAAAACACATATAATCAATCAGTGTTTAGCAGTACTAGAAATACAGGGCTTAAGGGAGAAGTGACATTATCTACCAGATGCTTGAGCGTTGCTCTGTGCATTGGCACTGTACAGTCATTAAAATGAAGCAAATATGTTTAAGTTTGAATACTTCACAATCTCCACTTAGTGTATACCTGTATTTCTAAGTTAGTCAAACCCAGGGTTGTTTCTATGAAGATATAAAATATTTTGAGTCTCTGTGGTCTTATACTTTTTTAAAAAGCTTCTTTTTCTCATTAATAAAACTAGCTAGGATAATTTTGGGAAACAGCGTCTTTGCTAAAGATTGTTTGGGAAGATCAGAAAGGAGTTAAAGTTAGAGATTTTTGACCAAGAAACTCTTTACATTCCAGGTTGACAGATGTTTGGGGCACAGGAAAGCAAAAATGCAAAGTTCTGCCCAAGCGGTCTACTACGTTCCTTATCAGTTGTTCAGGTTTCATTGTCTTGATATATGCAACAGATAGGCTAAACTTTTGGTGTAAATATAAAAGCAGAAAGAAAATTTTAAAAACTTCAAACTGACTTTCGGACCTATGAAACTAAGAAATGTAAACGAAATGTCATCCTATAAAACTTAAAATGTTTTTCTGAAATATTTCCTTGCAGTCTAGAAAAGAGCCTTCTCCTGCAATGATAGGAGTGTACATTCTCTTAATTTATATTTTTACTCAAGGTAGAAGTTTTAAGAATTTCTACAGATATTTTTATTTCTTATGTGCAAGTTCCAGAAGCTTGATAAATCTTAAGATGATAATATTTTTGTCTGTCTAAATCAAATATAATTATTATAATCAGGTACTTCACGTTATGAAACAGAAAATAAAATTAGGAAATCATCCTAATTTATTTAATTCTTTTCTACTGAACTGTTCTTAAACAGAAGCTATAGGGAAAATTTTTTGTATGTTCTTGATTATTCTTCAGACTTCATCAACTATAAATTATGTAAGCATATTCCTAGACATACTGGAAAACCAAAGATTACCTCAACCAGCAATGATAGATTGTAACTGTAAGTTTAAGAGGTATAATAAGCTAATTTTTCCAAAGCATTTCCTCCTTTTCTAGAGGATTCAGTCTGCTGGAGATTCATTCTATTAAGAACTTGGCTGTTGATAAGCCAGTCATGCTCTGGAGTTTTGGAAGGTCCATCATTACCACTGAATGCTGAGTTCCTAGGAAAGACCAAGCCACATAATGAAACAGGAACAGAGATGAGGCAAAGATGGAAACGTTGGGAAAAGGGAAGATAAGAATAGAAATATTGGAGCAGAGCTGGAGTTGTGTAGGACTTTTCAATGTTAAATTGTACTTACCAAAGGATATTAACTGTGAAACTCTTATTTCTATAGGAGGTTTATGGAGACTCATCTAAGAACAATTCCAAGTGACGCTTTTTCCAATCTCCCCAACATCTCTAGGATGTAAGTTCTGTTTCTGATATTATTCTTTTATCTCTTTTATTAAAAATCATTTTCCTTCTCCAAAATTCTGTCTTTGTGTATAAAATGTTCTGAAATGAAAATATTTTTGCACCTTTGCTTCCTCACCACTTACATTTTAGAACTGCAGATAATCACCCCATTGTTTATAGCCTGAACTAGCTATAGGGAGGCATACTAGGCATTTTTGGATATGAGCACACCTTTGTTGAGGCAGATGTGATAAATAAGGCTATAAAACTTTTTTTTTTTTCCAGTTCACAAAATCCAAGAAATTATTTAATTCATAACAAATTCTGTTGCTGGTCTGGGCTAAAAATTTGTTTCCAGCTCCCAGCATGATTTTTAAAAACCTGTAAAGAATAGATAGTAATTTAAATTTGAATGGTTTCAATGCCCTTCTGGATTTTTCTTATAGCATTACTACTACTACTACAAATCATGAACTCCCACCTTCTTGATATAAACTTTAGGTTAAGGAACCAGTACCTGCATTTTAACCACAGCTCTTGTGTGTATGTCTTGGCCACTAATGTACTGCATGTCTCATTTGCCTCTCCCAACCCATAATTTCCATCAGCAATGAAAATTACCAGATCACTCCTTGCTTTGTAAACTCATCTAGAAAATGTTCCCAAGTTTCAATAGGGTGATAGAGACTGTGCTTACTGTTCCAAATATAGCACTTCATTTTGCTATGTGGTTCCTACTATATAATTTCCACAAATAAACTTTTTTTCCTCTGTACTGAATAGAAAATTTAGTTGTCCTCTTTATGAACCTTGTTTAAACAAAAAATTTTAGAGCAATTATTTCCTTTAAATGAATGCACAACTATGTACTCCTGATAGCCAGAGAAGAGATTGTTTCCCTGTGCTGCTTTGCCACAGGAATTAAACAAAAAGCATTTCAATAAAATGCTCAAGTACAAAGCTAATTCCTGTAAGAAAAACATCAGTGCACTGAAAAAAAGGTTTTATAAGGTATTCAGGTGCACAAGAAATTTCTGTTTTACATCCTTGAAGTTGCAGATACATTAAGTCTTGGTAGAAGGGCTTTGCCTGTTATTTCCTACTGACTTAGGACAGGTTGAACATTCAGTATTTTTAAGATCAAGGATGAAGAACCTTTTTCCTGGGTTCAGGATGGTGCTTTGGAGTCACATTCATGAATAACCCACAGACATAGAATCACAGAATATTCATGGTTGGAAGGGACCTTTGAGATCATTGAGTCCAACCACAAAAAAAGAAAAGAAAAAAAAAAAAAAGAAAAAAAAAAGACTAAACGTGCCCAGTTCCCTCAGTCTCTCCTCATAGGACTTGTTCTCTAGACCCCTCACCAGCTTGGTGGCTCTCCTCTGGACGTTCCAGCAGCTCAATGTCCTTCCTGTAGTGAGGGGCCCAGAACTGAACACAGCCCTCAAGGTGAGGTCTCACCAGTGCTGAGTACAGGGGCACGATCACTTCCCTACTCCAGGTGGCCATGCTGTTCCTGATACAGGCCAGGATGCTGAGCTCCCTGAGCAGTTTTCTCCACAGTTTCTCCACTCAAAGCATCATCCCCGCATTGCACAGTGGTCTCTGCCAGCAGCCCCATGGCGGAGCACGACACCTCCCCTGGGCACCGTTCCCCTCTGTGCAGCGCAGTGCCTCTCCACACCCCATGCACACTGCTGTCCCCCGGCCAGTGCCACCACACGGCTCCCCACCCCTAGCACGTGTCTGCACCTCCCCTGCTCCCCAGAGCCAGCCCGTGCAGCAGAGCCCCAGCTGAGGGCTTCGATTGCCTTAGCTGCTCCTGGGTGTCCTCTCGTGTGTCCTGGACTGAGGTAAAGCAGAACCAATTTTCTGTTTACTAATTTTACTCTTCAGTTAAGCCTCTTCTAACTAAGTGAACTCACTGAAAGTAACGGCATATTTTTCCAACAGTGCCTTCTTCCAGAGTGATAAGACCTGATTGTTTATAATTTATACCAAGGAATGGTATGTAGAGAGGCTCTTGCTTATACTTATTGCTCTAACAACCAAGGTCAGCTCACTTTGTTATTTGCCCTGTTGGAGGGTCAGAAGAGGAAGAGCGTGGAGGGGTCACAGAGGAGGTCACATATAGAGAAGTGGACAGGACAGGTGACCCAAAAGTGACCAACAGGGTATTTCATCCCATCTGCATCACGGTCGGTATAAAAGCTGAGGGATCAGAGGGTCAGCCTTTTTGTTCAGTGGCTGATGTCCAAGGAGGACTCTGTTCATCTGCCTTTCATCCTGATTCGTGTATTCCTGAATCCAGACCCAGCATCCAGTTCCTGTTCATCGCTGAGTCCAGTCTGGGACTTCCCCAGTGCCTGTGGGTGACGTGATCATCATCCTGGGCACTCCATACTGGTTTTGTATATATGTTATGTATTTCATAATTTTCTTTTTATTTTTATCTATTCATATTTTGATTAGTTTAGTTTCTTTCTAAACTCATGAATATCTGTTCTCTCTCATCCTTCTCTCCCTGAAGGGAGATGCTCTTCCTCCTCCGAAGAGGAGAGAAGTAAATGAGAGCATCCGTCGTTCATTTTAGTGGCCAGTGCAGCCCGAAGCACAGCATCATGAAGTACTCCACGTGTCCCCAAGCTGCCCTCCATCAGCAGCAGAGAAGAAGAGGGGCAGCTGGTGGGCAGCAACACAGGGGATGCTGAGGCTGGAAAAAAGTGAGGAAAAGTGGAGAGAGGGAGAAGGAAGAAAATAAGGGCAAGGGAGAGATCCTTGTGGCTACTACCATTTGCTGATCTGCTTTAAATCCTGTCTTTGCAGGCTCTTTCTGAATGGGCAATGGTGATTAAAGTGTTATCTGCAAACAGACTTTCTCTGAAGCTGTGCATTTGGTGTTTAAGCTATGGCTGTATTTACGATAGGTGTTGAAGGCATTTTGAAATCCTGCGAATTAAACACAGCTGGTAGGGAGAGAAGGCGCTGAATTGTAACACGCCTTCAAAATGGGAATATAACCACGCCTCCTCTCTTCTTCTGATGCAACTCCTTACAGTTCTGATTGCTATGATTTTTCTTTTTTACATTTAACCTGTTGTATTACGTGTTCATTAGCCAGACCCCAAACGTTTTTGGAGGCAGTTTGAACACTTGGAATGTTTATGCACCGTTAATCCATATTTCTGTTCGACATTCCTGCCTCAGAGGAGATTTTGAACTCATTTGTGTGGGTTTCGGATATTTATGTAGATGACACTAAAGCAAATAAAACTATTCATTCCCTGTCATCAATGATGATGTGGTTTAATTAATGTACACAAATACATCTGCTTATGAAGCAGAAGAGTGGAGGACAACCCGCAAATAAAATGTTTCCTTCCCACTTTTGTCCCACAGCTGAAAGATTCAAAACTGTAACTCCATCAGCTCCAAGCCAGGCAGTATTGTAAATATGTGACATACAGGATGGTGGGGAGAGACGTGGTGGGTGCTACCCCCTGTGCTGCTCTTTTGCCTCTTCTCACACGTGAGAGAACAGCACTTGCCTGCCTGATGTAAGGTGACTCATTTCGATCACAGGGCACGCAGAAAGTACTCTCTAATTCCCAGCCCATGAGGGTGCAATGTTTGTTCACTATCCACTTTTAATTTCATTTTTGTCAAGCTGATTTATGTATAGCTGTTTGCTACATAGGACACCTTTTTTTTTTTAATGTATCATTGATATAACCTATCTTTTTGTATGTTAAAATGTAGGCTCTGTCAATATGGAATAATTAATGTTCTTTTAAGACTGAAACTAATTTCCTGGGCACTAGACATTTGTTGCTTACAGGAAAACAAAATTAAAGCATCTCACATATACACATCTAACTCTGCAATACTCAATCACAGAGGTACAGACTGGAAATACTTTCTGTATTGTATTCCTCTTTTATCATCTTCCTTCCCTTTGGAAGGGCCAAATAGCTTTGTAAAAGCAATATTACTGTAGAAAGAATCTGTTGGTCATACAATCTCTACTAGTTACTTTTCTGGTATCTTTGCAAGCACTGTTGAATACATCTCCAGAGTGACCAATAAAAAGTAAATCTCATGTTAGAATAGTTAAAATCAATTCAGTTAATATGCTTTCAGCTTCAGTCTGGAGAGGACATAAATTAACTTGGAACACTTATTGGTATTAGTCATCTGCTGGTTGTTAGAGCATGCACTGGTCACAAAGAATTCTTTCCAATTTTTTAAAACATTTTAAATATTTTTTAATATCCACTGAAAGAAATAAAGTTTTATCTTCCTTAAAATTTCCGCAAAAAAATTATCTGATCCATAGTTGATTGTATTAAAAAGCCCTTCTGGATTAAATGATCATATTTTATTTTGCTATATACTATTATTACTCTTGATACTGTCATATGAATGTAACCCAATTAAAATTGATGTAAAATACCAGTTGGATATTTTTTAAGTTAAGTATGATTGCAGGTCCTTGCAGGTCTACTGATTTAAAAGGAGGAAATAATAATAAATATAAAGACTATACAAGGCATGATTGACACTAGCCATGGCTTGCCAAGGTCTGAGATTTGTTTCATTTTCTGTTTGCTGGTGTTTAGCTACATCTCCATTGATGAAACACTTCAGAGTCTGGAGGCCCATTCCTTCAACAGTTTAAGTAAAGTCACTCATATGTAAGTACTGTAATTAAATAAATTACTACAGTGGTATAGTAAATTTGGGGACGTGTGGAAATAACATACACGTTGATGTTTGCGGTTTTTTTCTTGTCTCCTTTGTAGCTAAATATTCCTCTTCTCATTTCCTTTCTCTGTAATGTGGAATCAGTCTCTTTTTTGACTTGTGCTTTCTTTCCCTGCATCTTTTCGGTTCACTTGCTCTTCTGTATCCTCCCACAGAACTGTAAGAAAGTGTAGAGAAAAATATGTGGGACTACATTATGAGCTTGATGGCAAGTTGAAATAAACTGGTAACTTTGACTTCTGTCAAAGTACTGAAGGTAAAACAGTAATATAAATACCAGAAATAAAATCAGAAAGGCCAAATCACAGAGCAAAATGGCACCAGCTGGAGACATGAATAATAATAAGTAATCATTCTGGAAGTGCACTAGTAAAATGAAGAGTGTTTATCTAGTTATTAATTGGGAGTGGGAATGCTAGGGACAAAGGCTTGTTGGGAAGCGCTTTTATACCTTTTTGTTCTGACCAGTCCTCACCAAATGATGCACTAGGGCCGTTACAAAAGTGGTAGGAGGTCTGGTTTCCTGATCTGCTACACAAGGGTTATGGCTGTGTAGGATCCCTTATATTTCTCAAAAGGCACTATCAAAAAAGAAACTGTACACAGATACTTCTTTTTGTTCCATGTGAGAGCCAGAAATACTGCACAGGACAAGACACCAGAACTCTGCTCCCAAAAGCTCTAGTCAATCCCCAAGTCTTTGCAGATAGCCAACAAAGAAGGGCTGCCTCTAGCACTCAAAAGCACTTACCAGGTTTTTAAAATGTTTGGAAGTAAGGCACGTGTACCAAGCAATATCAAGGCAAATTAGGCAGTTGCATATAAGCTCTAAAAAAAAGCAATTTATAGATTTGACCATTTTTCTGAATTGCTTCCATAACTCTTCTGATTTGTTAACACTTATCGTTGTTGGGTTTGATTTACTTTCCAAAGAAAAAGATTATTCAGGGATAAATGTATATGTTGTACTATGCATTTGTTTAATGCTCTCCACTTGCATAGTATTTTCAAAGTATTATCGCTAAAATAATACTGGGTAAAGATTATCATAGGGTATTTTAAAGGAGGTTGAGGCTGAAGTTACTCTAGCAGTTTTGAAAAGAAGTCATTTCACCAAGTTTCATTTTCACGGGTTGTTTTTTGTGGAATTTTCGTTAAGTGCAGCTTCATGTAAATAATCTTTTAACCCTAATTTAAACGTATACACACAGTTTCATTTTTAAAAACATTTGTTTTAAAACATAAGAACTTCTTAGGAGAAAACTACGTGTTTGTGGAAGGGAGGAACTAATTGCTTTGGCCTGAGTCAAGTGTCGCGTGAATAGGTATCCTGTGTTCGTCGTCACCCCTGCCTGCCAAGCCCGTTGGCGTGATGCAGCTTTCCCCTGCGGCGCTCCCTTTCCTTGGTCCTTATTCAGTTCATGTGCCTCTCTCCTGACTTTCTGTTCCTCCCCACAGCTCAGTGCTCTTTAAGCACAGGCCATATTTTTTTTTAAGCACAGCCTGGCAAGTGCTGAGCAACTTCTGCAAACTACGGGTACTGAAAACCTGCTGTATTTTAATGGGCCAGATCTCATTCTGGTTGTAGTTAATGACAAAATTCCCACACTATGAAGATGAAAATCAGGGCCAAGACTCTGTGGGGTTTTTTTTCCCCCAATTTTGTTACATGGCTTTCACAATAGTTTCTTGTTCTTTCTTTATGTCTTTACCTTTTTTAAGTATGTCTGCAAGACAAACCTAACACGTCTACAAATTCAGAACTGTCTCTCCCATGCAATGGCATAAGTATTTATTTTTTCTAGATATAATTGTGAGAGTGTCTAATTAGCAGTCAGTGTCTCTCTGTAGTTGTCTTACTAGCAGAGCTGCAGCTTGATAGCATTCCACTAAATACAAAGCTTTTGTAATTAGGTCATTGCTTCTCAGGAAAACATTCCTGTGGAAGGAACCCCAGAAAAATTCGCTCTTTCATTTCCCCTTCTCTGTGGCTCTGCTGATTCTCCTCTGATCCCTCCCTACTCCCTTCTCCCCTTCACTCCAAAAGCTCTCCCCTCTTATACTACCACATGAAAAGCCCTCTCAGCATTTGGGAACAGGGCCAAAGGTTATGGTTCAAGAGGCTTGCCCTTGTATATGCGACGTCACTTGGAGAGAGCCGGTGGGGAACCGCTCTCCATCCCTGCGGTGAGCTGGAGCCAAGGGCCAGGGCAGCTCTGCCAGCCTCCGGGCCAGGGCTGCACGTCTCTGCTTGGACAGCTCGTGGAGCCAGGCCCTGGGATACGGCGTTGTTGAAAGGAGAGGTGATTTGATGGAAGTATCTGAGAAGCGACTGGAGAATGAGACTGAAGAGATCTGGGGGCACTGTTGTATACCAGCAGGGAATTTCCGGGCACTGGGACAGGTGCTGTGCAGAAAAATCTTGTTAAAATCTGCAGCCTGGAGGTAGGGAATAGACTGTTGGGAGACCAAGCCAGTTTTCTGCAGAGGTTTGTCAGGTGCCAGCAGATGAAATAACACGAATAAGTTTGGCTGTTGGTGGAGAATAAACATGGAATTATATATACATGTGAGAAAAGCCAAGGAAGTTAGGGGCAAAGTCAGTCTAGGAAGTTAGAGAGGGGTCCCAAGTTATTACAAGAAAAAGGGTTGATTTAAAACATTTCAGAACTGCTGACCTGGATATCCTTAGTCTTCTTCATAGGTCTTTAAGCATAACATTATTATATTGAGATTCTATACCCAGATTTGCAATTTCTGGATTTGGGTCTTGAGGAAACTCAAGGATGTGTCAATATTGCAAAGTAGGTATGAAAGACTTGTGTGGTACATGAAATTTAGAAGCCACTTAAATATGTAAATGTTTGTGCTTTTTTAAAAGTTACTAAATCCATATAGGATGTTAAGTATATTATTATCCTTTCTAGAAGCTGTCTGGTCAATTTATATCTCATTAATTAAATCATTAGACTAATATTTCAATATTCTTATAATTAGTTTCATTTTTAGACACATTTGGAATTGGAACTAAATATTTATATCTTTGTAACTGAACATAAGTTCATAGTTATTTGAAAATCTTGACACAGGATTTTGTATCATCAAGTGACTTTCTCTGCACATCTGTTCTTGACATATTAAATTTTTTCAAGAATTTTCTTTAAAAAGCAAAACTGAGTTGCTGTTCCTGGACAGTCAGGTGATGGTTTGATTGTGAACCTAGTACATTTTTAATACTAGTCTGAGTGCCAGAAACAAAATTTAAAACATTGAGTGCCTTTAAAGTGCAAATAAGCCAATTCTTAATTGTTTTACATACTTTCTAAAATGAAGCAGAAGCTGAATAGTTTGTGAAGTAGCTTTGAATAATGTTGTAAATATTGCAGTAATAATTCTGTTATCTTGTGGCTAATTAGCAGCATTCTTCCTTCTCACGAACATCTCTAAGTCATTTCAGTTAGGACTGCAGAGTGAAACATTTGTTAAGGGCACTTTTTGCCTCTCTGCATCAATGGTCAACAAAGATGCCTTCTTAGGTTTTTTTTATATGTTTAAAGCACTTCATTCCCAGACGGACTTATAATTGTTGCATTGCTGTGTGCTAAGATTAATTAGCATTTTTAGAGTGTGTCAAAGTTCCATTTCAAAAGTCACTTAAAATCAGCTCTTATAGACACTTAGATACCTGGGAACTAGCCTACTAGACTTTTTAAGTATACTCTTTGCCTTTACCTGCATTTTAGGCAGCTAAAACTAATAAGAGTTTTTCTAAAGCTACTTTTCAAAGGAACCTTAACTTTTTAAATCAGTGGATTTCAATCTTCTTGATTCACCAGTTCAGAAAAGCTCACTGATAAAAGCTCAAACTCTGACTAAGGAACCTACCAATAATCAACCTGCTTTTCTTAGGTTTTTGGATCCCTTAGAATTAATCCTTACACCACAGCAGTCTTTTGATTGTGATTTGAAAATTACTATCATATAACATTTAAGCACCTTTGAGTATATTAGTCATGACTGATTAATGCAAAAGAAATTGTGAAATCCACTTGGTGTTATCATTATCCTGTTAACTGATGAGATCAGAACTATTCAAATGTATTTTCTCCTTACAGGCTTCACTTCATAGGCCCGAATAGTGGTGGACTATAGATATCCTTTAAATTTGTGATTTTAGGGTGAGGTTCTTTCCAGTATTCTGAGATTAATGATGTTTGAGTGTGCAAAACAAGGACAGCAGCACAGTTCATGAATGGAACTGAATTTGAAGATCTTTCTCTTTTTCATGCGTATGAAATAAGGGGCCCCATGTTCAGCCTGTCAAGTGCAAGAGGCACATTTGACTGGACTAGAAGTAAGAAAAATTGGTTTTTTCTCCTGACTGTTTTCTTAAGCATAGCATTCGCTTTGTTTGAATCACCTTTTAACTTTTTATACCTCTCTCATCCTCTTTCTCATCTATTTTTGACTAGAGACTTCTAAGCAACTGGCTGGCTGCTGTTGATTTCTGTAGTGCCTACCACAATGGGCCCTGTTCTTCCTTTTGGGCTTAAGAAACGTCTGTAATACAAAGTGTAGGATGAAAGGCAAATATAAATACAGTATATATTAAAGCATACTTTTTTCCTCATCCCAGCGTTACCAATTCAAGGAAATCGAACAGCAGGGACATAAACCCTTCCCTAACAGCCAATTGAATCATATTGATTTCCTCACTCACATCACTTAAGCTTTTCTCTGATCACTGTACCAACTGTCTCATCTGGCAGTTTTAAATCTTTTATTCCAAGATTAATTAGTTTTTCATTTGCCTTTGTTAAACAGCACATGCCCTCTCATGGCCCAGTTACTTAATAAATCAAAATCTGATTGAATCTCACTGCATTATTTTGTGCTTCCAATTTTAGTACCATCTGGAGATTTTTAATTCTTACTTTCAGTAATAATTTA
This sequence comes from Limnodromus scolopaceus, assembly GCA_028565335.1. NCBI lineage: Eukaryota > Metazoa > Chordata > Aves > Charadriiformes > Scolopacidae > Limnodromus > Limnodromus scolopaceus. The sequence continues at coordinate 43,749,340 of JAOXNO010000041.1, forward strand.
CTCAGAATGCTAAGAACAGCAACAAGCCAAAACCTGATGACTCTATGGTACTCCAGTGCATTATCCATTTCCAGGCTGAAGGCTGATCTAAAGACTCTCTTTACCTGGAATATGTTTGGTCCACAACAAAGGAATATCTGGCCAGGAAGCTCATGAGTTCAGCATTTAAAATGTAGTCAGTGATGGAAAAAACATGTCAGTTAAAGTTTATAGAGCAAATTCCACAGTTGGGAGTGTGATAGCTACATAACTAATAAAATAATTTGAGAGAAGCAAGAGACTGACACTGAGAAGATTTTTAAAGACAAGAACAGTATTGTTCAAAGTAGCTAACAGCCATAAAATACAGCACTCTAATAGCAGTAGTACAGCTATTAATACTACACTGTAGTATTAATTACTTCATTTAACACATGAGTAAAAGGTAAATCCTTGTCTCCCTGAAATGTTGGAGTGAAAACTGAAGACTTGAAAGATGGAGCAGAGCTATTTTGTCAGTATAACAGTATATAGAGAGGCTGAAGTCTCGATACCCGTATCTACATACTGATGTAAGTACTGTCTCTTTCCCCACTCTTCTTTCTCAGAGAACTTGGCTTGGTTGATTTTGTCCTATAAAAATTATTCCAGTGGCAGAGGTATCTTAAAACAGAATCACAGAATCACAGAATCACCTAGGTTGGAAGGGACCTTTTAAGATCATCTAGTCCAACCAATGGGAAAAACA
>JAOXNO010000041.1:43756651-43781259 GCA_028565335.1 Limnodromus scolopaceus
GTTGAATATGAATCAACAGTGTGCCCTGGCAGCCAAAAGGGCCAACCGCGTCCTGGGGTGTATCCAGCATAGCATCGCTGGCTGATCAAGGAAGGGGATTGTCCCACTTGACACTGCACTGGTGTGGCCCCACCTTGATTTCTGTGTGCAGTTTTGGGCACCTCAATATAAGAAGGACATCAAACTATGAGAGTGTTTCCAGAGGAGGCAAGCAAGATGGTGAAAGGCCTTGAGGGCAAGACTTAGAGGAGCAGCTGAGGTCACTTGGCTTGTTCAACTTGGAGAAGAGAAGGCTGAGGGGTGACCTCATGGCAGTCTACAACTTCCTCAAGGGGAGCAGCCGCGGGGGAGGTGCTGATGTCCTCTCTCTGGTGGCCAGTGACAGGACACGAGGAAGTATAATGAAGCTGCGTCAGGGAAAGTTCAGATTGGACATTAGGAAAAGGTTCTTCACTAAGAGGGTGGTTGGTCACTGGAACAGCCCGCCCAGGCAAGTGGTCGCAGCACCGAAGTCTGTCAGAGTTCAAGGAGCATCTGGACAAAACTAAACTATATGACTAAGAGCATTATGTAAAACTAAAGAAGCAGGGAGTTGGACTCGATGATCCTTATGTATCCCCTCAAACCTGAAATATGATTCTAAGTGAACCTTTCCAGAGACTGGCTATGATGCACTAGTTAAGCAAATTAAAAGAACCCAAAAGAACTACAACCAGGCTGACTTTCAGGGCTTTATCTACAGCAGTAAAAATGGTTTCTTACAACAAACAGTTTTCTCCTAATTAAATCATATGACATTTACTTTGAGCAAAGCACTACTCCAGATTTACAAGGCAAAATAGGGAGCTGAACATCAGTGGTGAACCCTTTATCTGTTTGATAAACTACATTGAAATTTCTAAACTAATTTTCTGAAGTAGTTTGGTTACCGTATGCCAAGATAAGGTATAATTTTGCTAAGTGGAAGCTTGGAGATTTGTTGATTCTAGCAGCAGCATTAAGTTAATGCAAAAGAAAAATATTTCATTTTCTGTATTCTGACATTTCTAATTTGAACTCCTGTTTATCTACCACTGTACAGTGAAAAAAGTACCTGTTTTCCTCTGTGTCTGACCTAAGGTCCTTTGGACTTGATGAAACCAGGAGTAAAAAGAAACTAAGAGAAAAAGAGTGAGGGAAAGAAATTTTAATGGGTTTTGAACTATGACCTCAAGGAGGAAAACAAGTAAAAAAGGAAAACAACTGAAAACAGTTGTTCATTTTTGACAAATCATTCAAAGACTCCATTTTCTATCCATAAATCAGAAGATATTTTGAGAATCTCAGAGGCTACCTTCTACCATGCAGTGTGCCTTCCTACCACTCTTGCAGTATTAAAAGACTGAGGCAATTCAAGGAGGTCAAAACAATCAATGCAGATATGGGTCTGAACCACGCATAAATAGTTTTCGTTACCATACCATACCGGATGATGGTGCTACCTAATATATCTCCTCATCCAACAAGGATCTGTGTTTCATAGCAAACCACAGCATTGCTGTACATATTTTATAAAGGCAGGGGAGTAAAGAACCAGGAATGAAAAGCTGAATGATACTTTTACTGAACAGCATTCATCTGAAACTTGAATCCCTCTTCCTAACACATTATTAAGGTCCATGAACTGCATCACTCCTGCAGACTTCTGCTAAGTGGTGCTCCTGCACCAATGTTTATTTCTATAAGGAAATCAGCTAGGAAAGATTTTTTTTAGACATATTTCCAGTGAATGGCAAAATATATTTGTGATGAGCTTTTACAGAGCTGTCTAAATTACTGAAATGGAAAGTGTGCAATCTCAAAATCTAATTACAAAAATAAATTCCAAAAGAATATATTTACTTTGGTACACACTCTCAGGAATCACTTACAATGCTTTGCTTAGCTCAGAGTCAAGATAAACAATGGTATAGAAAAAACATAGGATGAATCCTTAATACTGCTCATTTACCAATGCATCTCTTTTGCCTATTGTCCCTTTCTTTAACCTTCATTTCATAATCCAACTGGATGAATAGATATATTAACATGTTACATGTTCAGAGCCCATTTAATACTACAGTGGTGATATTTAAATGTGTGGCCAATGTATTATTTTTCTCCTTGTTTGTTAAGCTCTGCTGCCTTATTTTAAAATCAGAAGCTGAAAGAAAGGAAGCAGATACTATCAAATAATCCATAATTCCATAATCCAGTGAGGTACCCCAACTAGGAATTTTTATAAATGTAGTTGTTTTTTAACTAAGTGATCCTTAGGAAGAAAATTTTGCAAAACCTCCCTTTTTCCCTAATCTGGCTGTTTATTCTTATTCCATAACTCCCTCTGGTGATAAAATTGGTTGTGGGACTGCAGTAAAACCTTATCAGTGAAATAATCCATTTAAAAAAAAAAAAAAACACCCTGATAAAGGTGTGTCCTGCTACAATATGGGGAATTACATGAACGACCTTGGGCTATGGAAGAAGAGAAATAGAAATCTTTTACACTGAAAAAAGAAATCTATGTGGAAGTATTTATTAGTTAGTTGAAGCAACTGGTCAGCATTTTTCATTCATATCTTTTACACCCAGAAGAAAATACACTTTTGGCAAAAATAAAATATTTTGCCAAAATATATTCAGGCCCTTCAGCAATTTTTTTGTTTTTCATCTCAGCTGAAGATTTTGAATATTTTGAATATTCAGGATCTTGTTTTTATTTTGCTATCTCATGCTTTTCACATTTGCTCTGTATCTCCAGTCTGGTGTCCCTAAAGAGCTCCTAGAATGTCCTCAATAATTTAACTTTCATACTTTTGTTTACTTTTAAGGAAGTTTTCTCATACATGCATGTTTCTCCTTTTTAGAGCCTATAGTTTGCAGGGTACTCTTTGGCTTTCTTGGTCCTACAAAGTTACTGAATATCTGTACCTGGTGGTTGCTTTTGTAAAACAGACTTTAGACTGTAACTTTTTGAAACAGAGCATGCGTGCCACTCGGGCCGAAATCAAAAGTTGCTTTTCCTCATGCGGACCCTCTAACCTATTGCTTTATGAAGCACGCACTGATAACACTCAGTATCCCTGTCGTGCTCTGACATGACATTGTCCCGTTTTACATAGCAGCTGAAATATCCTATTACTGTTTCACATCCTCAGAAAGTCCTGTTCAGCATACTGCAGACATGTTATTTTCTGGTGGGGCTGAGACTTAACGCAATATTTTCCCCACTTATCCCTGGATCTCGAGTCCATAGAGGCTCTGTATTGGTCACTGACATAGTTAGCTTACCAATCTGATCTGATTAAAAAAAGAAAAGAAAAAACCAAACCAAAAGGCTTTTCTTACTTATAGCACTGTGAAACCATCAGTGCATCCTACTCCGGATTCAGCGTTGACCGCTCCAGATCTCCTGCATACTTTGTGTGGGGGTATTCATGTCTTCCCATCAACTTTCCAAAATGACTATTATTTTCGCATCCCCACTGAGGATAGACATTCCACTTCACCCATGTGATATCTAAGACTTCCAACATTTGTTTAGACATGTGGGTACCACTGTTGTGGTTTTCTTTTCTGCAGTGGATTTAAATGGCATTCTATACCATTTAGCTATCAGTAACAACAGGATTAAAGGTGCTCTCAGAAGGAGATTAGTGGCTATACATGAAGTTTCTTTGTCAAATTAGTATTTACAAAGTCATTTATAAGAGGTACCTGTCAACAACTGAAATCAGTCAGCAATAGGAAATTGTACATTCTGATGGGCCTGACTCATCTGTGTGAAAACTGGCAGCTGCCACTGCAGCCCCTCCTTGGTAACACATGGTTATGAACTTCCCAAAAGTCTCTAGCTGGCTGTTTCTATTTGTAAGTTCAAAGATTTTTATTGCATTTTTACACTATGGTATTTCAGGTTTATTGCTCGCTATGCTGTTCAAATATCAGGGGAAAATATTTTAAAATTGGACAAGCGATTATCTGGTTGTATAATACCTAGTTACTAAACCAGAAAGGTATTATTAGGTCAGGCAGGTTTTTGTGTCCTTCAGAACTACAACCTAGATGTTGAAATCTTGGATTAATTATTAGCTCTTGCTCTGGTTTTAATTTTTGTATTAGTTTTGCAGACAAAATCATGAGGAAATTTGCAAACTGAAGCAAATACAACAAAAGTGAGTAGGTTGTCATTTACAGAATATGAAGGTCAGTTCTCAGAAAACACAAATATCGGGTGATACTAGAATTCCACCTATTTCCAAGGAATAAAAGCTAATTTCCAACAACAATAACTGAGAAGATGAAGTAAGCTATTTTCCTCTGTAAGAAACAAGGCTTTAGGCACAGGTAAGGTCCAGTGAATAACATGCCAAGAAGTGTTACTCTGGCTTGGCTCCCTAAGACTTTGTGCTGTGTAAACCAGCCAAAGTGCATTTACTTCTCATTTCTCACTGTGGTGATCAATATAAAATTTATATCCAGTGAATATAATGGAAAATTTGCCAATGACTTCAATCAGGACAGCATTAGAATATTTACTTTATTTTTTCCACACCAAGAAACAACTGCTCTGCCTCTTATTTTTACAGCTTGAGCTATCAAGCTCAAGTATGAGCTATCAAGTATGAGCCCAGTTGAGCTATCTGAATTTGAAAGACTCTTCCAGCACAAAGACAAAATAGTGGCCTTCTGCACTTTTGTGACTCAATTCAGTTATCTCCACAGCCACCATCTCAAATAGTGTTTTTGTTACAGAACTTACAATTAGGAAAGGTTTGACCTTTGTGTCTTTACCACTAACTGGCACAATGGGCACAGCTCCCAGCAACTTCATGGACACCCTTTGAAACCCGTTGTGACAACATTTCTATTGTAATTTTTGCCTTCCTAGGTACATCATAAGATAGCTTTAAACCATTTACGATAGTTATGCTACCAAACATCCCTCTATGCTTGAGGTATTACTGCCTGCAACAGTAGTATCCAATTCTTTTTCCTTTCATTTAATTTAATAGGTCCAGCCTGACCATCTTATAATTTCTGTGTCAACTGCACTGTGAAATTTTATGAATTTTTTTTTTAAGATAATAAGATAAGAATTTTTAAAAATATAATTATGTTTAAATTCTGAGCAATGTCACCTGGCTTCACTTGGGCAATATTGTTGGTTTCTCCTGTTTCTCTCTTTTGCTGCTGATCTCATCATTGGGAATTTTCTCTGAATTTTCTTTTATCATCTGCCCCGTGAAACATGACGTCCATAAGGCAATCTATCTGCAATCCTTATTTCTATCTTTTAGTTGGACTGAGGACTACATCGTCTTCTCTTGAGCAACACTTTATGGTCATCATCTGTAGTTATCTTCTTTCTCTTCCTTCTTGCATTACAAGGCCTCCACCAGCCCTGTGCCCTTGTTGGTGAAATGTCAAGCACTCCTGACGCTTGTCGTTGTTGGGCCTGTGTCACCCACTGTTGTCATACTTATGTCACTAGGAGTTCCTCTTCCTGCTTTTGCTGAACCTGAGCTACGTATAATATTGCGGTCTGTGACCCTGCTGTTGCTCCTAGTCTGCAGCCTCATGCTTTCATCTGCAATTTGCTTCTAGGGCCATTAGACTTTACCTTTTCCACTCTATAGAAATTTGATAAAATTTATAAATGGGGTCGTTGCAGGTGATACGAGTCTTTTCTGCCCAGGCACCATGCTCCTTCAGGGCCTTTACAGTGTTGATCATTTTGCCATCATATCACTAAGGGGAACATACAAGCCCCTTGAGAACTTTCCCCGTTCTCCTCCTTAACGGGTTGCAGTTCACTTCTGCCCCAAAGCGCAGTCCTGCAGCTCTACCATCCCCTTTCCTGCCTTGGTTCAAACTTCTCTCAGAGGCCCTTTGTCATCATAGAACAGAAACAAAACGTTGGGACTGTTTTGTCTCCTTGCTTATGTAGTGCCTGTCAACCAAGAGAGCTAGAGGCTCCTCCATCCTCCTCCAGGGACTACTATATTTGGTAAATTATACTTAATCCCATCACAAGGTTTCAATTTCCATCTATATTAAATTAAAAAGCGTGACTAGGTTTGATGCCTGCAAGCTGTTTCTCTTGTAAACATTGTGACAGAAGTTGATTGAACTAAGTAAAAACACAACCTAGCGTTTAATTGCTGGCTTAGGGAAAGAATTATCACAGTAGTATCCACGTGTACATATATATATATAAACACACACACATACATAGGCACGTATGTATATATCGCAACCTAATCTTCAGTCTCTTTTCATTGCTCAGCTAATTCAGCTCATAACTTGGGTTATGTTATTTTTTCAAATGTTCAGTAGCCTTGCATTGCCTGTCTTTAATCATGCACCTTTAACTCAACTCTGTAAATTCCCTGCTTCTTGAATCCACACTTTCTTATAAATTAGTTTCCAGAGTGATGGGAATTAATGTTCGTCCTTGATTACATCAATCATATAACAATAGGAGAAATTTGCAGGGTTCTATATTTCAGTAAAGTGTTGGCTAGTCAGGAAACTGTTCTCTGTTTTCCTAAGACTTTAGATATTTTAGGTTTTTTTACATAAGTTGTATATTATTTTTTCCTTTAGATTTAGCCTCCTTCTCACTCTGGCTCTTGCTCCTCTTATAACAAAACTTCATTATCAACTGTTGACCTTGGTGGGGGGGGCAGGGCTTCCACGTGGCTATGGATATTTTAAAGCATTTTAAAATGTTATTACCAAACTCAAAACAAAGAGGGAATTATTTTCATGTTTGTTCATGATGTGTTCCTGTAAGTATCATGCAATTCCCCATACCTCATTCCAATGAAAGCAAAATGATCTATTTCACCTCATACTTACCCAAAGATACAGTGTGTATGCGTGTGTCTTTATGTGTATGACAGAGAGAGAAAAAGAACTTGGAGCAGAGGTAATTTATTTTGATAATTCATTAGTTTTTTATTTGTTGAGGAATTTAATATATTTTCAAAATGGCAAATCTGTATTTTGTTCCTTGGCTTCAATATGTTGTTGGGATAGCATGGCCCTTATACATACTGCTTTTGTAAATCTGTTTAGGCAAGTAAACTGAATATCTTCTTCTTTAACCTAAGAATAACTATTTTCAAATCACTGTTTCGTTTGTTTCTGCAGCTATCTGCACAAGAACAAATACCTCGAAGTTATCAATGACGATGCATTTCTGGGAGTGCACAGTGGACCAACACTACTGTGAGTCGGAGAAAATGAGGCAGAGAAAGCTTTAAAAATAATACTGTTTTAGGTTGTGCTTTCTTTCCAACCATTACTAGCAGCAGAGTAGCAGGGATGGGAATGACACATTTACAAAAAGAATATCAGCAACAAAAGTTGTGCTTTAGGGAAGTGATTTAAGAAACACTTGCATCTTACATTAGAAATACTGTTCCTATCATTTTTTCTTCTGAAAGATTCTGTGCTACAGTCTGTCTTATGAGCATATGATTGTAGTACAACTGGAATACAAACTAAGGACTCCAGTAGCACACATGGAAAGGAAATTGAAACAGAGGTGGAAAATCATGTTAGACAGAAGAAAGTTACTTCTGCTGCTCTTTTCTCCTTTCTCATGTAACTTGAGTTTCAGTCTGATTTTATAGTCCTCCAAAGAACTCTTCACTAAAATTAGGAATCACAATACAGAATGAAACAAACAAAAAAAAACTTTAACAAGTATAAGAACTTGTAGAAGAATCATATTCCCTGACTCAAATCATGTGACACGTAACACAGTGCATAGTACTGATGGGAGAACTGAAGGGCTGGAAGTGGGATTCCCTCCTCCACTGCAAAACCAGATGGTACTGGTTTTTACACTACATGTAAGGATCCCTTTTACTTTCTGCCCTTCAGGAAAACAGCATATTTATATCAGAATAATGGTGCATTGTTCACAGAAGGAATCCTAGTAGTTAGCTATAATAACAAAAAAGTGCAGAAGACATTATTTATATAGGTTTATATTTATATAGCTATAGGCTAGCTACCAGCGACATAGCAATCTGCAGTAGAAGTTGTGTTGGCCATAACCACTTTATGCAAAGAAGAGTCGTGTCCCTGCTGTGCAAAGCTGCAACAGGCCTTTGATGGCAAGGTTGTCATCAAATCTCTGGTTCTCTCTGTCCCCTGCATTTCAAGTCAGACGCACTGCAAGGCCTACGTGTGAATGGTAGTCTGTCACCTGCTTCAGTTCAGATGACAGACTAAATTACTCGTCTTGTAGGGTGAGGAGGAAAGATCTGGCTGAGGGCCCACCTTTCAGGGCCTTATCATTCCTCCATGTCACCCTCTACCACAAGGTCCAATGGAGTTATAAGCAGAGTCCTTGGGATCAGGGTCTGAGACCAGTTCTAGGAAGTATCAAGTTTTCCTTTCACTGGCTTGAGGAGAGAAAGAAGCACAGACCATTCATGGAGTCATACTTATGAAGCAGATACCTTAAATAATTGGACATTGGAGGGGCAGTTTGTGTGAGTTTGGCCGTGCTCTCAGAGCACCTAGTTAGATGGTATATTTAAGTAGATATTAAAAAGTTAGGTAATTTTTTTTTTTAAAAATGTGGTTTGCAATAGCAGGGGAAGCAGGGAGTGTGATCACTGAATAGAGGAAATCAGATGCCAGTAATTCTGATTCCTTTGTCACCGCTATATTTCAGATGTATGTGGATGTGTACTTAGATTGTTCCTTTTAGAAAACTATTTTAAAAGTATGACAGTACATTGCTCTTCACCTGAAAATGAAATCTTGGCTAGGATTCAACAACTCAGTGTACCTGATTTACGAAATGCACCAACAAGAGCTGCTGCCCAGAGCACAAGTACAGCAAAGTACAACAAAAGTACAATCAGGATCATTATTCAATTAACTTCTGCAAAACATACAGCACAAATTCAAAACATTACTAACTGTTGCACAAGATACATGTGAGTAATTAATTATCTTTAGAAAAAAGAAGTGCTCTTTAAAGCATCATTTCCCAGTCTCGGAATAGGTCCTACCTTAGGAGGTTCTGTTCTGTTCCTGCCACTGGGCACAAGCACATCTTCGAGCAACAGGAGCACTCTGTATTCTGCTAATCAAATAATGCAAATTTGTAAAATTAAAGAATCTTTCAGTAGATAGAAATAATATTTGTAGTCTAAGCCCATCTATTATATATTTTATGCTTTTTAAACTATTGTAGTATTGCGGTACTCAGAAATCTGTATATATATGATTAGGTAAAAAAATCCCAATGGTACTATGATGCATTCAATTTCATTTTCTCAATTATCTGTCTTTTAAATTCTCATTATTACTTGATTTCATGCTACAATTGCATGTTTCCAGCTGTGAAAAACATTATTGACAAAAGCTGTTATGCCTTATATCTAATTCTGAAGTTCTGACTTCATAAAAACAACGAAAAATTAGACCAAAAAATAATAACCCAGAAAAAAATCAAATCTAAACAGCTAAATATCTGTTTAACACTTGTATCACATATATAGTTGGGTCAGAAAACAACACCTCTTAAATCCTAAGCTATGTTTTATTCCCACATTCATCTGAAGCTCTCCAATGTCTCTTCAACTTTCAGTCTAATGCATGAATTCCATGTAAGGTAAGCAATAGCCTAGAAATGTCACATGAGACTTGTATGAAAGCGTGTGAGAAAGAAACAAAACCGCTAGCAAGCCACAATGTTAAAATTGGCTGAGTGCACTTTGGTTGCTGTTACGCTCCACGGTGTAGAGCTCTACGCTACCTTAGACAGACCACATCCAGCACCTGAGTGAGCTCTAGACCACAGCTACTTAAATGCTAAAGTCTGGTCTGGATCTCGGCTAGAAGTGAAGTTTGTTAGCACTTTACCATCATCCCCAACATTTGACGTCTCCCGCAAGGAGTGTGACTGCCTGCTTTTCGTATCAGCCTTTGTAGGGGTTTGTTAAAGGCCTCGTGGAAGTCCCAGGAGACTCTGAGCAGATCTTAACAACACTCAGAGGGGTTTGTAAGGCAGGACTGACTTTTACAAAAGCCCTTTACATGCTGACTTCCCCCCGGTACATCATATCAGTTGGTGGCTCATTTGCTGCCTTCCCACAGGGGGGTGAGTTACACACCTCTTTTACCAACTCAACTGCTTCCTCCTTGAGCTGCTTCAGAACTTTTTGGTGAAAACCATCCAGTCCCTGTGACTTGTTGTCATTCACAACCTCTTGTATAGTCACTTCGATATTTGAGACAGATTCTCTTGACAAGTCTATCAGATCTCTTGCCCATTCTCTTGTATTTCTTTAAGTGTGACAGCTATAGTTTGGCAGTAGTAGCAAGACCCTCTTCTGTGCAATGTATACATTTCTGTGTTTAACCAACATCTTAGTTATCAATATTATTAGATATTAGCAAGGCTGACATAACTGCAGTCATTTTTCTGAGCAGCCCCAAATCAAGACTGATCACACAATGACACAGAACAATTAAATAGGAAATAGGAAAATGTGTCTTCTGTATGAATGCAGACACAAACACTATAGTCTGGCAAACTCCAACTACTTGGATTCACGTTGCTCTGAAGATTAGTAATTATTATTTAAAGTCTTTTCAATCCTGTGCTTTCCAGTTTGAAGACAGCTGATACACTGCTTGAAGTAGATTGTGAACCTGAATAGATAATCATCAAGACTGGATTTGTAAGGTAAAAAAAAATCCATGTCAATCCCACCCTTTCTTCTGGCCAGTTGACGCACTTTTTGTCGCTAACAAAGTGTGGGCCTAGGTAGGATTACTAAGTAGTTATCTTCCCCTGGGAGACAAATTATCACCAGACCCCCAGGAGGCTTTTCCACTTGCGATAGCTGTGGTACACAGAGCTCACGAGACCTCTTGGTGGCAGACACCACGGCAGCAGTTTAGGGACTTTCCAAACTGGGGATTTTGGAAGTTTCCAAACTTCCGAGCCATTGTGCTAAATAGGACCCATGGATAGGACCAACCATCTGTTGTTAGTCCTGCGACAGGATTAATCCTGAATCAGCTAGATCTTTAAGGCAGCTGTGCCCGTACCTTCTCCCCAAGCACCCCAGTTTAAAACAAGCAGAGTTTTTGAAAATAAAAACTGCAATGACTATCACTGCTTAAGTACACACCCATACACATGTACATAAAAGACCTCAAACATCTTTTGTAAGTAAGATAGAGCAGAAATTATATAGTCTTATAACTAATGCTTCCAAGCACTTTCTTCTCACTGAACAGATCTTTCTTTGAGACTTTTTAACATCACTTGATGACACTCTTTTAGTTTCTACAGACTTTGTACATTCCCCTCTGCTCCCTGGGGAATTGTTTGCACCGCCTGAGCCCCGGGCTGGCTGCTCCTTCTGCTCTCCAGGAGCTCCCTCCCCTGTGCACCCAGGGCCCCGGAGAGGCTTCTCTCCACTGCTGTTCCCAAGGCACAAGCCCTTGTCCCTCAGGATGTTCCTCCTCCCAGTCATTTCTGATGGGAACATGACACAACAGTGAAAAAAAACCAAACCAAAAAGGGACATTGTCCTTGTTATCTTGTTATTTGGCTTGCACACTGAACCATGGCATTGACTTTCACAATTTAATGATGCAATTTTGTGAAAAGATTATACCTTTTCTCATTTTTAAGTCTCTTACCTCATACTCTTAGGTGCTCCAAAATTCATCTCACAAGAGTGAATAATCATTCCCAATCACCTTCTTTATAATATGCATGGCCTACACAGTCTCCTACTGCGTCCAGTCCTAGCTTTTCCCAAAAGTTCTTACCTGCTCCTTATTACTTCATATATAAACAATTTGATACTTTTAATCATTCTTGGTGTAGCTTTCTGTGCTCTTATATTCTGCATATAGTACTTACAGAATTGCATATAGTATTTAAGATGCAGTTATATATCTGCATCTTATAACTGCATATATATATGCAGTTTATAAAGGGAAGGTTTTCTGTTATATTTCCTATTTCTTTCCTAAGAGTTCTTAGCATTCTATTTCCCTTCAACATTACTAAATAGCACTGACCTGACATTTGCAGAGAGGAATCCAAGATCTTTCCAGAGTGCTAGGTAAATTAAACCCCATTGTCATCCATGTACAGTTAAGATTGCTTTTTCCTAATGCACTTTACGTTCATCAATATTGAATCATGTCAATTATTTTACTCCTCAGTCACTTAGCATTGCAGGATCCTTCTGCTTCTTTACACAATCAGTTTTAGCTTTCTCTACCTCATAGTATTTTGTGTTGGAAACAAGCTTTGTTGCAGCTACTCTCTTTCTCTTTCCAGACTGTCCACGACCATTTCAGTAGAACCAGCGCTCGCATAGCCCCTGCGGGCATCTGCTGCAATGATGTGTATATTCAGATACCAGCTCATTTTCCATTCTTCTGCTAGCATCAAAATTTATGATCTGTTCCCAGGCTTTCCCCCCACTCTTTTATTTTTTTAATTAAAAGGGAGCCATCCCCCTTGTCACATAACAGATGAGTTACCTCACCAGCCCTTGATACCTGATTTTGTCAAGGCTTTTCAGAAATCCCAATTCATTGTACAAACAAGATCATCTTTCTCCATATGCTTTGCCAGAACATCCTCAAAGAACTCCCAAGACTTTGTGAGGTGTCATTTCCCTTCCAAAAAGTCTTAGCACCTCCCATCACACAGCATTTAATCATGTTCCCTTCCTGCAGGTAGCTGCCACCACCATGAGGACTTGATGGAGACCCATGGGGGTTGCTGAAAGGCCAGCCTTGTCTTGGTAAGATCTAGTCTCAGATCTAGTTTACCAAGAGGTTTTGCTTCGGAAGGAGAGCTCTATAAAGTAAGGAAATTGGTTAAAACCAAAAAGGAGCAGGCCACTAAGTTGATTAAGGGACTGAAGCATCTGTCATAGCAGGACAGGCAGAGAGAAATGTCTCATCTGGAGAAGAGTCTGGAGAAGAGTCAAGTTTCATTGTGACCTATTGGGATATTTCAATAGAAACTACTGTAATTACTAAAACAATGTTCTTCATAAACTGCAATTAAAATCTTCTCTCTCAGTCCATCCTGAAACTCTCAGAAAATATTAGTATCACGTTTTCTGCTTATTTCTCTGGGTCTTCTGACATTTGTTGTTTTCTTGCTTTACCTAGGGATGTCTCCAGAACAGCCATTGCTAACCTTCCAGCCAAAGGATTGGAAAACCTTAAAGAACTAATGGCCAAAAACACATGGACTTTAAAGAAATTACCAGCTGTAAAGATATTTCTTCAGCTAATGCGAGCTGACCTATCATATCCAAGTCATTGCTGTGCTTTCAAGAGCTGGAAAAAAAACAGCGGGTGAGTTTCACTTACATATATTCAATTTTAAAGTACGTAAGTGAAGACAGCTTTTTAGTATTACTATAATTACATCTATTGGCATTTTTGTGACCATTTTTTCCAGGTATAGAGGACATTCTTTGAAACAGAGATTACAATTTCAAACTGAAAGAAGAAAGAATTTTTGCTATAACAATTTGTAGGACCTTTTGCAACAGCTCCTCCTTTTGTTGAGCCCAGAATTAAAAGGGAAAAAAAAAGAAAAGCGTAATATGCTATATAACACAGAATATGCTGTATAAAGGACTGGAAAAAGAAGTTTTGGAGGGGTTATAGCCTTGTATCTCGTATGTTTTCTAACTGAAAAGCTCAGAATAAATTATTCTGTAATACCCTTGTACACAGATTATTTCAAATTCCATTTCAGCAGGATTTCCAGCCTCCCTTCAGAACAGGTGCTGATAGCTTTTGGAAAGGAAAAAAATACATTTATAGATGCCCTGAAGCAACGAAGCAACTCATCTGCTGGGAGGAGGGAGGGGGGATGACTTACAGTGATCAGCAGCAAAATTTTACTGCAGAATGCAAATCCATTGTAAATTTCTCCAAAGTTCGATAAGGTTTAGAGAATTCTCATCCAGGCCAGCCCCTGACTTAGGAAGACAGCCCCAGTCTTCAGTATTGCAGTATTGCGGTTAGAAAGCACAGTATATTAAAAATATGCTATGACAAGTATATGAATTATTCAATAATAAGCTCACAAAGCAATAACATTCACAGTTGCAATGGTCTGGGAAAGTGAGGACAAAAATAAAACAGGAGTGAAGAGACTCATAACCTTGACAGGAAGAACGTGCAGAAAGAACCCAGCCCAATCTAATGACTGAAAGAAACAACTATTTGCATATCTATTAGTAGAAATGAAAATTTCTCAGAGTGAATTATACGCAATCTCAAATTGTAAGCAAACTTTAATTCTACACACCTGGAAATGAGAAACACTAAAGGTTATGTGACAGTGGATATCAGTGATCAAAAAACCTTGATGCCAAATTGCAAATTTTTTCCTATTAAAAAGCATGAACAATTTTCAATTACAAATACAGGCGTATTTGACAATTGTATTTGACAAAAGTCTTGTTACCTACTAAGAAAGCAAATCCCAAGAAGGAATAGGAATTAGGGATGCTGAACAAGCCAAATTACTACTGGGGATAGCTGATAGCAACAGAGAAAAGAATAATATAGTTTAAAAAAAAAAGCCCAGAAATGCTCAAGCTTGTTGTTCACTCTACTTTCTGTTAATGAAAATATACCTGACCACATTTTTATAGCTACGCTTTCATTCACGGTGAATGTTCCCTTTGTTTACTCACTGCACTCCAGTCAGACCATAAAGGCCAGCGGGTGATTTCCCCCTCTACTCTTTCAGAATCCTGGAGTATCTGACATGTAACCAGAGCAGCAATCACAGCTTTCGTAAAAGAAGATCAGTCAAAACTCTCAGAGGTCCATTTTACAAAGATTATGCAGAAGAATACACAGACCACACCGATTCTGTATATGACAAAAACACCAAGTTCACAAATTTTCATGAAAATTCCCATTATTATATTTTTTTGGAAGAGCACGGAGAAGGAAATCTTGGGTTTGGGTTTGGCCAAGAGCTCAAGAACCCTCAAATGGAAGATGTCCAGACTTTTGACAGTCATTATGACTATCCTATCTGCGGAGGCAATGAAGATGTAATTTGCACTCCAGAGCCTGATGAGTTTAATCCCTGTGAGGATATAATGGGATATCAATTTCTGCGGATTGTGGTGTGGTTTGTGAACCTGCTGGCCATCCTAGGTAACATTTTTGTCCTTTTCATCCTTCTCACCAGCCATTATAAACTGACTGTACCACGCTTTCTGATGTGTAACTTGGCCTTTGCGGATTTTTGCATGGGGTTATACCTCCTCCTGATCGCTTCTGTGGATCTCCACACCAGGTCAGAGTACTATAACCACGCCATAGAGTGGCAGACTGGACCTGGCTGCAACACAGCTGGCTTCTTCACCGTCTTTGCGAGTGAACTTTCTGTATACACGCTGACCGTGATCACCTTGGAGCGCTGGTACGCCATCACTTTCGCCATGCGCCCAGACCGAAAGATTCGCCTCCGGCATGCCCTGGTTATCATGCTGGGAGGGTGGCTCTCCTGCTTTCTTCTTGCCCTTTTGCCACTGGTCGGTGTCAGCAGCTACAGCAAAGTCAGCATCTGCTTGCCTATGGACACCGAAACACCCGTGGCTGAAGCCTACGTTGTCTTCGTTTTAATATGTAACATTATTGCTTTTGTCATCATTTGTGCCTGCTACATAAAAATCTATGTAACTGTGCGAAACCCCCAGTACAAGTCAGGGGACAAAGACACCAAAATCGCCAAGCGGATGGCTGTGCTGATTTTCACTGACTTTCTGTGCATGGCTCCCATCTCATTCCATGCTTTATCTGCCATTATGAACAAACCGCTGATCACTGTCACCAATTCCAAGATTTTGCTGGTACTCTTCTACCCACTCAATTCTTGTGCCAACCCCTTTCTTTACGCTATTTTCACCAAAGCTTTCCGAAGAGATGTGTTTATCCTACTAAGCAAGTTTGGTATATGTGAGCATCAGGCTCAAGTCTACAGAGGTCAGACCATCTCGGCCAAAAACAGCAGCGGCTCTTATGGGCAGAGAATCAGCCGAGGGATAGGTCAGATTCCTACAAGCATTCACGACCCAGTCAACGATTACCTTCCTGCCGTGACAACGCAGAACCAAATTCTCATGGAAGACTGCAAGCAAACTGAGCTATGACATCTCAAAGTATCCAGACACAATCTGGTCAAGAGATGGTTGTATATACAGTGAATTGAGTAAGAAGATAACATGTTCTCCATATCCTTTTTCCCTAGCCTGTCCTTTGTGATGTCTGAAAGTACCTTCAGAGTGGTCTTCTTTTAGACAAGTCACTCATTTGAACCTCATCTCACACTTTTATCAGTGCAGGACAAAAGATACTGTTCTGATGATAATGCTGGAAGTAAACGCGAACGCTCTAAGTAGGAAAAGTAATACATATAAAACCAGCAAATATGAAATATACCCTCATCTAAAAAAATTTAAGGAAGCAGGACACAAAGCATAAAACTTGGGGGTACTTGTATGACAAAATAAAGAACATAAAGTTTTTTAATTAAAACAACATTAAAAAAACACTAAAGGCTGAAGTTCTCAATTGCCAACTGCCTATCTGTCAAAAAGTTCAACTGTTTTTCTAATAGTGAATTTCTAAAACTTCCCCCAGGGCCTAGAATGGCACATAATCCTTCTGCTTCTGCCATCCTGACCAAAAACTACACTAATCTTCTGTTTGCAGTTCTTGGTTTAGTTGAGCGAGGTGGGAAAATAAGTCTCTCTATATTGCCTTTGTAGCAGTAAAAGGCAAATAACATTGATTTGGCGACTGTTCATGATAATAGGTAAGAAGCAGGAGAGCATTTGTCTTTGTGTGATGCAAGAATTCACAGAACAGAAGGGAACTCTGAAGATCATCTCGACCAACCCCCCTGCCAAAGCAGGTTCAGCTAGAGCAGGCTGCACAGAATTGCATTCAGGTGGGATTTTCTCTCTGGAAAAGGAGACTCCACAACCTCTCTGGGCAGCCTGTTCCAATGTTACATCACCCTCGAAGTAAAGAAGTTTTTCCTCACCTTCAGATGGAACTTCCTGCGTTCCAGTTTGTGCCCATTGCCCCTTGTCCTGTCGCTGGGCACCACTGAAAAGCCTCTGGCCCCATCCTCTTGACACCCACCCTTTAGATATTTATAAGCATTGATGACATCCCCTCTCAGTCTTCTTTGCTCCAGGCTAAACAGACCCAGGTCTCTCAGCCTTTCCTCATAAGAGAGGTGCTCCATTCCCTTGATCATTTTTGTAGCCCTCTGCTGGACTCTTTCCAATAAGTTTCTTATCTTTCTTTAACTCGAGGGCCCGGAACTAAACACTACTCCAGATGTAGCCTCACCAGGGCAGAGTAGAGGGGGAGGAGAACCTCTCTTGACCTGCTGGCCATGCTCTTCTTAATTCACCTCAGGAGACCACCAGCTTTCTTGGCCACAAGGGCACGTTGCTGGCTCATGGTCAACTTGTCCACCAGGACTCCCAGGTCCTTCTCTGAAGAGCTGCTCTCCAGCAGGTCAACCCCTAAACTGTGCTGGTGTATGGGGTTATTCTGCCCTAGGTGCAGGACCCTACGCTTGCCTTTGTTGAACTTCATCTGTTCCTCTCTGCCTGTCCAGGTCTTGCTTAATGGCAGCACAGCCTTCTGGTGTGTCAGCCACTCCTTCCGGTCTTGTATCATCAGCAAACTTGCTGTGAGTACACTCTGTCCCCTCATCCAGGCTGTTGATGAATATATTGAAAAGGACTGGACCCAGTACTGACCCCCGGGGAATACCACTAGTTACAGGCCTCCAAGTGGATTCCACACCACTGATGACAACCCTCTGAGCTCTGCCGTTCAGCTAGTTCTCAATCCACCTCACTGTCCACTCATCTAACCCACACTTCCTAAGCTTACCTACCCATGAGGACATTATGGAAGACAGTGTTCAAAGCCTTGCTAAAGTCAAAGTAGACAAGATCCACTGCTCTCCCCTCATCTACCCAGCAAGTCATGCCATCATAGAAGGCTACAGATTGGTCAAGCATGACTTCCTCTTGGTGATTCCAATTCAAACTTAATTTGATTCCATATTCCTGATTATAAATGAAGGCTACAACAGTGAGCGGAAACAAGGGCCCAGATTCGCCAACTCTGTGAGATGGTCTCATAAAAAAAAAAAAAGATTCTGTCACTGTTAATGCCATTAAAAATCTACAATATTGCATTATAGATTAATTTAGCTGCCTATTTTGGGGAGGGGCATGCTTCCATTTTTGGTTCATTCTCGGCAAACTTTGAAACCAGACCTGCTGAGAAGCATGCAAATAATAATTCATGACCTCCTCTTCTGTGATCTGGGCTCACCCAGTGTTAGGCAGAAACATAAAGGTGGCTTCTTAAGTGTCCAGACAAGCAAAATTTCCTACTTACGAAATGGCTGCCTTTGGAACGTTGTGGCCGTGTCAGAGTCCCACACAAAATGCATTACGTTGAGATACAACCCCCCCGGCCCTGGGTTCTGTCACCCTTCTGATACTGGAATAATCATTAAAGGGAGAAAAGGCTTCCTGCGTGCCTTTATTTAGTATCTCATTAGCAGCTAAGACAATCAAGTTCCAATGGACAAACCGTACATTTGTGCTACAGACTTCACAGGTACTAGTGTACCAGTGGAAAAGGAAATCCAAGCTGGAATCATATTCTTTTTCAGAAACAGAGGAAAGACTATATCAACATTTATTTTAAAAGTGCTTTTAAAAGTAACTGAATCACACATTTTAAAGCATTTTTACCTTAAAACAAACCAGATTATTTGTTCCATGGAAACTAGTGGAAGGATGTGGTTTGTTGGACTGATTGCAGTTTGCTTTTCAATTAATACAGCTGTTTGCTGTTACTAATGGACGACAGATATATTTACACATTATTGAATTTCTGTATCTCCCATTGTTGCATATATTTTTGTCTATTAAAAACATTCTGTGATATTGCCTTTATGAACAAAGTCTGGTATTTCTGGTTTATGTCTTACTCCTTCTTCTGTTTAACTTGGTAAAAAATATTTAAAAAGCTATTGTAAAGATCCAGGCAACAGACTTCAAATAATTTATTTGCCAGACTTTTTCTTGTAAATTTTTTGTATCCTATAGATATTCTCTTCCATTTCTGCTCTGATCAATCCCTTCAGCCATGTTGGGTTTTGTGTATACCCTTTCATAACACTTGCTATTTTAAATCTGTCTCAGCAAGATGTATTATTTCTGGCATTCAGTACATATTTTCTCTAGAATACTTTAGAAATAATGCAGAGCATTGGAATAAAATGCTTTGTTTGAAATTGTAAAGAGGCTCAGCAAGTCTTTTTCTGAAGGTTTTAAAATATTTTTCCTATAAAATAAGATAATACTATTTCTCTTGCACTCAACTTCCTTGCTCTCCTTGGCTGGCCTAAAGATAAAAAGGTTGACCACACTACACACTGTTCGGACAGAATGTTCGGGCTTTTCCCCTCCATTAGCTGGAAAAGGGATGTCCTGTATCTCAGTGCAGCAGGGAGGGAAAGGAACATCAGTAGTACTGCTGAGCTCTGGGGTTCCAAAACCATCTTTCATTACATCCGAGATAATCAGAAGAATCACCTAACAGCCATGAGGTCCTCTTCAAAAGACTAAATCTGGAATCTAATCGTTTCCATTCTCCTTTCTAAACCCAATGCGCGTGGGACAGCCAGAGTGACTAAGGACTGGATACTTCACGAGAACACACTTGCACAGTAAGAACTTGGTGTGGTGGAAACTCTACTGCAGGAATTCCCAGAATAACTAAATGGATCTGCCCATGTGCTACCTTACAGAAGTTCCCTCCCTCCCCTCTAGGTCTTCCCTCAGAGGAAATGTCTCTTGTCCCATATTTGCCAAAATTTATGCTGCCAAATTTCATGATTAGTAATTGTCATCAGTGAGGGGAAAAAAGTGCTTATTTTCGCTATATGGACTGTTGCATTAACTGGAAAAAACCACCAGGCGAGGGACACCTCTCACTGCTGAAAACTGTAAAAGTGTTCAAATGTCAGTTAATTCTTGACATAACTTCTCTGTCCCAAAAAACTCCCAAAACACAGTTCAGGGCTTCGTCTGGCTCTGAGACTTCAGATTGGAGAAAATCCTGTTTCAGGGTGGCAGAGAGTGCCACTATCTTAGAACCATAGAATGGTTAGAGTTGAAAGGGACCTTAAAGATCACTGAGTTCCAACCCCCCTGCCATGTTGTCTCTCCATAAACTTCTGTGATTCAATTTGCATAATTCAGTGGTAATATATACACTATGAAAGACTTCTTCATTCTCAAACACCGCAGAAAAAAGCTGTAAAGTTGAGGTGGAGCCTTAGTTATGAGAACTTGGAACTTTCTCTGAGCAACTTAATTTAAACTGGTTAGAGCTGACCTCTGCTAGTCTGCTCTCCCTCTACCTACAGATAGGTGTGGGGCTTTGACCGAGTAGGCACCTGTTCTAGATGACACCATCTGCACCAGGTCAGCTACAGTCAAAGTAAAGCACACCCTGCTATGGTATCCTGGAATCTGAAAAAAACCACAACTAATAAAAGGTAAATTTCAAATCACTACCAGAGCATTTTGGTTTATTTACCTAAATGAAATGCACTTTTGTTTCCTTTCTCGCTGGGTAATTTAAATATTAATGCTCACAGCATAGTCTTTGGAAAATCAGTACAAAAAAAAAAAAAACTTCATTAAAAAGTGAAGTTAGATTTGAGCAGACCTCCTATGCTTATGTGTTAAAATGAACCAAACCCTCCCTTTCCAGCCTGTTTGGCCAGGCTGATGCTTAATAGCAGCACAGTCTGTATTGGTGTTCTAACAGATGCCAGGCATCCTTGCTCTAAAAACACCAGGTAATCAAATGGTTTCAGGGTTGTGGTTAAAATTGGACAGGGTGAGGCACAAAATCAGTTGGACATCATGCCTTTCCATTACGCGCTCCCCTCCTTCTTGGTAGGGATTCTGAAACCACATGACATTATACTGCACTGTAGGCTTTGTGGGCTAAGGCACAAGGTGTTGAAGGGCCATCATCATGCCCTGGAACAGAAGATGGTTAAGAGGTCCTAGTGACGCACACTGAGAGATTCTGACAGCATCGCTAACCTAGAATTCACACCGGTTCAATAATACATCTGCCTAAAGCTGAAATACTTTTGATCTGTTTAGTCACTTCCACCTGACCCGACTTACTTTTGTGCGACTAGAAATGATGGTGTGGAAGTGAACAGATGGAGGCTCTATGAGGTCAATACACAGAGCGTTTCATCAGCAGAACCCAGCAGTTCCAACTCCCTACCCCAGTCCCACACCTACCCCCACACACATGCACATTGGTACGAACTGCCACAGCACCTCAAATTACCAGGTTCTCAGATTAGACAGGAGACCAACCCTGTGGAAATGTGTAATTTTTGTAATTGCCTGTTCTTATTCCACCCTGAAAACATCGGGTAACTACTCCAAAACACAGAAAAGTCCTATCAACTATGGCACGGGAATTGGACCTCAGGCCATCCTCAACTTACTCCTTCCAAAAGCTTACCTTCTGCAGGATTAGTATCAATCAACTTGAATTTTACCCTATTCTGGGGGGTAGGAGCTTTCTGTGCTGTCCCGATTATACGCAATGCCCAGCCTTGTGTGCGTGGTCACGTCAAAACATATCCTTACTGTTGCACACCTGTGCAGTTTAGTTGAAGCTCGCGGAGCTTTGTTAATTAGTTAGAGGAACAGGCTCATTTTGGTTCTCAGCTGTTCACTGCACAGCTGTGATGAGGACGGTCTCCTCCGGGTTCTCTATTTTCCTCCTAAGGAGTGAAATCTGTTGTGAACACCAGCTTCATACGCCACACACATCTCGGAGCTCACCGAACAGTCGTTACAAAGCCACTGGAATTGTTGGATTGTTACGCGTGTACAGACTTGATAGTTTTTAGAAGACCTACTTTGCTGCCAAGAAGAGTCCCCCTGTTGCAAACACTGAGCCTGGTGAGGGGCCAGACTGCCAAACCCACGCTGGCTGTCTCACAGCTGAGCAGTTTCAGCTAAAATGACAGCGGCTTTTCTTGGAAAAGTGAAGGAAAAAAATCACAGCGCTGCCTGTCTGTCTTTTGTGGAGGCAAACCAGCAACAAATCAAATCCAAGCAGTAGCACGAGCTTTAACATAAAACTCACAGCAAATTCAGAGGCGCTGTCTGAGTGTCTGTCTGACGCACCGAGCGGCGGGAAGGTTGTGCTGTGTACAACGCTGGTTTCAGCCTGACTGTAGTGAAAGCATTCCCTAAGTCATACGTGGGTTACGGCTGCTGCCTAGAGGGAGCTGTGGGAACAACGGATCAGTTCTTAGCCAGCTACAGATTTCCAATTAAACCCAGCAATTGTACGTCAGTATAAAGGAGCAAGAAGTGTATTTTGACAACGGGCAATTAGGAAGGGCGGCTGAAGCACCGGCAGATGTACCTTCCCATAAAGAGTCTGAGAAAAAAGGAAAAAGGGTTTTTTTATTCCTTCATACGCTTGTCTTTCAACAACTAAGTATGTTTGCAAGCTCTATCTTTGATTTTTTTTTTTACAAAAAGTCTGCCTACCATCTTTTATCTCTATCCTCTGTGCTCTCTCAGTTTCCTCTTTCCAGATTCTCTTCACATCTCCTTTCTCTAGTGGAAGAAACCCCACTCCCTATCTGATGAAGTACTTTACATTTTCCACCTATCACCTTAAGTTATTTAAGCTACATGGCAACATATACACAGCCACGCCAGGGTGAAACTGCAAAGGATATGACAACGATTTAGGACAGAACACGAAAGCCAGAAGATATTCTGAATGAACATTAACAGCAACTTGATCTGCTAAAATTAAGAACTGCTCCACTTTCCCTCTGCTCCCTCCCAAAGCCAACTTGATACGTGCAGAAGTGTGTCTGTGATGTGAGTGTATTTCTTCTTTAGCTAACCAATTTTTAACACCAGCACCATCATCACACTTACTAAGCCATTTGCCGCCTCTCTGCACATACACAGTTTTTTACTAGATGCTGCTTAAATGTTCTAAGATTAAAATTGCTCGTTAAAATCAGACAAATTCAGTCCACAAATAACAGTATGTCAGAAATATTGTTCTCAGCTTTGTCTGTGTTAAAAGCTTGAACAAGGCAAGCACGGGAGGAAAGGGCTTCCAACTTGCAAAAGTTTGAGTTTTTTTGAAAAATAGTCAGCCCAAGACAGAATAAAACCTACAAGCAGAATTTCCACAGTGTGAATTCTGCGGTACGTCCTTTTTGGAAAGGCTGTACTCCCCAGAGACTGTGCTTCCCAGGAGACGTTACCTGTGGAATCCAGACAGCCCGCTTGGAGTCGGTTCCTCCGAGGGGAAAGGTCTGCACGAAATCCTTGGACATCGATATGGCAGGAGACGAGGAGCCCTGTTCCGCAGGGACCTTGCAGCAGGATTCCTAAGAGAAACGGGAATAAGCCTTTGGAAAAAACAGGAAGGCAGGTGGTTTGGCAGAAAAGACCATCTTCCTTATTTTGCTGGTCCACACCGTTTTGTCCCTCACCAGCTGGGAAGGGTGGTTCTTTACCTTGGCATTGACTCCTGCCAGCACTTGTACAGCAGCACCTCACCTCCCTCGGGATTCAAAGGTGTCTTTGGCTCCAGACATTAGAGGGCTTTTCCACAGCGCAGTTCTGCTTCGTCTGGTACCTCCAGCGCAGGAAAAGCATTTCTTACCTTGACAGAAGCATGTGTCCACATGTAACACGCTTTTTTGCGTTAACAAGATTTTTTGGTTTTTAAAAGTTTAATTGTAGTCTTTCTTTTGGATTCGCTAGTGAAATGTACTTATCTAAACTGAACACTTGCTGGTTTCAACTTCAGTAAGTTGTTTACAAAACTGAACTGAAAATGAAAAGAAAAACTAGAAAGTGTAAACCAAATATACCCAGCTTTATATTTGTAAAAATAATTTTCGCTGGAAGGAATTTTAAAATACCCGCTCACCAGTACCTATCTTCAGAGAGGGGTTTTTGACCTACGGACGCAAAAGGGCAACTCGGTATCATTTGTAACACCAAGTGCTATTTTCAGTTATTTATTCTGCCTCCCCACATTACCTCATTATTTCAGATAACCCTTTTTCAGGGCAAGCCAGGAAGTGCACATTTATACTGTGTAAAAAGGTGCAATTGCACAGGCATTTCACATTAAAAAAAAAATAATTGGGAATGTCTTCAGTCCATAGAAAAAAAATATTCTCACAAAAACACTTTTCTGAATGCTATGTGGAAGGTCAGTAGTTCAACTGCAGTTCGTTTGGCTGTACTATAGATGTCGTTATACCTGAAAGGATCAGAGTGGTTTTGGCATAATCCCATTTCACTGAATTTCACTGAATTTTTAGAGTTGGAAGGGACCATAGAGATAATCTAGTCCAACTCCCCTGCTGAAGCAGGATTGCCCAGAGC
>JAOXNO010000041.1:43787095-43806306 GCA_028565335.1 Limnodromus scolopaceus
AATTTCCCAGTTCATCACACTGGTTGCTGCAATTCTTACTCAAAGATAACCTCTCTCCATTTATTTGATAATGAGGGAGGGAACAAAGCCTTACATGCTAAATACCAGCTGCAGGTACCTGTATGTAGAATTGATAATTAAGGTATTCCTAACACACAAAACCAGCTCCCAGACAACGCTATAGCTGCTACAGTCCATGGCTTGCTCATCTGAAGTAGTGTCTTTGTTGCCACATTTTACCTTTGTTCCAATACTTTTGTTTATTGTTTATGTCTGATGTGCAGATACACATTTTGATTGGAGTATACGTCCAAGTCTCAACCTTTCCTGCTTTTGATTTTTTTTTCCTTTTACAGGAGTTTTTTGTTTTGTTTTGTCCTTTAAAACTTCACCATTCTGCGTCCCCAATGGCTTTGGAAAATACATAATCTCTTCCGTTAAGATTCATGATGCCATCTTTGAGATGAAATTTCCATTTGTTTTTACTTCTATGAATCTAAAAACAGGGGAAAAAAAGTTGAACAATTACTCTGCATCAGAAATAGGTGATAATGGATAAGTAGCTTGTAAGGGCAAGAAAAACAAAGATAACTATTAAACATCCATTACCAAATTACTACAAACATCTTGAAAATCAATCCCGCATTTAGGTATGAAAAACAAAAACTAATTATGCATACAGCAGTTTTCATTTTTTAAACCAGAGATAGCAACTGTGACAAAACCATGCAAGCACAGAGGCATTCCAAAATTCAAAGCGTATAGGGCATTTTGAGAGGGGGTTTGAAAGGAAGAAGGGAGATATATCCAGCTGTGCCGCTATACCTTGATTAAATTATCTTTGATTACGACAGCCCCAAAACTCCACTTGAAAGCCAGAAATCCCCATTCCAACCCCTGCAATAGCAAGACTGATGTTTTATACTAGCCCTGAAAGGTCAAATGCTAAGTTTCATTATTTGCACCTCTTGTCAAACTCCATTCTGCATGGAAATGAGTTTGATTATGTTATGTATGATAGAGAGCAGGCCTACTCCGCTCTCTACTTCTAATATTAGAGTTTGACTCTGGGTTTCCCAAAGTTAAGTTTTGGTTACAAGGCAAGTGGATTATTTACAAGGTTTCCAGTCTGAAAATCTCAGTGGTACAAAATGCACAAGCTGATAGAGCATATATGTACTGGTCTTACATTCTGTAGTTTCTCTCAACAGTGAGTCATTGTATATGATTTACATTCCAATTCTCGTCCTGCACCACTGAGGCTGCCACCCAGCAAGTCCTACTTCATGAAGGAGCCGAGTCAGGAATCCACAAGCCTTTTCTTGGTTCACGACAGTGTGCAGGGCTTAAGTTAGAAATTATCATCAGAGCTAACAGTGACTATGTAAGACAAACACCTTCCCGGGGTAATAAGAAGTCAATAAATTCACTGTCTCATCATCTACCATTAGCGCTGTAGAAACAAACAGTAAAGTAGCACCAGAACAGACAGGACCATAGCACTCAATCAATCTATTCTTGTTTGGTTATTGTACTATTGTTTGGTCTTTTGTGTCTATTGTTGAACTATTGTTTGATCTGTGCTTACTTTAAGCTAAAAAGTCAGTGGCAACTGCAAACAAATGAATAAAAGAAAGGTGTGGCTTATACACTCTACGTGCCCTTCCAAACGGCTTTCAACAAAAATCCCTCATTAGAAATATCTGAGCTGCCCTGCGGTAAGAAGGAAGTCCTCAGATGAATAAACAACTGAATGAGGACAGGAAAACAAGGGTAAGAACATAGTTTTTACAGTGAAATGAGATCATTCCAGAAGAGATTTGTGCTGGCCAGAGTTGGCAGGGTTTAAGAATTCACTAATCATCTGGAAAATGGCAGAACATCACTGATGATATAAAAGCACAGTTTCTGAAGAGCTGCAGAACAATGTTACTGCCCTAACTCATTGTGTAATAAAACAATGGTGGCATTCAATGTATATGAAGGTAATAATGATGGAATAAACAATTCCAATTTAGACAGAAAAAACCAAGGGCTTTGAGTTGACAATTACAAGTCAGGAACGAGATCCCAATGTTCTAACATCTTCCCATGAGAACATCAGCTCTGTGTTCAGTGGGGTTAAAAGCACACAGGAACTATTGCAGAACGATGCTACACCATTTAATAAATTGAAAGTTCACCTGTGTTATGAGTATCTCTGATCCTCCCTCAAACTTATCTGCCTGTATCAAATAAGACACCGAAGAATAAAACAGATCTGGAGAATGAAAGTCAGGAATCCAATGTTTGGACAGCTGTACAAGTAACAACCAGGCAAAGTGTAACTCTGATTTCAAAGGGATGACTGAGGGGGGTTACGATGGTCTGCAACATCATAAAACGCACCACGAAAGCAAAGAGGAGACACTCTTCTAAATGAAGGACTAGGAGGCATCATATGAAACCAATGGGTTGAAAACTAGGTAATTCTCCACATGTCACAATTCATTTATGAAACTTCTTGTCCTAAGACAAAGTTTACAAGGATTCAAAGAATAATCAGATTAATTTCTGACAAATTAAGGAAAAGACCCCCTGCTGGCCATTTGATACAAAGCCACTATCTCTCCCTCAAGAGACAGTTCACAGAAGGAAAATGCTGGATGTGAGCATCGCTACCTGTTTGCCCTTGTCTTACTGTTCCAGAGGCAGCCACCATCAGCTGATGCAGGACACTGTGCAAGAACTCTGCCCAGAACAGCTGAGCTGATCCTGTGTACTTTATAGAGACAGACTGAACAATGGTTGTTTGGTAAGTGAGGAAGCCCTTTCAGTGCACGTGGCACTGGACATTAATGACGGACACTGTTCCCTACTGAGTTCACGGGCTTAACTTTTGAGAGGGTGAGGATTTCAGAGTAGTTCTGGTGCTCGGCTTCAGCAGCTCCCAACAAGCTTTTCTGACTGGCATTCTGAGATCCCTCACTGTCCTCATGAACTGCCTCAAAACTAACAATTTTGGATTACAGTCTGGAGGAGACACAGTTGGCTGGGACATAGATACTGATACCACTTCCCTCCATCTTAAATTCTCTGTTAAATCCGATGACAAGTCTAAGCAGAGTCTGGGCATAACAATATTTTCTAACCCAGCCATTCTTCTCAATGGAGGGGTTTTTAGTCAAAAGTCTTGCAGCTTTTTACTGCTTTAAAAAGTATCCTTATTCATCGTAGTCCAATTAATCTAGCAGAGGAAAAGAAAGAAAATCCACGTTGAATAATCTTTATGCATACTACCTCACTAAAAAGGTTTCTGATGTACTCTGGACACATTTAAAACAATTTCAGACACGGATGAATCCTTGCACATTCCAGGGCAATTGTGTAAGAAGAAATTAGTCATTATAGAGGACACAAGAGAGTTCAGCAGAATTTAAAGCAAAATAAGCAAAAACCTTCCACATTGCCATTTCAATAAAGAATGCACAGCACAGAAAATATCTTCTCCTCTGATAACTACTGAATCATCAAGAAGAGGTATTTTGAATAATCAAGGAACAGTATTCTACAAGTCTAAATCAGAATGGCCACTTCTTCCATTCACGGACACAGCAAATGTACAAACTTACTTACAATAGTACACTTCTCCTGAGCCCAGAGGACTCACCTTTTGTTAAAGGTCACAAAAAGACATGATGAAGAAAGAGAAAATGCAGCCAAATTTTTCTAAGCTTTACTCATTATCAAGTTTATTACAAACTTGTCACACACCTGTTTTAAAAACAAACAATAGCTAATTCTTACATTAACATTCACATTATAATCTTTATACATCTACCTGAACTTAACAGTCACAAAGATATTACTCAAAAATTATGACTTGATAGGAAGAAGAACTGAGAAAGCAGAATTCTTGGATTCTGTTCTATAGAGATTACCTTATCATACTGGCACACAACAACATTTTCCGTATCGAACAGTTCTTGTCCTTCCTCATCACTCACATCATCTTCACTGTTAAGAGGCTCCTGAAATAAACAAATGCAAGAAGTTATGCTGTTTAGTAAGATCAGAGATCTTACTTTGATTACTCACATGAGGCTACAGTCTGTCTATAAACTACAAGACCTAACATGCATTTGAGGTGGGGAATATTTACTGTAAATGTTCTGCTGCTTGCAATTTGTCTTTACAAAAAATGAATCATTATGCAGAAAGCATCCTAAGCAGTGGAAAGGCAACGTTAGTCACATCACTCCCTCTGTGCCATTATAAATAGAAACTCCATGACTTATTCACGTTTGATGTGCCAGAAACAGACCTGAACACATGCAGAAAGGGAGGGGGGGAAAAAAATGGTCCTTTAATATGATCTTTCATAAATACATAAAAAATAACTTCTCCAGACCTTCTAGAAAGTATTTTCATGTCCCTTAAAAATTACTTTCAATTTTTCCTCTTTCCTCACTAACAGTCTGTTCCAGCAGAAATTTGGTTGGTTTTGTTTTTCATCTCATCTAAGTAACAAACATTTCAAAAGGTAAAATAGCCTCTAATCAATGCAAAGCACTTTTTATGAAGCCTTCTTTATAATTCTCATCTTCCCTCCCCTTCCCAAATATATAAGCTAAACAGGGGAAATGCTAGTGAGAGAAGAAAAAGATGTACCAGAGGTCCTAATTCTTTCTAATTTAATAGTAAATTCAAGTGATTCCAAAAGCTTTAAGGAACTGGTCCACTCATTAAGTAATGACTGATGAACAAAGGTAGCAAAAATAACAGGAGGCCTCTCTCATACT
Organism: Limnodromus scolopaceus; assembly: GCA_028565335.1. Classification (NCBI taxonomy): domain Eukaryota; kingdom Metazoa; phylum Chordata; class Aves; order Charadriiformes; family Scolopacidae; genus Limnodromus; species Limnodromus scolopaceus. The sequence goes on from JAOXNO010000041.1 coordinate 43,791,877, forward strand.
GCTAATAAAGTCTTGGCATATAAAAAAATTTCCACAAGAACGTTAGCATTAAGGCACAATAACACTTAATATTTAAGCATGATGACCTTATACTTAATAAGGCAAGTATTAAAACATTCCAACTGACGTCAACGCTGATCAATATAATGGAAAAGCGATGTGAACCCAACCTTTAAGTTGTAACGGAAAAATACTTTTAGACACCACTATAGATGTATTATAGAAAACCTGATTTAAATCATTGATAAAAATTAGAAGTTTTACCTGTGTATGGGTGGTAAGAGACTGGAATGCTACATATGCTCCTCATATTGCCATTTTAAATGGAATCTTAAAATAATTGCAAAGGCTGCAGAGAACTGTGGAAGTGAGCTATCAGTTCAAAATGCATTTTAGGGATAAGACTTAGGGAGTACCAAGTTTCCTGTCAGAGACTGAAACAACAGTACTTTTAGCTTATTAGTATCCCCCCAGCCCTTCATATTCTTGTGGGGCTTTTTGGTGCTGGCTGAAGTCCAAACCCAAGAAAATTCGAGGTCTAAATTAAACACATATTTTTAAGAATGCAGCAAGTTACTGTCCTGGTTTGAGCTACACAGGATTAATTTCTCTTTCAGTAATTTCACTTTTCAGTAAGGTCTCTTCTAATGCTTGGGAAAACTGCATTTTTAGAAGGCTCTATTCTCTGAATTTGTGAAAATATTTACTTTATAGCCAGGTATGGTATGTGGGACTCAAGGTCTCAATATTTTCGAGCTTGCCAGGTGCAGGGATGAAGACGAGCAAGAGCCAGGCAACTTGACCCAGGGTGACCAACGGGATTATTTCATACCATGAATGCTACACTCAATATAAAGATAAATTAAAGAGTTTGATGAGAAGTTTCTTCTCTTCTATGATGGTTGTGATCCTGAGAACTTCTTGCCCCAGTGCTGGACCTCTGAGCCCCTCCCTTCCTCCTGAAGCCGCAGCGCTCACAGTGTCTGATGTTAGCTGTTCACTGCTGGGAGTGCACAGCTTCTGCTGATAGAATGGGCCGAGTATAATTCTAGTATATTTTATATTGTTATTGGGATCAATATTCATTTTTTAGTATTATTAATGTTAGTTACTTAGTATTATTCTATTAAATCTGTTTATACTTCAACCCTCCGGTTTCCTTGTTTCACCCCCTGCCGCTGATTCCCCTTCCAAGATGGGGAGGGGTCATCAGCTGATAGAATGAATTGTCTGAAATAACAATTAACAAATTGTTGTGGGTTCTTCAAACCAGGTACAAAGAATATCCACTCCTGCTTCTGTCTCCTGATTTCATTAAATAAAGGTCAGATGTGTTTCTAGAAGGTGCTTTATAATCAGATTTGGGTTCTCAAGCTTGTTCTAGTGTAACAGAAAGCACAAAAATGGTCAGTAGGATGTAGGTCAGATAACATCTATCAGTCCCCTCAGTCAACTAAATACATGCTCTCCTTTTTGTCAATCTTCCTAAAACCTTGCGTTTGTATGCACTCAGCCCCAAGTGGAGTTGGTTATTTCTCTTTGCTTATGAAGGTTTCATAATTTCATGGCTGACCTCTCCGTAACATCAGAAATATTACTGCTGACATTTTTACAAGGGCATTCATGACAATTAACAGTTATTTGCTGTGTCCCCCGTCCTCCCCAGCTACACTTCAAGGCACTTTGCTAACACACACAGTTTCCACAACTTCAACATGGGCAATCAAGAACTTGAACTACAAGGATAAAAGTTATATTCTCAACAGTACTAGAACGTAGTATTATTTGGAGCATATAGCTTTCTTTCAAATATTGGGAAAAAAACCCAAACCCACAAATGCACTCCAGTCTTCTGAAATCATGTTAAGTTTACCTCTTCAACTTGGCCGTCTTCACCCCCATCCTTTTCTTTGTCTTCCTCTTCATCATCATCATAGTCTTCTTCCTCATCTTCTTCTTCTTCAGATGATGTGTCCCCTGCTCCATCAACTTGGAGCACAAGTGGTGCTTGTGGTTGTGCCTGTTGCTGTTGTGGTTGCTGCTGACCAGCTGCAGGGATCTGTGCTTGAGCCGGTGTAGGGGCAGCCACTGTTGTAGGTATGACTTGTGTTTTATTTCCTGTGAACAGGATCTGCTGAGGCTGAATAATCACTCCTGTCTGCTGGGGAATCCCTCCAGGGATAGGAGCCAAAACCTGATGGAATATTATTGCAAGTACTGTGGCTGCCTCCATAACAGACTACCACATCACTTACAGAGAACAATTAAAGCCTATCAATCTGACTTGCACCAATGACAAACAAGAGTTACAAATATTCCACCTCTATCAGATACGCAATTTAATCTTCAATAAGGTACCTTCTTTCACTACTCAGTGTTCCTTTTCTGCATTTTGCAGAACCTACTGTCTTTCTATTCTACAACACTAGCACCATCACCACACTTGAGTTCCAAGCACAGCAGAGGAATGTGTTTAAATTCAAGTAAAAGATCATTTTTAAACCTTCTCTATAAAATATTTAACTTTAAACTCCCTACAGATTGTTATTCATGCTTAAACTGCACTACTGTGACATAACGCTAAATTCAACGCTTACATAGTCTGGACACACAGTTGACCTTGTAGCTGAACAAAAACTGTCATAAGACATACTATATTCACCACTAAAATAACCAAGAGGCACATGTGTTTGTTTCAGGTATTTTCTTCTGCGCGTTATGTGACACAGAATAATTTTAACTGATAAACACATTTTTAAAAGTATATAGACTAGCATTATGCACAAAATATAATTGTCATCAGGGGAGACACAAAAGAAATTTTAAATTGCAGCCAGTCAGAATTTGACAAGACTACAAGTGACACTGAAAATGGGATTCTCAAAATTTCTCATTAAAAAAAAAAAAAACAAAAAACCCACCAAAAAACCAAGCACTTTATACGATTGCCGTGTTTTTTTTTAAACATACCAATTCTGACTTTGTGTTCTATTTCAACTGGCTCACAAAAATGCAAGCCTCTTTAATAATTACTACAATGGTTTTTCTTTCAAGTGTACCCATTAAAATATTTTCGTTACCTGCTGTATAACAGGTGCTCCACCAGGCTGCATTTGCGGTATGACCTGCTGCTGTAGCACAACTGGCTGCTGTGGCTGAATGATATACTGAGCTCCATTTGCAGTTCTAACTACTTGGAGGATCTGGCCTGTAATAAAATAAATATCAAATTAGTTAAATATAGAAACGCACTTGTTTCCCAGAAGAACACCAATGACAATTAAAGGAGCACATTTATGTTTCATTTTCAGCAGTGAAAAGATACTATGCTATAAGCAGCTGTGTCAGAAACAAAGAACTAATAGGGTTGTTACCATCTAAATACTATCATGAGGTATGCCATCCAAAAATAAATTTATGTACACAAGCCAAACTCTAATCCTTGAATGCAGCACAGCATTTTAAATATTAGCTCCCACTTATGAACATACCTCATGTTTCAAAAGACAGGTTTTACAGATAGAAAGACAGATGAACATATACCAAAATAAGACTACAGGTATTTACACCACAAAAATTCCATCCACTGCTAACACTGTGTATTTCCAGGGTTCTGTCAGACGATGTACTTGCCTCAGATTCTTTTCCCTCCAATTACCACGTTACAAGAAATTCTTCTGTGCATAACTTTGCAGTATTATTGTGCAGTTGTTTTTTTAAAAAAAAAAAACCCATCCTTACACTTATTATCCACTTCTCCTTTCTGTTCCCATAATGCCTGTACTCAATTTTATTATCCTTTATACTTTTCCTCACTTCACAAAATACATCTAAGACTCATACACCTTTGAAGATGGCCTCCAACTCTGAAAAGCCAGAGCTAAGATATATTCCAACATTAGTTTTTCACATTTCTAATCAGAAAGATGGAGAAGAAATTAAATTAGATAATCTTGAACTTCATACATAAAAGGCTAATTTGATTTCCTGTTCTCCCTCCACAGCAAATGCAAAGCCCTATTTACTAACACAACTAAGCAAATCTGAAAGAAGGTACTACCCTAGCCCCTTGTTTAAGAAAACATACTATATAAAGAAAAAAGATTATGACCATAATGAAAGTAACAACTGCGAGCCACAGATTATTCTATACTACGACAAACACAGAATCTGGATCCTTAAAAATCTGAAAGATTTGAATTTCTATAACAGCTACACATTTAAATTTTATTTCCAATACGTAGCCATTAAACATGCAAATGTCTAAAGCAGGGACGTTAAGTTCCAGGTGATTTTGAGCAGCCCAGACGAATTACTCTGGCAAAGGCAACAGCCAATTCTAGAAAATGAGCTCTCTCACATCTTTCTTTACTCTCCACACAGAACAGATCTAGAATCAAGCTTATAAAATCAGTGTAATACAAAAGCACATGAAGCATCAGATAATGCTGTTCATAAAAGTAGTATTATATTCTAAGTGTAGAGCATGTGTTAAGTATGTAAACATGATAAATCTACAATAAAATTATCATTGCCAGCAAAATTACAAATTCCACTGTGTATGCTTAGTTAGCCAGTACAAGAAACCTTTGGGAAAATTCAACTGAAGTCACAGATGAAGCGATCCTGCTCTTTTTTTATAACCAGTCTAGTATCTGTGCTCAGCTCATGCATCACAAAGCTGAGATATACGCCAAGTGGGGAGACAGCAATGCCTGTTGTCTTGCCTCATGTGCTTCTCTAAGAAGTGAGGAAAACTTGTACAGAACTAACGCGTGCCACTGGTGCATCAGAACCACAAGGTCCGTAAGACCAGCAAGTCATTGGGCAAAAGAGTCCAGGAGTCCAGTGAAGGGATTGCACTACCTTGTAAGGGCAGATTCCCAGGTTCTGCTTTTTAACAATATAGAGCAGGGAGGAAAAAAACCCCCAGAATTTCTCCCTTCCAAGCACCCTCAAAACCATTGCTTGATCCCAGTGTTAAGACAGTTACCTGAATTTGTAAGTATCTGCTGAACAGGAGTAACGCCAGCAGGGAGAGCCAACGTAGCTGCAGTGGCTGCAGCACTCTGAAATGCAAGAAAAGCTTTTTAACCAGATGCTATTGATAATGTTTTTCATTTGACAACATACTGCCTGAAAATATTTACCTTTTTATTGCTGTTTACAATGTTTGCACACAAGTTTCTGCAGCTATTGATATGCAGGCATTAATCAACTGTACATTATGCTACATATAAAATTTATTTTCCTTCTTCCTTAATAGGGAGACTGAAACAACAATCGCTGAGCATCACACTTTAGCCCAGCTCCACGTGGTTTCTTGGTTTATCTGCAAGCTCAGCAGGTTTTTTTCCCCTCTGCCTTCTCTGCTAATTTACTAATAGAGTACAACACTGCATTACTCATGTAGCAATTTTACTTACACTTTTTCAAAGCAGTTAAAGATATGGGCCTACAAATCCAAATAAACATTAGGTACTGAAGCAATGATCATGTTCGCCTGTCTTGTTTTCACAAGGAGTAGTAATCAGGTTTGCACTTTTCTTCATTCTGTAAATGATCTGCATTTCAAGTCCTGTGTAACATAGCTCTTCCGAGGGAATATACGCATACAGCGTACTGACTGTTCACGAAATGACTAATTTTTTCTCTCAGGACAGCTGGTAAGAAGAGAAAGCCAAAGACTCTCAAATGGGTAGTGACTTGAACTTACAAGGAAACTCAACTCCAACACAATTATAGGAGCTCCAAACACAAAAATCTGCATTAAGTCCTTAACTGGCAGAGGGAGATGGACTTCTCCAGAGGCCTCTCTATTTCAAGGTCTACCTTCAGCTGCCTATGGAAAAACCTCCCTCTCCCCACTAAAAAGGAAGCATGGCCAATCACTCTCTGCTACTGAAAGGATTTAAACTTTATTACTGGATAAAGTGCATACTTTCTCTTATAAGAAATATTATCTCCCCGTATCGGCTTGTCAATATAGTATTTAGAACTGCCAAGATTAGAGATCATCAAGCAAAACTCAAAGTGTTTATCTGCATCCTCACGTTCCAGAGAAAGGCAATTTCTACAATAAGGTCAGCTGGTAATGGAGAAGTGAAGGGTCAGCAAGCTGCTGCAGCTTTGACTAATCATGAAATTTTGTCTTCTGCTTTTACCATGAAAGTGGTAAGAATGTAATGAATTCTGATCACAATACAAATATTTAACTTGTATTAGCTGTTGTTTTCATTGCTATGCAAGCAATTTATTTTTTTTTAAATTAAGCCAGGGCATTTAAAGCAAGGTAAGATAACCAAAATTAACCTCTAACGACAAACACTGCAAGAAAAGGGTAAATGACCAGGCTGAGTTTTATACGTTATTATGAAATTAGAGAATCAAAATAATGCGACCAGAAAAGATCGATGTAAATTGCTAAATAAACTCTCATTTGATATAAGCTTAAGTTTCAGTGTAGATAACACTTCTCCCCACATCCAGCAAATACAATGTGCTTGCGTCAGTTAATAGTGTTGCGCTGGTATATGGCGAGGACATCATCACACAGATTCAAACCAACAGTACTCCAATTTCTGACTAACAAAAAAGTTTTGATTACATACATTTAAAGCAGAGGAGCAAGGTAAATCCTAGATTTGTTATCAAAACTGAAGTCCTGGATTACTGTTCCTAGATTAACAGTGCAGCAGCAAAACTCAGAAAGATGGCAGACAGCTTTACCAGTGTGTCCTATATTACTTTTAGGCATCTGATGACTAATACCCAGTTTGTGTTTACTATTTAATCAAAACAACTTACATAATGACAGTGCATGCATTTATAAACTTCTCCTTTTCTTACCATGCCCGATGCATTCATGTGCGGTATCAGCTTGGAATCTGGCACAATAACCTGCTGCTGAGGTGCTAGAAACAAAAATAAATAAATATAGTATTTCATTAAAACTACGCAGTCTGCCCAAAGTAACATCCAAGCCAGAATAACTTGGAAAGAACGTCACCCAGACGTCAGCTGAGCTTCACAACAAAACCAGCTACTGAGCAGTCTCTGATCTTACTAAGTTTTACTCTTAAGACAATATACAAGAGAGGCAATATGTGTGTATTTTTGCTTTACAGATCTCATTTCACGGGGTTCAGTTACCTATTCTGACCCTAGGTAAAGCAAGACTCAAAATATATTTCTGAAATTAAAGGTATTAGTGAAATGTCAACATACTTGCTGATGTCCCATATCAGAGTTCTCCAAAAACATTGCATCAACTGACAGTGGTTAACTCCTAAAACAGACTTAGGAAAGGACTGTTGGAAGATGAAGAGTGTGTGCACGGGATGCAGCAGTTAAGCTCGAGTCAGGTCAGGCTAGCACAGCTGTTAGCGTGAGCTCAGGATCCTCACTGTATTTCTAGTGTTGCAGAAGCAGATGGAATATGATCAACCACCTTGTCCCAAACAACAAAACAGTTTTGGTGTGCTAAAGGAAACAGATAGCTAAACTATGCAAACAATCTGTCGATCCTCTAGAAGTGCAAAAGTGACCAAGCCTATGGAACAAGCAGGTTGCCACTGCTAATATCAGTGACAGCAAATTGGAAAAAGACAGAGCAATCTAAACTAACTAATCATCAACAAGGTATTCTCCATCTAATCCTATAACCAAGAACACTTAAAGAACACCGGGGATAACTAAGTTTCTGGAAAAGATTCTGGGGAGGGACGCTCCACAACCTGATCTCTCGAACTTTCATGGAACCCAGGGAGGGCAAAAGGTGCTGCTTTAGGTGAACCTGCTTTGGCAGAGGGGCTGGACAAGACGATCTCCAAAGGCCCCTTCCAACCCCTGTCATTCTGTGATTCTGTGAAAAGAGCCCAAGGAAATCTCGTGGTCCTGTGCCAGGACCACACACAGGACAGCAGGAATGGCCATGCCTATTGTCCTCATCTCTCTCTGCGACTGCACCAGGTTGCGCGAGGAAGTACGACACCATCTCCTCCATGGAACAGGGAAGTCAAGTAATTGATAAAACTGCGTGTCTGTGATTAAAGTGCTTTGATATCCTGATTTCATGTAGCCTCCACACTGTCATTTGGTCATAAGCCACAACACTGGGCAACAATCGATCAGTTCTAAGTGTATTACTACAGGCAGGATCTTATTCTACCTAAAGGCACAAACAGGAGGACAGGGACCTCCATATTAGCAGCGGGAAACCTGGTTAGTAGAGCAGTAACTATTCAGGTAAGGAGCCATTAGAGGTCTTGGTGAGTACTTTCCAGGCTCTGCTGCCTGTAACTCGAGCTAAGACACCTGGATCATTTGGAGCTACGTGTATTTGGGGATCTTAATCCCCAAACCAGTTTTATCGCAACAATCGAAACTGATGTATGTCCAGCCAAAATACAAATAGTACTATTAAGAAGAAAAAAACCAAACCAAACCAAACCAACGAAAAACCACACAAAGGAAAAAAGCCCCAACAACAGGCTCTAGTCACACTAGTTCTCTCCTGTTTTGAATATATAGTGGTTGGGTTTTGGGGGCTTTTTTGGGAGCAGATGGGAAAAATACCAACTTGTAGCTATCTTTTGAGCCTCTGACAACATAGATTCTGATCCATGAAATCTAATAAAAAGACTGAAGCCTATGACTGACTACCCACAGATAAATATTTTATGCCACAACTTTAACAGCACACTGAAAGCTCAACTTGAGCATTTCACAGGTGGCAGATTTGTTTACGCAGCACATATGTAGTAAAATCCAGCAGTATTTATCTTAGTTTTCAAATGAAATTGTAATTGGTAAAAATGCTTCCCTTAAATTATTAATGGAGAATATACAAGACAATTATTACAAGAAACACTACTGTTACAGCTAGCTAAAACATACCTTGAACACCCCCACAGCGTGCAATCTTTTAAGACCAGAAAAATAACCAGCCATTATGCTTTTGACTTGAAACTTGTTCTAACATGAACAACCATCTCCTACACAGACTGTTATACAAGTATTTTTCATGTCCTAGCACCTACTTATGCTAAGCAAAAATATATTTTTAAATTAATTTACTCCTAATGACATTACTACCTCATGACTAAATTGCGAACTGTATACGTATAGTGGCTTGCAATTACAAAGCTGCTAATGGATTTGACACAATCTGAAAGTCATGCATTCTGAAAACATAAGTTATGTAGTAGAAGACCAAGAAGAATTCAGCCTTTCCAAAAATCTTCTGAAAAATATGACTAATACAAATATCGATATATTTCTCGCCAAGACATTAAATAGAGGCAAGCAGAAACAAAGTTTAACATAAAGACACAAAGTTATCCATCAGATAAACACCCAGCCCTAGATTTAGGATATGCTAATGAGTTGGTCTAACTCAAGAGTCTTTTGCCAGAGATTGGACAGGAAGTCTGACCTTGCTGAGACGCTGGAATAAGGACCTGTTGTGGCTGAGACTGCTGCTGCACAGTCTGCTGCGGCTGAGGTTGTGTGTGATGGTGGTGGTGATGATGCTGCTGTTGCTGCTGCTGTTGTTGCTGCTGTTGCACCTGCAACAAAAGCTGCTGCTCTTCTGAATGGAAGCCATCTACAGCCTTGGACTGCATCAGCTTGTTCTCCCACAGCTAGTTTGGAAAGGGGGAAAAAAAAAAAAAAAATAATCTCTGTGTATGATTTTTACTTGACGTGATTTGTAACAATATAAAGACCACACTCCAAAATCGAATTTGTTTTCACCCTTTATCTTGTGCAGTCTACTTAGCCAAAAAGCCCTTAGGCAAATACAGACTTGACGAGATAACTCCACAGAAGTAATGTTTTAAGAAGAGGAATTAAATATCCCTTAAGAATTGTCAGTCCAAGCTTAATCTTTAACATTCTTAACTTTTTTCAAGCATGGAAGATTCATAACAACCCTAATAGAAGCATGAATAGAAATAAATTGGTAACTTTAAATGAGCCTTCAAGTTTTCACTTCTCTACCTTCTTTCTTTCTTATCTCTTTAATCACAAAAATAATTCTTTATTACAGCTTTCCTCGAGCCATTTCTCCTTGGAACTCCTCAATAAAAGTTGCTTGAAGACTACTGCCTCATAACACACTTCAGCAGAAACTACCAGCATGCCTAGGATAATGCCTCTGTACAAGCGTTTACACACTTTCTACAACAGTGTCAAATTCAGCTTCTCCAGCCCTTCAGCTCTTGATGTCAGCTGTCGTTGTCTCCCAAGAAAAGCCGCAGGTGCAAAAAAAAAAAACCTCTTGCACAAAGCAACACAACTATTTCATAACACATCAGCGTCAAAAAGACTACAGGCACCCAGGACTCTGGATTTCAAATCCTGTTTGGGGCTCCCTACGCCTTCCTTTTCAATACTTCGTTTCCCTTCTTGTCTCTTTCCTCATTCAATCTTTTCTGACATGGTTTGCAGAACAATACTGTCACACAAACATCAAGGTGCTTTTCTTACAGCACTCACTCTGTTTCCACCAAGCCAGGTCATGGTTTCATGGAAAAAAGTCTTCACCTCTTTCTGAGTAGCCAAACTCAAAATTTTTTAAAATATTTTAAATATACGAAGAGTGAGGGATGTCCCGCCTTCTGAAGAAGTCCTCATTCAACAGTGGAGATAAGCAAGCATCTACTTTCCCAGTGTCCTTTTACTTTATTCTTTTTTTTCTGCCTTTTCTCTTTCCTTTTGAAGGGCTTCTTTTACTCAGGAAGAATTTGAAGAAAGCCATAGGAAACCCACTAGAGCTCTGGTCAACATCATGCCTTTCTTTTGGACCCTTGGTAACAGCTCAAACCTACTGTATGCAAGGAGCTTCAGAAAAGTGGGATGCACAACCTCAAGAAGTGTCTGCCTCTAAAATAAATATATTTGCTCCTTTCTTTTTAAAGATTTAATGTGTCAGAGACTGAAATAACACTGTGAACTTGGATGTCTGCTGTTAATGTCCAGTTTGACATGCCAGGTTAGGGAAACGAGGTAAGCAGATCTCTCTGTAGAGCAGTGTAATGCAAATGATACGGGGCTACAGATATGCAGAATAATACAATGCTTAGCTAACTCAAAATTAATATTTTTACCATGTACAACAGTAAGCAGCTCCAAAACCCAATTGCTCTATTGGTCTATTAAAAATAATAATCTTTTAAGTTGCAACTTACTGTTTTGAGTTCCATAAGAACTTGTTCATCCACTCCTTCATCCAGAAAAACTTCTCTGACATCATTGATGACATCTTCAATTACAGACCTGTACAATTTAGGCTTTAAAAAAAAAAAAGTAACTAGTCAGCATTGCTTTGAAATAAATTTATCACTTCAACATTCAAAACAAGATTTTGTCCCCCCAAAAAAACTTCTGAAAACTGCATTACAGAATGCGCTGCATGTTTCCTAGTGACTAAAATATCCAAGAGGTATAAATCAGCAACAACAGCTCAAACGAGATGAAAAGGGAAGGGACTGTTCTCTATCTTCTGTGACATAACTTCAGCACAGGAGTTTTCAAACCATGAGGAGTGTAGTTCAAAACATAGAAAAAGAAATTGTTTTCCATTCAGTAAATTTGTTTCCTGCTTGCCAACGTACATACTGAATATGCAAAAATATTTGCATGTGTGCAAAATATTCATGTCAAAGAAGATTAAAGGTTCAAAAGGATATTAGATAAATACAGAGAAAAGAAACTTGTTGGTGCTTGCAAGTTCAATGGGAACCAAGTATGGCTCAGAATGATCTCAAGGGGAAAAACGCTGAAGGCTCAGAAAACTGGATGCGTTCATGTGAATGTCCTGCTCTTCCTTACACATCTGTTTACAGAAACTATAGAAGACACGGTACTAGGCTAGACAGACTTCTGTTTTCAATCAGTACTTATGTTTTTACATAAGAAATTTTTCAGGGGGAAATACTACGAATACATTATTATTCTATTATGCTGATTTCGTGCCTAAACTGTCAATGATAAAGTGAATTGTCAATTCACTTTAGGTTGCCAAAGGAAGTTGTGGAGTCCACATCCCTGGAGATACTCAAAAGCCATCTGGAGATGATCCTGGGCAACTGCCTCTCGGTGGCCCTGCTTGTGCAGGGGGGTTGCAAGATGACTGCAGAGGTCCCTTCCACCCTCAACCACTTTGTGAATTTTAAAATGCAGGTACAATTATAAAAATATATTTCTCAATTAAAGCATAAAATTTCATTCACAGGACATTGGACAATTGTACTATGCACTTGCTGTACCTTTTAAACAGTACAGCTTGAGCCTCTCTACATACATGAATGTTATTTTGGTTGGGTTTAAGTATCTGTGCTATCTAATTGCAAGGCAGCACTATGAGCTCTAAATTAGGGTTTACCAATGCACAGCCTGCAAACCATATATATAGCTTCACTGACCAAGGCTGTTCCTTGGACTGGAGATAGACCAATTCTAAACTGATCTGAAAGTAGCTACAACTTTCTGTAAGCTGACATCATCCTCTGCCCCATCCCGTAACTTCCTTAAGCAACAAATCCCCAAAGATGCCATACACACCAGATATGTTGAACGTAGGGAAAACATTCATTCTGGCACCCCAGGAGGGCTGTGTCCCCACTACACGTGCAGAAAACCTGCACCAACCACGTGCAGTTACTCCAGCAGTGCTGGAACTACACAAATTCACTGCACACACTCAAAGCATTTCTTCTACGCGTACGCAGTTGCTTAATGCATCCCAGAAGTGTTGAATTTGTTACAGACATGCTAGAGATTACATTGCACACACGTTACAGAACTGTTACGCCTATGGTACGGAATAATGGAGGGGGAATAGCAGCACGTAAGATTTATTAGTCCAGGAAAAAAGCTGAGTGGCCAATAAGCACAAATAAAAAAAAAAAAAAAATTGAATCGCTTTGCTTTTAGATGTTTAAAAACAAAACAACTTAGAAAATTGCATTGATATAACAAGGGGAGGAAGGAACCTATTTGGAATCCTGGAACTAAGAACGAAGCAGTCTGATAGCTGATTAGTGCATCAGGCCCTTAGTGTTTAAAACAAACTCTGCACTGAGGCATACTCAAGTGATTGTCTTACAAAAAACTAACCAGAGAAACAAACAAAAAAAGGGGGAGGGAAGAGCGGGTGGAACGGGGAGGAGACAAAAATAAAATAAAATAAAAATCCAAACCCCAACATTCCGCTCTCTGTTATTGACCACCCATCATTATTTTGGCAAACGGCATGTTATCTGCACCCAATTTTTTTTCTTCATTTTACATTTCCTCAGTTTGCCAATTTTCTGCTTTAAATCATGCTGCTGCGAATCAAATAGCTGAAACGTTAAGAATTCATCCTTTAGTTACTTGTCTCTCAAAAAAAAATCCTGGCCTCAAGTAACAGGGTAAGTTTGCCATCCTTGAAAACTACCTTTACAGCACCTTTGTCCAAAACTTAACTTCTCTGAAAAAAACAAAACATACCAGACTACTTGCAGATTTTTTTCTTTCAAAACAATCCTGCATGCTCACATATCCAGGCTTCAAGTGCAGCATTAACTGTGCTTACAGAGAGATTTGAAAGAGACTTTCAAAGCCAAACTACTCTTTGGCCCTCGTATTTTAAGTCTGCACAGTGAGTAACTTAGAAATACCAAGCATCATTAACAGGATTATTTTCCCACTTAGATTTAATTCATAGCAGATCCAAAAAGACATTCTACTTAATAACATTAAGTCCTATTATTTCTATAATTAAACAAATTGCATAACGCTTATACAATTCAACCAGCACAGAAATGCTACCTAACCTATTCTGTATATTGTTCCTTATTGTATTAAAAGCATCTGTTTCTTAATGCCAAAACCACATTCTGCAAATAAACATGCTTAACCTCAGGCATGCGAGTTATTTTACTTAAGTCAAGAGAACTACCTCTATGTCTGAAACTACAATCAAAATTCCTGCAGGACATAGACTGCATTTTCTCCTTAAATCACCTATTAGGCCCACTTTTCTAATAAAACAGATTTTACACAAACAGGCCCTAAGAACTTCCACCAGCAGTTACTGCCTCCCATCTCCACAGTCAGGCATTTTTGTAAGGTTTATCTACAAATCCTCCTCAGCCTATAAACCCCTAGGAAAAAAAATATCAACATTCAGATACAACAAACTGATCCTACAGCCCAACAGTCTGCTTGGGAATGTTTCCTTTTTTCCCCTGCTGTAGTAAGGAAAAAAACAAATTCAATGAGCAGGATACTTCCAGAGAAGGGCAACGAAGCTGGTGAGGGGTCTGGTGCACAAGTCTTATGAGGAGAGGCTGAGGGAGCTGGAGTTGTTCAGTCTGGGGAAGAGGAGACTGAGGGGAGACCTTATTGCTCTCTACAACTACCTGAAAGGAGGCTGTAGAG
>JAOXNO010000041.1:43826446-43881469 GCA_028565335.1 Limnodromus scolopaceus
GAAATGTAGACAGAGGAAGAGGGATGGGTGGGTGGGTGGGTGGATGGATGGATGGGTGGGAGGCTGGCTGAACAAAACAGGGAGGTTAGGAACAGCTATGCCTGTTATCGTACAAAATTTCGTATCTCAAAAAACTCATGATGTAGATTTAACTTCAGTGGCAGAAGAGGGGAGGTACTTCATCCGTAACTGATCTCTGTGTGCTGCAGATTTTTGCACTGCACAGTTCTGGAGACGAATACAGCTGTAAACAGGAGCTGCCAAGAGCCACTAAAAGGAATTTTTCACCCTCTGGAACAGAGGTGACCTATCAAGGGCTTGATTAGTTCGTGTGTGCTCAAGGGCCAAGGAAATTACTGAGAGTTTCATGCAAGCAGCAGAGTTAAGTACCTCCAGGCTGAACTTTGTATACCTTTTCCTCATGCTTTCATGCTCTTTTGCATGCAATTGCTCTCTATCCTGCGGGGTGACTGATCAGAAGGGAGTTTTAGCAGCTACTAAGTCATGTGGACAGGTCCAAGGGGTCTTGGATGTCCTGGCAAGGAAATATGTCAGCCAGCAACCCACCAGAAAAGTAAGTTATTTCTGCAGTGTTTCTTACAAAACTGCTACAATGGAGAACCTAAAACCTGTCTCCTTCATAGGATGACTAAATTTGAGTCTAAATAAAATAAAGGACAAAAATCACATCAGTCAGTTAGAGCAATTCTCAGCTGAATTTGCCCATTTGCCTTTGTTAGCAGAGTGTCCACAGCTAATAAACGTAAGGGGAGCTCACTAGAACAAGCTCAGCTGCCGGAGATGTTTTTCATCTTTACCCCTTGTGATCAAAGACTGTTTAAGTTTATTTTTCTAGGCAAAATTCCTTACAATACCTCAAGTCTCATCACAGTACAAAAATGAAACAAAACCATAATGAGAAATGGAAAGAAGGCTGAAGGTGGGAATAGCTTCAGGGAGTAAATGTATGCTTACCTTGAAGGCACATTTCCTGCACGCAGTGTTTGGGTACTACAAAGCTTTCCAGCAAAACAAAGGACTGTGATTCTGTCTTTCTCAAAAGGAGCACTAAACTGAAACTATCAAAGAATTTTTTTCTCCAAGATAAAAAGAAAATAAAAAAATCATCCCCACTCCAGGCATAGCTTGTATCTAAATCATTTCTGCTACTCTAAAACTGACAGAACTCTCAGCTCTTTTCCCCTCAGCCCCATCAACAGTCTGTCCAAATTACTGCTGTGCCACTAGGGAGTATAGAATTATTCTATGGTTCTATGATTCATGTAGATATAGTTCACACAGTGACAGTGCCTAACACTGAAGAATCGGCACTGTTTAATCAAACAAGAAGAGTGTTGTCTCAAAAACAGCGCTTAGGATCCCGGTGTTGGAATGCTCAGCGCTCCTAGTGGTGCTGGGCTGAAAAAAAAATTCAGTGGTGACACTTGGTGACACCAGCACTGGGTTATCTAAAGATCTTGGTTGTTAATGCTCTTTTGAAAAATCAAGCTGCTTACTCTAGCGCTTCAAAAGGAAATAAGTTCTTTTGAAACTCTGGCCAAGGTATTAATCCTAAACTCTTGAAAATTCAGTGGGAAGTACATCAGAAAGATGTTCTCCAGAGACCAGAATGGATTAAAATAGCTTTTTTATAACCCAGAACACTTTTCCATTTTTTCCTGCATAATTCCATGAGGACCAGAAGACGTCCTTCTGTCATTTAACTAGCTACATACGAGAGATGGGAGTCAGGCCCATGCTCGCTCTGTCATTCATTAACTTTGAATAAAAAAGACTCAGTGATGGAAGCGATGGAGAAATAGAAAAATTATGTAAATCCAGAAACCTCCAATGTGTTAATCTTTCAATTTTTGGGGCACGAAATATTCTGTGGAAGGAGTATGACAGAAACTGACTAGTTTAAGAAATTAAGAGAGATGGAATCACGGAATCACTTTGATTTTCTCCCCTCTTTAAGGAGTACAACACAATTTTGCTTATTTCTTATTATATATTTGTGTTTTCAAGGGCTGGGGAGCAACAGGCAAAACTTCAGACACTGCAGGTGAGAGCAGGGACTCTCCCACCTGTTGCTTTCACAAAACATTCTCACACTTGCTCAGCAACATCTCAGCACTCCTTCAGCTTGGTTTTGTTGGATTTCTTGCTGGTCCTTTTCAGGAACTGTACACTGGGAGCTGCAGTGAAAAACAGGGGAAACACCCAGGAGTCCTTTGAACGCCTTTGAAAAGCAGAGGGAATTCTGTAGACAGGAGCTGCCACGCAACTCCTCGCAGCCAGCCCGTCACGCAGCTGAGAATCGGCCATGAATTCAGACCCCTGCTCTCAGATATTGCCCAACCTATACAAGTTATTACTTAATAAATAATGATTCTTTGCACTTGATCAGGCATTTTAATCCACCGATCTCAGAACGCTTTGTAAAAGTTAATAGCATTCTGCCATGCACCCAGAGCTGCTGCAAATGCTGAGTACCAACTGGTGTGCTCCCAGTGAGGGGCTCTCAGTGGGACAACCTCCAGTAGAGTATTATTTGTGTATTAAGAAGTCCTCGAAGGACTGAGGCTTTACATATTTACAGTGGTGTACTGTGTAAATATAAATCACTAGGTTGATCTAGGCCTGGAATTTAGACGCGTATAAAAAGGCAGAAGGTTAGAAGTTCCCTATAATTTGTTTTAAATTCTACCGCTATAATTAATCTCATGTTTTATTTGGGATCTTAACACTGTAGCTATTTTTACAGGAGTCACAGTGAAAGTAGTAATTTTCTGTTACATGAAATGTAAACTAAAATAAAACTATAAATTTATAAGAAAGTTTCATTTTAATTCATTATGATTTTAAATTACATTGCTAAGGCTTTCCAAATGTGTGATTTTAAACTCAGCAGTAACCTTTCAAAAGAAAAATGATTTAATAAATTACTTTTCTGACATTTAAAATTACGTTGAGAAAAAATATTACGCAAGCCATGGAAACAACTACAAAAAATGTATTTTGAACACTGTTTTATCTGAAAATATATATGAAGGAGTGATTTTTGCCTTCTGCATTTTTATTTAGAAATAAGAATTAAGACTTGCTGTTACTTTCAGCTAAATAGAGATCGAAAAATATCCACGAGGGAAGCTTGTTTTTCATTTTTGAAAAAAGATTTTGGGTCCCAGTTAGTGAGGGTTTTGTAAAGATACAACTGACATGTTGTAGGTTCAAGATAGAACATAAAAGTAATATTGCACTGCAAGCAAGGACACTCCAAGGAGTTTCAGGAAGGCAAACGACAGTGTCTGCTAAAGTAATCGTGTTCTGACATTTTCAATAACCATCCACCTTACCCATCCAAGAAAACACAAAAAAACCACCAAACCACCCAGACCCAAACCCCAATGTTTTTGCCTTAAATATCTTTCTAGGCAGGAATGATCTAATCTTAGCAAAGTCCCTCCTGGATCAGCTCTATTGTAAGAGACGTTCCCTGTTACTAGCAGCTATAACCATGTTCAGTCAAGATAACAGAACAGCCCAGACCAACAAATACAAATTTTAAGAAACTGCAGAGGCTTTCATGTAACTTGTGCAGACGCCATGAAAATGCGCACAATGACATGTTGTCGTTCAGAGGATGAGACAGAAGAGGGTGATTAGAAGAACAGCTACATAATTAGCTGTCCTGTCTGTAGTTCATCTGCTTGCCCATCTACTATGTTGAAGATGCAGAGTCAGTTGATTCTCCAGATTGAGGCTCAGGGTTTTCACTCCGTTGACCACTTCAGAAAAGAGATTTTGTATCATTTTTCACTCGACGCTCCCTGAGTTTTATTTGGCAGCTCAGCGACTCTGCCATGACCAAACCAACAGGCATACAAAAAAAAAATGCTTAACATAGGAGGGCAAGATTGTAAGTGAGATATAGGCTGCTTTCTGGTTTGGCTGTGATGGTGCCAGACCATACTTCAGTGCAGAACCGAGACAGTGAAGAGGCAGAAAAGGCAGGCTTGACTGTAATACGAGTCATTCTGTCTACACTAACTGTACTTAAATCATTCCAGCAAAAGCCCATGGGTCCGCTCCAAACAAATCACTGGCGAGCTTCTTCTCAAAGTATGGATCATCACAAGGAAAAATAACACTCTTCAGAGCATTATTTTAAAAGAAGTACTCCATGCTTCTTAAAGAAAAATAACCCAAACCCTGCAAGTCCTTTCTTCCAGGTCGTTAATTTGACCACCCCTCTTGTGACCTGCAGGCTGATCTTCCTTCACTGCGTAGCACATTCATTGACATTTGCAGCATCTTCTCCCTTCAGATCCTCATTCAAGCTTTTCTTCTGCTCTATTTCGACCTGGCAGAGGAAAAAGAGGAGAACATTTCTAATGAGAACAGAAAAAAAAAAATTCAAAAAAGATTCAAAAATCTTCCTTAGTGGTGATTCGTGTCCTGCTCAGGTGAAGAAACTTTTGGTAAACTGAGAGGGTTGTGAAGAGAAATAGTCTGAGGAGGGAAAGCTGGATTTGATTTACTCTAAGTGTTTTCAGTCTAATCCAAACAGTTTTATGATTCAACAGTGTAATGACATCATTTCCAGAAGAGGCAATGTCATGCAGAGAACCGGTCTCACGATTTTCTATTCGTTACCATCCCCAGCTGTACTCTGAATCCAAACCCAGAACCAAACCTGCAGAGGATAGGTGGCTTCCTAAGAGACAGCAGGTGACCGGCCTCAATTTTAAACTCTGCGAAGACTCATATAATAAAGAAAAGAGATTAATTTACAAGATGCACATCTACATTTGTGTTCTAAATTTCAACACCTCTGAAAACTCAGGTATAATCCAATCTTTAATTCTTAAAAGGGATACTTAGGAAGATCAAATACCATCTCCAGGGAATTTAAGAGACTACTAAAAATGCAATTACAATTACCGTTAAAAATATTTGCCATGAGAATCTTTTCAGTATCCCTCACCATTGCTCTGAAAGAAGGTGGGTAGGATGCCAATTTCTGTGCTGAGTGATCAGCTAACATGCAGATTTTGGCATCCTGAGATTCTTGGCAGGTATATACATGCTGCATTTTCCCATCTGCTCCTCTCCTTAGGGCAGGCAGGAAGAAGAAATATTTAAGCACAAAAACAATGTGATCTTTTTGTCTGCTGTAGCACTCCCACTGTAGCTGCTACGAAGAGCAGCAAAACTCCCTGTTCACACTCCTGCCATATCAGCTAACCCCCAGAGGCTGGCTCTGTGTGTGTGTATGCTCTTTGCCGTGGTTTGGGCTGGCCTGGCCACTAAATGAACGACAGATGCTCTCTTCACCTCTCTCTCTCCCTTCCCAGGGAAGAAGGGACAGAAAATAAGGGAGAGGCTTATGTGTAGAAAACTAAAACTGCTTTAATGAAATATTAGCAATAAAAAGAAAAGATAATATATATTAAAGGAAGAAAATAATGAAATATATACAATATAGAAAAAACTAGCATGGAGCTCCCAGGATGATGCTCGCATCACTGGCAGGCACTGGGAAAGTCCCAGACTGGACTCAGGGATGGATGGGAACTGGATTCCGGATCTGAATTCAGGACCACATGGATCGGGATCAAAGGACAGAGCTCTCCTCAGACACCAGCTGCTGAAGAAAGAGGCTGACCCCTTTGATCCCTCAGCTTTTATACCAAGCCTGATGCAGGTGGGACGGAATATCCCACTGTCAGTTTCGGGTCACCTGTCCTGTCCGCTTCTCCCCACAGGTGGGACCCCTCTACGCTTTTCCACTCTCAACCCTCCAACAGGGCAAATATCAAAGTGAGCTGACCTTGGTTGTTATAGCAATAAGAAAGAGCCTCTCTGCATACCATTCCTTGGTGTTAACTATGAACATCGGGCCTTACCACTCTGGAAGCAGACACTGTTTGAAGAATATGCCATTAATTTCAGCGAGTTCAATTAGTTAGAAGAGACTTTTAACTGAAAAGTAAAATTACTGAACAGAAAATCAGTTCTGTTTTACTTCAAACCAGGACACTCTTCCACAAGGCAACTACAAGCAAGTTTATTCCACCTTTGCTGAAGGATAATCCACCGCTTGTTTGCCGTGAATCAAGAGGCTGCACATGGGCAGCTGCTGCACAGAGCCTGGCACGTGCCAAACTCCCACCTCATCTGCCCATGGCATTTTATTTGTCTGCCCACACTTTTCAAGACAATGTAGTGTGCAAAGTAACCACGGCGATTGCCACATGCTTGGTTTTACCTTGTAACTGTAGTGTGCTGAATAGTTGACCCACTTCCTCACGTCAGTCTTGTCCTCAACAGAGATGGACCGAACAGTGGCTTTGGACGCAGAAGTGGTGGGCATGTCAAATTCCACATCTACATAGCGGACAAAACTGGAAGGCACTTCCCGGTCAGAGCCAAGCTCTAGGTGACAGAAGAAGCAGTGAGGATGGCCAGAAGCTGGAAAAAGAGAGCAAATAGACATGAAAGTTTTGTTGGATGGATCAAAAAAGACAACATCTAGGAGGAAGCAACATCACAAAGCTGCAAGAAACCCAGAATCTGCCTAAGGGAACTGCTTTGTAGCAAGTGACAGTATCTTACCTGCTTCAATAATGTTGGGACTTTCCAGAGGAATTAAACAAAATAAACTGCAAAAAGGACTGATGATGCTTTTAGTTTGATTTTAGCAGGTGAGAATACGAGATGTAAATCAAGCACCATGGGGTAAAGGTATTTCCCCTCTTCTGACTCCCCCACTGTATGTAACACACTAAGGACATTGTGGCACATCCTTCTGAAATGTCAGGTATTGATAGTAAGTAAAGGTGGGATTTCACATTTATTTGAAATTAATATTTACTCACATTAATATGGCAGATATATATATCTCTATATATAGCAGATATATATATCTATATATAGGGATTGTTATCCCCATTTTTAGAAAAAAAAATATACTGGATAAGGTTAAATAGTTTTTCTGGTTTCAAAAAGCAAATCTATGCAGGGCTTGGAAATAACTGTTTATTCCTTACTCTAACCCACGACAAGGTGGCTGGTCATTAAAGATGGCAAGGTGAGGAAATAATCACATTTAGCTCTGTCATCTGTAAATTACAACCTTTGTCCTTATTTTTTCCCCTTTGTTTTGCTGGAAAGCAGTGATGTTTAAAAATTAAAGTAGGGATTGTGACACAAGCTAGGTTGGTTTTATTTCTGACTGCTGCCAACTCCCTGAGCCCTTGAGCAAGTCATTTAAGGTCTGCGCCTCAGTTTCTCTGTTGGCAAAATGAGGATCAAAGCCACCTTGGGCTTTCTGATAGACAGGATCCTATTATCTAAATATGTGTAAATGAAAATAATGTATAAAGAAATGAACGGGATCCTTGTCTGCCACTGCTACAGGCTTTAGGATTTCTGACTACTTGTTCCTTGGGAAAGATCTTCTCCATACAGCTCAGCAAGGTGTATAGGACAGACAAAAGGGAGGAGGAAGGCAGGCAGAGTAAAAAGAACTGGGTGGGGAAAGCCCAGAAGCTCCCATTGGGAAGAGGAGGAAAACACCACCTGTGAAGCACTTGCAGGCCTGGGCCTTGAAAAGGAAATCAGCTCCTCATCCAGAGCTCAGCCCAAAAGTCAGCCTTGTCAAGCTGAAGCTTGAAAAGCAAGAAGTGGGTTTTTGAGATATTACTCGTCCCAACAGGATGAAACTTAGCAGTCTTTAGAGGGCTTAGGCATTGCAACATCCCACTTAACTTCTGAAATAGAGTTGGGAAAAAATTTCAATCTGGTGTAAGTCTGGGTAAAAATTCCATCTAGAGTCAGCCTCAGAGTTCCGAACAGTCTAGCCAGAGTTTCCTCACAACTGGAAGGTTTATAAACTTAGGTCTGTGCAGCAAATCCAACGGGAGGCTATGCCGTTCAGCAGAGACCACGGAGATACGCAGCACCGCAGCGGGAGCCACGTTACGAAGGAGTGGGTGCTGTACCGAGCAGATATAAAAGCTCGAGCTCTGCACGCATTAAAATACATCACTCGCTTTTCATCAGGATTAATTATCCCAAGCACGGTCGCCCTGGTTCTAAAGTGAGATGGGATCTCTTTCTGACACTGCTTCCCACCTTTTCATACCCGGAACATGCTTTTTCTGGCTGAAAAGCAGTGGTGCACAGAAGACCTTCAAGAGGAAGGTCTCACCACGGGCTCGCAGCAGCCCCATGTGCTCTCACAGAGAACGCTCTGCCCTCCAGCACAGCAGGGCTTTTGCTTCTGCCCAGTTCTTGAACTTGGCTGTGGTGGGCAGACCTGTGGTGGCTGTGCCCGTCAGCCTCTGCCACGGGACACTTGGGTGCTCCTGCACATTCCTGGCAATCACTGCTTCTGGCACTGCCTGAGGAAGGTGCCTAAAAATGAGTCACTCCTGGCTCAAAAATTCTGTGTTCAGCACTCGGTGCTGGCAACCAACTCCCAGTCTCAGGCTCCCCATCCCTTCCTATCTCTTTTCTCACCCTGTACCAGTCTCAGAAGACTCCTCATTGTAATCCTTCCACCGTAATCTGCTTCGCTATGCTTTCCTCTCCTCTGGTTTGCCACGGGTTGCTCCTTCAGACGGTCTGGGCTGCAGCAGGGGCCCACAGCAGCCCAGGAGAGGGGGCTCTGTGCTCCACAGCTACCAAATGTTCAGCCTGCACCTCTGCACTCCTGAGCTGGCACCTGCTCGGCTGCCTTTGGGATGGACCCGTACGAAGGTAACACTGGGAAGTGTTTAACTGGGCCTGAGCACGCTGTGTGACAGGTGATTTGGAGATCTGAGCTATTAAACTCTTCATAATTTCAACTGGAACCAGCAACCACTCTTCTAACACACCTGAACGTTGGTGGATATTCGTGGGCTCAGAAAAAAAAAAGGGGGGGGGGGAGGAATAAAGGGAAAAAAAGGCAAAAAAAAAATAATTAAAGAAATGCAATTAACACAGCAATTTTTCAGTAATTTAACTTTTTCTAGTAGGATTACCTACTAACAGAAAAGACTATGCACAACACTAAAAAAAATATGGAAGTTATTAATTTAAACCAGCTCAGCACGGCAGGCAACCAGATGAACTGATTAAGAGAGCAACTCCTCCACCAAAGCTACAGCAAAAACACCAACCACATCAGAGTTCACTGGTGCTCCGAGTGTGAGGCACATAAGGCACAACTTGTATAGACCTTCTGTTTGTTCAACAGGCGCATTCAGAGCTCTTTCTCTAATGGACAGGTATGATTTTTAGTAAAATCAGGAGGAAATCAACGGACTGCTTTTGTTTTGCATCTCTTGCCTCCTTGAGCTACTAATATTTCATTCTGACAATCGAGGATCTGATAATATAATTCATATATTCGCGTGGGTTACTGTGATTGGAGGGAATCTGTTCCAAATGACTCTGATGTCCCAACATGTTTGGATTAAAGGATTTAATTTACTTCAGAAAGTATAGCAGGAGGCATGCCTGGGATCCACAGCCAGACTAGACCAAAGTTCAAATACCCAGATCCAAGGCTCTGCACTGAGGCTACATCCCTGCTTCGATGGAAGACCGTTTTCCCACGATTGAAGACCGGGTGGATGTTTTCCTAATATTCTGCAGGCGGATTAAAAAAAACCAATCAAGTGGAGCCTAGCCAGCTGCAACTGAAGCTCCGCAGAGCCTGTAAATAGGCTTTCTTTATCAAGTGCTTTGATCATATTAATTGTGAATATGAGAAGGGCAATAAAGTTTAACAAGCTATTTTGGAAAGGATTTCAGCAATGTGCTCAGTAGAATTCAGTCCATTATTTTTTTTATTTTAGGTCAAATCACAGTCAGAGTACACACAGTCCTTCATTTGTCATATGCTTTTCATCGCCCAGTCATAAGCAGAGGCTTTGGCTAGAAAATACTACAGACGGTGCTGATAACAAGTTCCTATGGTGAGAGTGCAAAGGGCCCCATCCCATTAGAAAGCACAGAGAGAAAATATTCGGGTAAGACAGCAAAGCTGCTGAAATAATTCGTACCCATTTGGGCGCTAGGATAGCACAGCCTGAATGTGAGCAGTGAGCTTCGGGAGGGACCAGCTCTCCTGCCCTGCAGGGCTGGGGTATTGCCTGCCCACCACGGGCAGGGCTGATGGTGTCCTACACCTCACATCCACACAAAGTCTGCACCATCTGCGTTGGAGTGAAGCACAAGAGGTCCTGGAGACCTCTGGAGTTCCTGGGATCATGTTCACAAGGGACTGACGTGTCAGAGCACAGGATGTGGATGAACAAAGGGTCCCATAGTGAGTCTGTGCCTATGTGTGTACTCCTTCGGTAGCACACGGGGCCGGCAGACAGGCACGTGTGCTGGAGGGAGTCATGCAATGCACATGCTCCAAGTCGCGTGGACAGATTGTGTGTGGCCTCTGGAGGCAGGGTGGAGCTGGAGACTGTGGCTACCTGTGGCATTTCTCACCAGCTGCAGGGTGATGCCCCCACCTCTCTCCTGCTCTGGAGTCCCAGGCACCAGAACAGCTCATTAGCAAACCAGGTATTTAGAGAGGACCCAGAGCGCCGTAAGGGGCGAGTTGCAGGTGCCACAGTAAAAGAGCATGAAGTGCGAGTCAGGAGAATATTTTCATACTTAAATGCTTAAGAACTGCAGCATTTATAGGGACTTCTGCAAATAGGTGGTGGTGAGTTACTACATGACTCGTGGGCAGGGCTGGATACAGCCAAGCATGCACAAGGTTGGGAGCAGACCACGGATCAGTATCACATGGTCAGAACTGTATGTGGTCCATCAGGCAAATCTAAGGAGGAGTGGGAATCAATGCTTTTTGAGTACCATTTATATCCTTCTTTGTTTGCCATATAATTTGAGTACGGAAAACCATGGGACAAGTACTGTCAAGTAATGTAAATAGTCCTTGAGAGGCAAGGTCAGATTTAAAACTACGCTTGGCCTGCCCTGTCACCACTTTGGGATTCCCTCTCACATACCTCGTATGTCCTGGCCAAAATAGAGCTTGCAAGGCCCTTCCTTTCCCTGAAATTACATCTGACCTGACCAGAGGGGTGAGGACACTCTCTTCCTCTCAGGATGTAAACACATACCAACTGCCCTGCGTTCTGCACGGTGACACTGATGGATGGATGCTCTGAGGCTGGGCTCCAACAGCAGTGCCAAATCCATGATGCATTTCCCCCTGACACAGGGTATATATAATAGAGCCTCACACTGGGAGAGACAAGATCAAGGAAATAGGAGACGTAGGTCAACATCTCCCTCAAAGTTGCCATGGGTAGGGGGGCATCACCTTGTAGGAGGCAGTAGAGCCAGAAGTTCTGCCTCTTCTCCTGGTTTGCTGCCAGCATGTTCTGTGACTGTGTTAAAGTTTGGAGGCTTTCGTTTCCCCAGCTGCAATGTCTATACGGTATGTGGAGATCTTTCGAGAGAAGATGCCACAGAAGGCCCAATTTCACAGCATCTTGTTCCCAGAGCACACGCAGATGGCACAGTGAGATTTTCCTCACAAGCATGTTAATGCTCATAAACAGCCTGAGGTTAATTTTTCATTGCAATATTTCTCTCCATTTCCCAAGCTCTCTCTTCTTATGCCCCGCACTACAGAGAACACGGAGCCTTCACTTTTGTCAATGACGTCCCTCCAAATTTGTGACCGACGGTGCAAGCTGGGATCCTCGGGTAGAAATGTGATCCAAAAGTTTATAAAACTTGGATCACTGTTTTGCTGACACTGTAGCTCAAACTCAGGAAAAACATATGTCCTTAGAAAGTGTCAAATCTGGTACAACAATGAACTTTCAGGGAACTCTGAATATGGAAACCCAGCCAGTCACCTGGCTGCGTTACTACAATATTAATACTAAAAAGTGCATCCCATTTGTAAAAAGCTGGTCTAGATCAGAGAAATAAAGAAGACTAGGAATTCACTATGAATAAGAATAAACCCGAATTGTCTAGCTTTATTGCACACCATTCATGAAAGGCAGGAAGTGGAATGACTGGCAGGGAACCAGTAGTTTGCTCATATTATTTGAATGTTTAATTATGATCATGTTGCTAGAAATACAAAGACTTGTGGGTTTTATGTTGGTATTCTCTCTTCAGGTTTAAGCTGCATTTACGTGCCTGCACTGATTACAGAAACATAGCCACAAACTGGCTTTTGGAATTTGGTTTTTTTGTTTTGTTTTGTTTTGTTTTGTTTTTAATGGTTGCACAATGCCTTCTGTCCTTTTACAATCCTCATTCCACTTTGCAGGCATTAGTTGTGGCATAGTCATTGAAATATATAGCACTGGCCCAGTATGCTTGGCAATACATGGAAAAGAAATCACATGTGCTGGAACTAAAGCACTTTATCTGGTCCTGTCTTTCAGCCCCATAGCGTAGTATCTTGCCCTGCTTCCAGTAACAGTGCTAAGCACACAGAGGTGTTTGATGCCCAAGTCCCATAATGTACTCAAAAGCAGAGACAGAAGGCGTATTTTTGCATCAGGAAAACCTAAACCTGTTTTTCTCGTTAGCAATGTTTGTAGGATACGTAAAACTACTGCAGTGAAGGGTCAGATAAATGCTTCATGCAACTAACTGCTGCCCTTTGGTATGCTACAGAGGATGATTTATCCCCCACCATGTAAACACAGTATTCCCTACCTTCCAAAATACATCACTCCTTTTAGCTTACTCCTGCAGAGATGGTATGCACCACTCACCTGAGTTTTTGTCAGGCAGTCGGTTTATCCTCCATACGATGGAATTAAAGGCATGCTCATATTTGGCAGTTCCCAAAGTCACTCTCATTACTGGCTCAGAACCAGACAGACTGGTTGATCCAAAAGCGGCCCCCTTGTTCACCTTGGCTTTCAAAGATTTCTCCCCCAGGACGCTCTCCCTGCGGAAGTTCTTCACCCACTCCTTTGGCACTGGGTAGCGGATCATCACATTTTCACAAGGGACCTGAGTTAAAGGGTCACGGTTGGAAGAGAAGCCAGTGGACATCATCAGCCAGCTCTGCACCTCCACCTCAGCACCATTGATGCTGGCAGCCGTCCTCAGAGTAAAAGGCAACGTTTTCTCAGCAAAGACAGTTCTGAATCGCATGAGTTCAAAGCGGCAGGCATCCAAGGGGTTGAACAGGATAATACGGGAGTTATTAAACATATCCTCATCCACACATGAATGGAACCGACAGCTGTATAATTTAATCCACTTAGTGGTAGTAGTGGGCATAATATCCTGCCTTGCAACGATTTCGTTCCCTTTGATCAGGATATCATTAAGGCCCAGTCTGCATTCTGCCAGGCCAGAAAGGAAGCTGAGAACATAGATATGGGTCAGCACACTGTGCTGGAGAATCACACTGTCTCCTTTGGCCAAGATACCACGAAACTCGTCCCTGACATCAACCGTGATTTCTTCTTCTTGATAGTTTAGTCCCACCGTGCTCAGATCTGTTGATGAGGCTGGCAAGTTCATCAGCGTGTCTTGCACAGCACTGATAAAGCTAAGGAAGTCTTCATAATCTGTAGTCCCAAGCTTGATAATTTGCTCTCTCTCTGCTGTGTGAGCAATGGCTGGCTTAGGCTGATACTTCTTCTTCTCCTTGTAGGTTGTGCGGTCCAACCGCACGCTGTGTATCCTCCCATTCTCATCATAGTTCTGGAGTTTGCGCTCTGAAATCTCATGATTGATTTCAAGTTTGAATTCCCGGAAAGGCTTCTCCAGTCCTTTCTCATAAAAAAGCTGTATACATCCACTGTCCGTCAGCTTGACGTATATTGGTCCCCAGTGCCTGGATGACATAATATTCTTCTTCTCTGGGATCCTGAGCATCATTGGCCATCCATCCTTTGGCTGAGCTGGTGCCAGGTTAAATAAGGCCACATCCAGATCACATGGCATCATGGGATCATCGTCAGGCAAGGTAGGGCTGCTCACACGATCTGGGTCTCCAATCTGGAGCTGCTTGAGCTGCTCTACAGCATCTGTGTGGGTTACACTTTTGTTTGCCTCATGGAAACTGATGGTGTCAGGCTCTTGATGGAGAATAATGAGTGAGTCTCTTTGGCTTTTGCCTGGAGCGCTGGAGACAGAAGAACTTTTGGAACGCCTGTCTCGCTCCTCGAAGAATGAACTGAATGGATTGATGGGTGAGGGTTGGACATCTCGCAGAGATTCATCCAGGAAGGGATTAGTAGCACTCCATGGTGGTGTTTCAACAGAAGGCAACTTGGTTAAGGACGAAAGATCTAGTTTTTTAATTTTGGAGAGGTCACCCAATGTGCTTTTAGGACGTTCTCGTTTCTTAAAGGATGTAGTGAGGTTAAAGTTAACATCTGGAGTCTGTGTTTCTGCAGGTGGCGTGTCTGTTTTCAAGGGAGAAAGGTTCTGCGGTGAAAAACTGACTTCATTGTCATCAAAAGTCACCCAGCTGGGAAAGCGAACTGTGGTTGGGGTAGATGAATGCCCATTCATGGAAGTGTTGTTTGGCTGCCAGTTGACAGCCTCCATATCTACCTCTTCATCTTCCTGGAGAGATGAGGAATTGTCTTTAAAAAAAGAGGGGGGGGGGAGGAAATTTCAGCTAATTATTCTGAAGTTACCTAGAAAGAAAAACACAGTCTGCACAATAGTTTGTATGCTCAAGAAAGGCCTATTCATAGGCTGGGCAATGAAGATAATCAAAAGACTTGGCTAAAATGCTGAAGAGTCTGGCAAGAATGAAGAAATAGATTCAACCAGTTTTAAATAGAGTTTTAAATAGACAGTTTAACACAGAAAAGAAAAGCAGGAAGAAAGACAAAAAAGAATGACAGCAATGATCGTATTGCTCTCATTCAAACATAATGACCTAAAAAAGAAACTTAGCCTACATGTTGTAGTTAAAAAGCTTCCCCCCTCTAAACTTTCAGGCTGCATTTCTTCTCTCTGCTTATCTTCTGTCATTTGCTGGTATGTCCCCTCTCCCTTGTTCTAATTTTTTTCCTTTCTGTCCCCATACCCTTTCTCTACAGGAAGAATCCAGTGAGGAGAGGGAATGAGCATTGAAGAAGAGCTCTTCTCTGCTCTTTCCCCACATACTTGTGTGCACACTCGCTGTTATCACAAAAGCACACAGGGATGTGGTGAAGGCACCATAAAAGATGCCTCGGTGGCATTTTTGCCTAGGATGTGTTCAGCCAAGAAACTCTTTGGCTTAGCCAGTAGGAAAGAGTCTGCCAGACCTTGGATGTCTCTGAGAAATCTCTTGGAGCAGCTGTTATCTAGGGATCTAAGTTAGGATAAGGAAAAACATATTTTTGACTTGTATTGTGGGAGCTGTCGTCATCCTCCGTCAGGACATGGCACCTTTGACTGCTGTTTTCCTAGTCTCAGGCTTTGCCAAGACACTTCCCAGAAGCCTGCATCATACTGTGCTATTTCAATCCCAACTCTATCTGGAGGAGATAGCAGCAGTGTCAATGAGGTGTTTTCCAAAATGAGCATAAATTCCCAAGAGTTCAGAAATTAAAAGGTTTTCTTCCCATTTATTACCACTGGGCTAATGAATCAGAGCGCTCCTCAAAATAAGCAGCCAGCATGAAATTCTACTCTGCATCTGCTCCATGGGTTTGTTCTCCATGTGATACAGCAGTGCTAGCATTTGTGCCTTTTGTTTCTGAGAAATCTATAGGTCCCATGTTTTACACAAGTCACTGTTCTTCAGCACAAGCAGAAATGTGAGTGTAAACTGTAGCACTTTGGTATGGCTGTACACCTGTGATTTGAGCATATTTTACAATATTAACAACAACAAACTATTTAAGTCATTATTTAAATTGCTACCAGTTTGCAAAAAAGATGAGCTTGATTTCCATTCTGCCTCAACCATAACAGACAATGTGAATTGTTATTACAGTTACCATTTAGAATATGAAAGAGGGGATTCTCATGTAAGCCAAAGTTCTGCCATTAGCTCATTATAATGTCTTGAGTAACTTGATTTTCCAGACCCCTCAGCCCAGCTGTATGGAAGTTCACCCAACCTTTTGATCTAAGGACAAAACATATCATGCAAGTTCTAAGGGTTGCTATAATTGAGAATTATATATGAAGCACAATGATACCAGTTTGTTTTCCAGGCCACAATAATAACAAAGCCAAACTAAGAACAGACACCTTTTACAGACTATCCATGCATTTTAAAGTGTATTTGAAAAGATGTGGCACTAGCTCGATTTCTCATATTTTCTTCTCTACCCTGCTCTTTCACTCCCAGCTTTGCATGATGCCTCTCTGTAGTCCCCAAAACTGGTTGTGCCACTGGGTACAGTGGGGGGTTCTTAATCTATTAAGTTTTGCCACAAGACTATCAATAGATTTGTGGGGGAAAAAAACCAACAAACGAACTGATTATCATCCACAACCACACCCTAAGTAAGAAATTAATAAAAATCCCAACAAGAATAATCCCTGACGTTGTTCTGATCCTCAGGGCTGCACTAATACCTTCGGTGTTGTCTCATGTCTTTCCAGGACTTTGGTTAGCAAGCATATAATCCTCTGAAGCAAAGCAAAGGCAATGGAAAGATGTGATAAGAGTACCACCACTTTGCCACCTGCAATTGTAACCTTCCCCTTTCTTCTATCTTAGCTTTTGCATTGCAGAAACCAAATCTGATTCCACAAATAAAAGTATTAACACTTCTGGTAAGTCTGAGAGAGGCAGATGAGAAGACCTCCTTGAGAGTCCATGTGAAAACCACACAGAAATCACCTGACAAAATTTCTTTCTGAACTGAACAAGTTTTATAAAATAAATTGCTTATTGGATCCAGATGCCCAGAAATATAGAAGAAACATTAAGAGAAGATGGCTTTATAAATGTAAGCATTTGTGTAATTTTATTTTCTAGAAAAATCAATAAACTGTTGTTTATCATGTGATACGTGGAAGCGTCAAATCTAGGAAGTGAAATTTCTTTCTTTCCCAAACTATAATCAAAACTATATTCTTCTGCTGCCAAGGAACCATATGGTTTGGTTTACAAATATTTGAAGAATATAGAGGTTGTTCTAGAAAAGACAGGTTTTTAGCTTTGTCTGTAAGAGAATGACTAATGGCAGGGAGGATAAAAATACTAATATGCTAATGCAGTTAAGCATCCAAAGAAAGTTCCTGAGAACTAGATGAAATAGAGAGTATATTCCAAGAGAAATACTGGCACCTGTGCTGCAAAGG
Organism: Limnodromus scolopaceus; assembly: GCA_028565335.1. Taxonomy (NCBI): domain Eukaryota; kingdom Metazoa; phylum Chordata; class Aves; order Charadriiformes; family Scolopacidae; genus Limnodromus; species Limnodromus scolopaceus. The sequence continues at coordinate 43,843,721 of JAOXNO010000041.1, forward strand.
CAAATACAGCATGGTGAAAAATCTTGGCATTGCTAGAGGACAGCTTAGACAATGACTTGAGATTCTTCCTTTCTTGACTTTTGATGAGTTCCTGAACGTGGGTAATAATGTTTAAAATGCAAGTGTCCTTCAGTTTGGCAGCACCCCAGTAGGTCTGGGAGAGGACACTTAGGAAAGCAATTCCCTAGAAGAATGTTAAGTTCATTATTTTACTTCTTGCTTTCATAACTGCTTCCAAATTCCTTCCTATAAAATAAATCAAGACCACAGCTCAGTAGCTAGTCTTCAACCCAGAGTGACTCCTGACTAAGAAAGACTGATCAGACTGAAAAAAACGATCAGAGGGCTGGAGCACCTCTCCTATGAGGAGAGGCTGAGAGAGTTGGGGTTGTTCAGCCTGGAGAAAGCTCTGGGGACACCTGATTGTGGCTTTTCAATACTTAAAGTGGGCTCATAATAAAGATGGGGATAAAGTTTATAGCAGGGCTTGTTGCAATAGGACAACTGGTAATGGTTTTAAACTAAAAGAGGGTAGATTTAGACTAGATAGAAGGAAGAAATTTTTGACAATGAGGGTGGTGAAACATTGGAACAAGTTGCCCAGAGAGGTGGTAGATGCCCCATCCCTGGAAACATTCAAGGTCAGGTTGGACGAGGCTCTGAGCAACCTGATGTAATTGAAGATGTCCCTGCTCATTGCTGAGGGATTGGACTAGGTGGCCTTTAAAGGTCCCTTCCAACACAAACTATTCTATGATTCTATGAAAGCCTAGATCTGCATTAAAAAAAGGAAGAAGCAATCAAAACAAAGCACTTGTTTTTTCCTTCTTGACCGACTGACTTTGCTTTCCTAAGCCATTGACTTTGATAGGCGTTTACTTTGCAAAATTAAAGTATCTGTCTGACCTTGCCAGATTCCAACCTGACAGGTTGCTCCAGCCAGCTACAAAACACAGGAGCAGGTTCACCAAGGAGGTGAAGGGGACAGTAGCTCCATCTCCTTTCCCAGTGACACCAGCAACATGTGAGCTGTGGGGCAAGCAGCCTCAGGCTGCCCACACAACCATCCATCTCTGCACTCATTCCCCCACATAAGTGGTGCCTGCAACCAGCACTGGCCGTACCTCACTACTTACATGCCTGGACATCATTACCAAACTATTAAAGAATTTGGAAGCTCATGTCCCTGGTGAACAATGAAGTGCCAACCTGCGTTGAATGTAGAACATCTCACTATGATCAGCCTCGTGACTCACTACACGGAAGAAAGGCTTTGGTTCTCTTTATTGTTTCATCTTTTCATTTTTCTGTTTAGACTATTTTGACCAAAACCACCAGGTAATATCACGTTACTTATGCCTGGGGGAAGGGCAGCCATCTGGCTGCTAGAGGACATTGATATTGCAAACTGTTCGTGAGTGAAACTGTGCCACAGAAGTAGGAAGAAGATCTGACAGTGTTGCACACCTTTCAAAAAAAGACAGTTAATGACTTTAAGAAATGGTTCTGAGCAAAAGCCTAGATTTTGAAATTCTGTTACCTGAATTCACTAATTTACCTTTTGTTCAGATAGCTCTACTTTACACTTCAGCCTGTAGTACAGACATACCCTTAACATGGCCACACCTCCAGTGGGGTACTCACTTCCTTGATGCAGCCAACACCAGTCCCTCAAAGTAAGCACTGCTAAGTTTTCTGTTGGCATAGTGGATCTATTCTAGGATGCTTGCTGTCAAAGTAATCTACATAGGGTCCACCAGACATTGACATACAGGCAGGTAGTACTGCAGACTTGGTGTTTAAAATCAGCCAGGTCAAGAGGAAGCCAATCACAAAACCTGTAGTGTCTGAATCTGGGAGAAATGATGGACTAGGCTGCTGTGCTGGAGTTACCTCTCCCTGCCAAAGGTTATACTTGCACGTACTTTCTGTGACATCCGTATCTGGTCATTTCCTTGCATTGCTTTTCCATGCCCAAGTCACAACAAGTGTGTCTGTGCGATTTTTTTTTAGTGGTTCATCGTGTTTCTGATCCTCCCAAGACAGAGAGTGTAGTTTACAGCGAGGGTGGATAGTTCTGAAGGGATCCAACCAGACTCCCAGCCTGGCCACTGACCTCCTGTGTGGCTCTGAGGAAAATGCCCCATCCCTCTCATTCTGACAGCTTCTGGTTCTCTTCCCACTTTTTGTAATTTTTGACTATAAGAGTGTTAAATGTAGAACAGTGATTGTTCCTCTGTGCTACAGTATCCAGTGCATTTCCAGGACTCTTATAAAACACAGTGTAAGTGTGTAAATGTCACAGAGGCGGATATAAACCTATAAACTGATTCAATGAATATTTCTGTTATATCTATGCACTTGCAATGAGTTTCAAGTTGGGTACAAGCCACGAAGCCAGGACTGGTTTTGTAAGCTTTCCTGATTATCACAGCTCTGTTAACGGTGGAAGGTCCAATGCGTTACTGCTGCAGACATCAGCATAACTTTCTCCAGCCAAACAAAGGTACAGCAGAAAAGTGCCAGGGAAATCAGTTGCACGAATCTGCAACTCAAAGCACAGAAAGCTTCTCGTCTGTGGGAAGTTACAATCTGTTTATTTTGCAGAGAGGATACACCTGTGAGGATAACAGTTATTAGCTCCACATGCTTCCTGAGTACCTGTGCTATCAATCAGCGTATGGTAACATTAAAGGAATACCTAGAAATGTCCTCTCCAAGCTTGCAGGACACTTTCTTCCCATGAGTTTCAGAACAGATTTCGGACACAGAAGAGGAGGCAATTACCTTGCCTCCTTGCAAGAGGGTTAGGGGAAGGGGGCTGGAAAGCCCCAAACCTCTTGAGCACCAACACCCGACAGGCTGGAAAGCACATTTGTAAGCATTCCTGAAGATTTGGAGTGTCTCTGCAAGATCTGACATGCGGAAGAGATGACACAGTCATTGCCCTCTACTCCTGCTGCTGAACGCACCACATACAAAAATTTAACAGCAATCCAGTTCTCTGGCGTGTTGAGCTGTTAACACAATAGTTACGATTTTAACTCCATACTTTATGGCATAGCTAAGAGACATTTCAAAGTCATCACAGACTAAGCAACCAGCAGAAGGTGCAAGATGAAAGACTGAAATCACAGACCTGATCTCTATGGTTCCCTTTCTTATTCCTTCTCCTCCTCCCACCTGACAGGCTTCTCAGATCATGTTGAATGGATTCATCCTTAGATAACTTTTGAGTTCATCGTACTTCATCTTATTCTACCACAACATCCCTTTGAACTTGGGTATCTAAATTTAGGCCATGTAAATTAGTGGCCTGATTAAACCTAGTGTAGTTTTATCCCAAATCCGCAGCAGTTCTAGTCTGAAGTACTAAATAGTCGGTTCCCAGCAGTGGGTTAATGACTACTTCAATATGATTCCCGTTGCTTGGTTAACTATTGCAAATTCATCATAGGTCCCAAAAGAAGTTTAATTGTCAAAAGAAGTTAAATCATCTGAAGTTAGGAAGAAGTTATATCACAGAGCTTCCAGCTCTATTTAAAACACAATGAATTCCATCTATGTTCAATTAGTTTATCCCCATGAGTCTCTAATCTTTGTAAGAACTGCTATATTTCATTTTAAATGGAAGTCATCACTCAGAAACTAAACTGCAGATGAAATACAAGCAAATTATGACAGTGTCTCACAGCTAGATTGCAGCAGCCCTCATACTGCAAAAAAACTGTTGAAAAGGACTGTCCTCCATGCACTATCCTAATGGACCCTAGAAGATTTTGTGGACTTTATTGATGTTTTGACATTTTCTTGTTATTCTATAGCTACACAAACTTGTGTATTTAGGAGAAGGTAGGACTACTGCATTTCAGGCACTGGTGCTCACTGTGCTTCATTGCCCTAAATTATTCACCTTGTGTCTCCTTCACTGACATTGCCTCTTGCTGCTTGGAGAGGGAAGAGCACATCTTCCCAACAACCAAGCCTGACCTAACCATTAAAAACTGGCACCAGAGTATCCATTAGAACAGTGGTAGTTGCAGCTGGAAGCTTCATTGCAACCGGCTGTGTTACGTGAATGCCTTTTTCTGTCTCACCTGTTTTCCGCTCCTCTGGTTATCTTTATTCAATTAATTAAATGACACCTGAAATTCAATCAGAACCCTGTCATTATTCCTTGAGTAAAGAAAATGCTCAACAAAACAAAATCAGTTTGCAACTTTGAACTTTTCCACGTGATTAATTTTTACAGTACTCAATATTTTTACTGTTATTTTTATTGAGTAGTTAAAACTCTGAATTATGAAAAAAAACCCATATTTCAGATGTGATATGGAATAACTGAAACGATATTTAAGCAACTCATAATCTCTGTACAGTTAACTCGCCTTTTTCTTGTACAGATCTCAGCTATGCCATCTGCTCTCAGCTATAACTATAGTTTTGTAAAAGTCTTACATGTTGAGAATGGATCTGGCTGGTCATAAAACAAAACCAAGCCCCTGTAACACACCTCGTGCACAAAGCTGGTAAATTGGATTCCTACAGCAGATGTCTGTATTCAGAAAATCTGCTTTCCAAATATACCGCTTAGGCTTTAATCTGTAAACACTTAGAAGTTAGTTTACTAATACTCTTAGACAGAATTACAGTCAAGAACAAACACACAACCTATCCATAAATTACCAAAACATTGCAGCAAAAATAGATATAGAACTTTGAAATATAAGTGCCTCTATGCCTGGGTCTTTAATTAATATCAAATTATCATTTTGAACAGCAGATTGCAAATTAGACATAGTTCATGCAAGTCATGGACAAGGTTATTAGTGTCTTGAAGAAACTGTTAGATCTTCACATCAGGTAGGAATTACATGGCAATAAGTCATGGCAATAAGGAACTTTAAAAGGGAATAAAACTCTCCTAGCTATAGCTAAAAGACATTATTTAAAAATTTTTATAAAAAACAATTTTTCTAAGAAAAAACATTATTTATCATTTAAACCCAGCTTTCTTTGATTTTTTTTTCAGTCTAGAAGGCTACTTCTTAAAGATATTTAAATAGTATGTTTTGTTCTTGTAATGTACTTACAAAAAGTGGAGTTCTCTTAGGTGTTAAACGATGGTAGTGAAGGGGCCCCAAAACTATTTCAGAAAAGAAGGCTTTTTGATTTAAACCCATTTGAGAGTCACCGATCTAGAAAGCACATGTTTTTCCTGAAGATCAGTTCATGTGCTTCCATTAGCTGGCCAGAAGGTGGTACATTAAGACTGATACAATTAAAGGAAGTCTTCAAGATTTTTACAAGATTTAGACAAGACTATGCCTGTTCAAAGAATTCACAACATATACGTGACATAACACAACTGCTTTATAATTAGGAATCATTTGAGCCAAGTTGTGAACAGATCTCAGGTAAGAAGTGGAGAAAGCATTAAAACCTGCTTGTTTTTTTCCTGAGAACTTAATTCTATTAAACAAACATAGTATATTCATGAAGTAAACATCTTGGCAACGAAGCACACCTACGTGATTCATTACAAGGCAGCTCCGTTTCCACCCCTGAAGACACAGCACAGATACGACTGACGTACTTTTAGCACTATGTTGTCTAACCTTGTTCTCAGCAAGGTGTGCTCAGTCCAGAGGTTACCAAGGCTGTAACTACACCCCAGCCTTAGTCACCGTCACTACCAGTGCAGTACTCAAGCTCCCAGTTTGGCCAGGCTGGGCAAAGCCTGCGGGCGAGGGGACAGAGCAGAGCTGGGACATACAGAGCTGTGCCTGCTCCAGCAGAGGAATAGGTAAGGGAGTGACAGGTTCTCTGGTGAAGGGCGAGTCCTCCTGCTTCATCTTTTATCCAGCAGGAGAACAAGGAACAGACAAGAACAATGGAAGACATGCCTGTGACATTTTTCAAAAGCAGTTCCTTTCAAAGTGCATTGGCTCAGATAAACCAAGTCAGTTTGCCTCTGAGTGTACTTTGGACTTTGCTTCTGCCCACAGAGGTCTGCCTCCCCCTGACTCCAATCAGCAGCACGTGGAGCATATCCTTCAATCCACTCAGACAGGGCCACGGAGCTCGTGAGGAAATACTCGGAGGGCCAATAAGGAAAGAGAAATGCTCCTGCCAGCCCAGGATGTTTCAGGAAGTTCATGGTATTTTGAAAGCAGGATAAATCTGTAGCCAGTCCTACAAAGGCAACGTCAATCCCACTCCATCTCGGAGGAGCTGACAGTAGCACGAATTGTTCAACAAACTCTCTTTTGCAAAGAGCAGTGATATAAATCTCTCATACACAGACAATACGCTGCTACATTATGTCATCATTTTACAAGCAACGTGTAACGGACTGGTAGCAAAACACATAGATTTGCAGACCTCTTAAGTTTTGTCTTCAGTGCCTGAGACAGCACCATGGGGAATCAGCCTGACATCTGCAGTGCCAGGCTGCAGGTGGAAACGTGCCAGCTCGTGGATCCTCCCAGAGTTTGGGGTCCCATCAAGCGGCATAACCTTTGACTGCAAAGCAACACACTACGGCCTCCTGCATCAAGTCATGGATCCAAAAGGCAGTTGCAGGATTGCGTGAACGTGGGGGTCTGGCTCTGTTTGAGTAAATGCCAGAAACGTTCCCATAGCCAGAGGAAAACCAAAGGCAGGAGACCGTCGTGTGTGTTAGGTGTCCGAAAGAGTCTGGGCTTGCTATTCCCAGTCCATCAATTCAGAAACTGTACTGACAGTGACCACAAATGGTAACACCAGCTGATGACAGCTTGGTAGTGGGAAGAAAATAATTGGCTGCCCCCCGATTCCTTGATGGGCAGCTCCTGTGTGGCTGAAGCCAACATCACCCCACCTGCCTGCTCAGGCTTGGGCTGATTCTGGAGCAAAAAAAAGACAAGTCAGGACACAGGGATGTCACATAAGCCTGTAACAGAGCTCACTTCACTGCTCACAAAAATAAACACTGAAGCCTGTATCTGCACATCATTTAGGAGGAGGCAGGATAAGGTATATCAGGAAGAGAAGGAATGTGTTTTGCTTGATGACTGACATTAAAAGGTACAAAATTAAAATTTATATTGATAGAAAATGACTTAAACCTCTATACTGCAGAGAAAAACGTGATGGGGGAAAGAAGAGAAAAAACAGACATTTGTTGTTTTACATCTTCAAAATGCACTATTGCCCAATGTTTCTGGCTCCCCACAACATTTAAAAATAGTAGCACTAACTTCCTCATTCCTGCACCCAAGGCATTTCCCAGGATCAAGTTTTATATCATATCAAGTCAGCAGCTCACATCCCATCTGCCAGATTTGTCTGAGTATCTCAGGTTATCCAGGCAAGAGGTAATCTCATATTTATACTACCTCTATCCTGAGCAATATCAAAATGATTTACAAGTTACGCCACTGCTCTTATTTCAAAAAACCCAAAGACTTCTTTCCCAGTTTCTAAGGTAAGGCTCTGTAGAAACTTCAACTTCAGCTACATCTTTTAATAATTTAGTTTCCTGATTAACTGTAAAGACAGATTTGTTCCACAGACAATACAGCTGATATATACTTATAAATTATAGAAGTTAACAGTGCTCCACTTTTGCCTGAAGCTCATATTTCCCCCCCCTGTAGCCTGTCATGCAAACATTTTCTGTTTAAAGTGCAGAGAAGACCATGTAACTGTGTGAGGGTAGCCAGTTTGGCCAGTCCTTCTTGACTCAAACCATGTGGGAGCTCCAGGCTACGGTCAAGTTTTATGAATTAACATCTGAGGTGCTCAATGCAAAGGTGAGAGGAGCTACAGCAAAGCCACATGTAGGTAAAGTTCTTTAGTTTTTTTAAATTCCTGGAGCGTTTTTTGACAGATACCACAAAGGACTGAAGGAGAGCAGCTGGAAATAGTGGGAGAAAACAGAAAGGACAGCCTGATCTACGTGTAATGCCTGACCCATGCCGATGTTGCTGAGGTTGCACCTGCCAAAGCAACACCCCCACCCTCAACAAATAATGATAATTACAGGTGCCTGAGAAGAAGCGCGATGCAAAGGATATGACACAGGAATGGGCTGCAGAAGGCCTAGGTGCTAATCTGAACTATGTGATTGTCTAAGTGACCTTCAGGCAGCAATTTATGCCCTCTGTTCCAGAAGTTTTCTCTCTGCAGCAAAGCAAAACCACTGATGTGATGGAAAGTTAATGGCTGTTGTCAAGTGTGTTTGATGAATAGGCTATCGTAAGTCATGTGAAAGCTTGTGGGTTTTCTAGGGACCATGCAGAATAAATGGAATAAGCAAAGGAGCTCCTGTAGGGAATAAAATAATTGGAGACAGTAGAAGCTGTGGCCCTCGGCTGAGCAAAACTTAACCCATGTATGCCAAGGAATTTCGGTGTGTACTGGCTGCTTGCAAGTAGGTGTATCAGGATGAGAACAAACAGAAAGGTGGAGGAGCTGCAGTGAACAGCTGAGACTGGATGCTTGAACAGGACTGGCTATGAACTGCAAGGAGAAATACTGGGAATGTGCTTCTTACTGTTCCTCCCATACACTGAGAAACAGCACTGTCCACAGTATATACAAGCAAGAAGGATCCCACCAAAAATAGTGGAGGCAAGCCAAAAGGTCAGCACCAGTCAAGCAGTACTCTCTCCTGAGATCTAAGTATGACAAATACTGGTTTCTTCTAAAGAGAAAGTGTGTATGGCACGGCTCCCTCTGCCAAGACTCACCTGACATTAATTGGGGAAAAACCTGATGATGAATAGAAAGAGTATCTCTTACTAGCTCTCGATGGAAACTATCATATGAATTAATGAGTTAAAATACAGTTATTTTTAATCCATCTGCCTTGCACAATGTTGGAACACAAAAAATTATGAACTGTCTTACACAAAAACAAAATACAGAAAATATCCCTGGGACAAAGCAAGGCTGAGACGCCAAGATCCATTGGTAAGGTGGGCTGAAGAGCATTTCATTTATAAAATGAAGAAAGATTTGGGAGTTTTTCCAAGAGTGTAAGGTGAGGATGGGGTTGCTCCTCACTCTGTGACTGTAAGGGCACAAGGACTACTTACAACTGCTCTTTTAAACTGTGCATCTGAAAGACTGAAATATTTGCTCAGGTAGAAAATCGGACGACAATAGTAGGACGTATGGGGCTGCTCAGAGATCTCAAACAAGAAAAGCTTTGCATTGAACAAAAATGCTGAGAAAAACCCTGGAGCTTCCAAACAGTAACTGAGACCTTGGAAAGCAGACGCTTGCTACCATAGATACTGAAACGTGCTTGTTACAGCCCAATAGGCACCACTTTATTGTGGAAATAAACTAAAACTTTGCCTTCAAAATCCCTGCGATGCTCCTGCTAAAGCAGCTGCAGGGTTGAGTCAGGGTGCTGTGTTGCTGTTTCTCACCTCGATACCTTTAAAGATGTCGTTTGGAGATTTGCTGAGACAGATGCTTTAGGGAGACGGGACATAGTAAGAAGAAATATTTCCAGTGGTAGTAAACTCACTTTGGCCTCCTCTATGGTGACACTTAAAGATGTTTTCAGATTTTGTCTGTCCAGGAAAACTATAATAATGGTAGAAGGGCCATCTTGGAGAGTGTTTCTAGCAGCATGGCTGTATCAGCAGAGTGTGCCTGTCCTGCCAGTCTGACCAGCACAACCACGCTAAACCAGAACTGCAGCCAACTTTGGAAACTAACAGAGCTGACCCAGCTCTGTATGCACACAACGAAAGGACTCCCAAGGATGCCGGAAAACAGAAAACTTGTCAACATGTTCATGTAACTACATTTTAGTTAACCGCTCCTGCTATTAGGCCTTCTGACCCAGCCTGAGAGTCTTGTTACCATCCCACGGTGCTATCAGCACCTCATCTCCAGCCTCAAGGCAGCTGCCGAGCAGCCTGGGAGGCTGTTATGAGGGGATGGCTTATTTTACGACGTACTGGTCTGATTGATGAGGCCGTTCCCCCCTTTCCACACTCATCTGCTCCAGGTCTGGGATTCCCTTAGCGCAGCCTTTCTCTTCAGCCCAGGCTCCCACCATAAAAGCCCAGCTGTTGCGCAGCTACTCACAATTGCAGGAAATCAACAGAACCAAATACTGGACTGTTATCTTTTTTAATGTCATTTGGAGTTGTGTTTTTCCTTTTTGCATCTGCGTGCGGAGCCCCCACAGTACACAGGATTATTCAGGGTCACTGCACAGAAGCAACCGAACAGAAATGATCCCACAAGCCATTTCTTCCTCCCTCCCTTGGGTCATGCTGGTGTCATTAGAGCCAACAGAAAGGGACTGTTAAATGTGAGAGTTTGACCAAAAAAGATCCATATATGAAGAACAGGAAGAAGTAACTTGTAATTTTATCACAGCGCTCTGTGGCGAGAAGTGAAGTGAAACCCCACGCTTCCTTCCTCTCTGCACAAATTCCCATCTTCCCATCTCCAGCAGGTGTCTTCCCTCCAAGCTATGATCCTGCCTGGGGACAAAACACAGGGTATAAGGGCCCAAATTCCCTTATGCCAGTCCTGCATAACTTCTCAGCCACGATGACTTCTTTTCTTACTGTTAAGTTTGAGCTTCTCCCATCACTACCGAGTCTTAGCTACGTGTCCTCTTTCTTTCCCAAACGATGCTCCCCATTCTTTTGATGGGGGTACAGAGGGGGAGGAATTCAGTCAGTGGCTTTGCCAAGTCCTCTCTTTCCCTTTGTAAGACAGAGACAAAGAGTGGAAAACATTAGAATAATCCTGTGGAGAAGTAAAGAAGAGACCCTAAACGTCAGCCATCTCAGTTAGTGAGGCCCCTGCCATGTATGTGGATACACACACACATATATACACGACAGAAAAAGTTGGCAGCTTTAAAGGTGATGAACAAGGAATCCAAAAAATCTCTGTCCTGGGGTAGCAGTTACTAGGAATCAGGCAGGGCACAGGGGCCGAATGGGACGGGGCTCTGACAGCGTCAGGGCAATCCCTGAATGAATTACCCCCCAGAAAGCTAAGTGGAAATGAACTCCTGCATTCTTGAAATATGGACAAGACCGAGCAGGTCTTCAGGGTACAGGACAAAAATAGGGAAGAAAGAAAAAAAGAAAAAGATGGACAACGCAATGGGAAACCTTACTGCCTGTATCACTAACTGTGTAGCTGGCTTGGTGGTGGCTGAGAGACAAGAGCTGAGCACTGAATGTGACCGATGCGAAGGAAAACAACAGGGCCCCCACAGCTGCTGTGCCCTGTAAACAAAGCGCAGCTTTCTGAAGGGCCATGTGAGATTTTGCAGAAGAGCCCTGAAAGAACCAAGGTCTGCCCGAAGGAAACAACAAGGATTAGAGAAACGAGGAAAATGGGATAATAAGATAATACGAGGACTTTATTGAGCTTGAAAAGAACGGTACCCAGAGTATAAAATGAAAAAATAATTATTAATGTATTCTTATGAACGGATCAAATGGACATTCAAGAAATGAATGGGCAACAAACACTTAACAGGTAATTGAAGTACTCTAAAGCAAAATCTTATTATATCGTGGCACGGACCGTTGCAGGAGATTTGAGAGGAGCTGCCTAAGAAGAACAACACAGCTATGGACAAGAATGACTGCCTCAGTTCACTAGTGAGCATTTCTACCATTTCAAGAAATAAGCTGATCAATTCCTAGGAAAATATATTTTTTTCTTCATGAGATCATGCTGCAGAATTGTTTCAGTACATTATGGAAATGGGGGGTGGGACAAATTTTTTTGCCCACTGGCTTACTTGGGTATGGTGGAATAAGTACTTTAAGATAAAGTGTCAGAAATTGATGTCAGATGAAAATGTACCATCAGCTGACTTCTACTAGGTTAACAAGTCTAGAAGAAATATCTAATGGGGCTTAGGAACATGATCTAATCTTCAGTGCTGCATCTCCCTAGTCCGCAGGTTCGTACCACTCCTCTAGGTCACACAGAGGGCAAATGGTGGAAACAAAAAGGCCAGTCATGTGGAGAAGGAGACGTGCATCTTATGGAAAGCTTTGACTTTAACATCTCTCATGAAACGGCATTTCTTGTAGGATTTGTTAAAGAACATGCACACGAGCGCTTGAAGTCACGAAGGAGAATTCTGCCTTCGCTCTGGTTTAATGGAAGTGTGTTTCTGCTTGGGACAAGGGAAGAGATTGTACTGGAAGGGAGTGTGTTTATCTGAACCAGAATTTTAATGCTCTAGAAATGCTGAGAAGATCAAATCCTGTATTTACTAACTCAGCAGTATCCTCCCTTCTAAATTTCCCCATCATCTGTGCATCACAACATCAGGGGGCAACCTTAGAGAACAAGACACCTACTTGACACGTGGCAAAATCTGTGCCTGAGCTCAGCGAGCTGGATGTGAACAAAACTGCTCCTTGGGGCCAGCTCCGTGGGTGATTTTGGATATGAAAACTGGTTCACCCATAAAGCAAATTGAAACCCAACTCTTTTATTATAGGATCTGAGCAGCTGTCATGGGGTAAAAGCTGTGCCACACAGTCCTGTGGGCAAGCCAGCCTCCTTGTAAATAGTTTCGTGAGGCACCAGGAAACAATTACCAAATCCCAGCAAAACCTAATTATGCCCCCTCTCCTCCTTCACGAACTATCATTTAGGAGAAGGAAGAATTATTTTTCTCCTCTCTTCCCTACAGCTAAAACATAAATTAAGGGATTTCTCCACCTCCCACTCCCCTCCCCTTTAAACTTTTAGCCCTGTTTAGTCCCTTCTTTGTGCTGGGACCTTTTGTCTTGGGGGCAGAGGCTGCCTTCGCTGGAAGCCAATGGCAAGACAACCCTCCGGCAGACAATAAAGCTGTCTGCGAACCAGACATGCCTGAATGGAGGCAGGGATGGCCCGACAGCAGCATTCCCATCCCGTTGCTGTGGCAGCGGGGTGAACAGGCAGGACCCCCTGCCCCTCCTCCTCCCCCCCCACCGGTGGCTGTGTGTCCCCCTTCCCGTGTCCCCCACCAGCTATGGGCCAGGCATGGATGGAAAAGGAGAGATGTTAACCTCTGCTTGCCCTCTGGCAGAAGGGGAAGGAGGCAGGACTGCTGGGGATAAATGGTGCAGGTGGTGGGAACAGCAGATGTGAGGTGTGCTGCTGGTGCAGGGGAGCTCTCATGAACCGCCTTCCTCCAGGAGTATTTGCTTGTACAGACAAGCCTTGCTGCTAATTACAGAATTTGAAATAGATCAAAATAACAAGCACCCAACAGGTTAAAAAAAACATACCATGCCTGGAACTGACATCCTTCTGGGTCCACCAGGAAGAATAACAACATGAGTGGAGAAACTCAGGATGTCCTCGGTCACAGTCATTTTGCAGGAAGCTCTGGCTGGTCAGGGATGCTGAGAGGTGGTTTTGCAGCTTCAACATACAGCAAGAACTAATCGTGCATATTTTATCTCTTCCTCCTGCACAGCGTGCTACATTAGCGAGTCATTTAATGGAAGTGGCAAACACTTCTCGAGCAGAAAGAATAAATATAGATAGCATTGGCAGCTTTATCATTTGTAAATGGAGGGCAGAGTTTAATAGGAGGGCAGTTACTGGAATCCTGCATGCTTTAACTAATTTTTGGTTCTCATCATCAAGTGCATGTAACTCCAGTGCATGCAGATTTATAAACTGTAGAGCAAGGACTCCCCATCCAAACTGAAAACTTCTGGTTGCTTTTGGGACAGGCAGGAGAATTTTTGCTGATATTTGATGGAAAAAGAAAAAGAAAAAAGATAATTGTTTTCCTCTTATTTCCCTTTTTATTCACTATAATGCCTGGATACAGAAATGGAGGGAACAACTTCCAGCAGAGACAAAGCAAATCCCTGTTCATCCAGAGCAGCCTTACTTTTGATTCGGTTGGAGGAAGAAGGATCCTGCCTGCAGCAGTTGTCTACTCCAGCACTTTGCACACTGCGTTCATATAAGTACACCGAAGTCTGGGTGTTTCTTCATCGTCTTTTTGGCCTGCAAAGCAGACTGAAAATCTCTCGAGAACAGGAGCTCTCATGAGCATATCTGAACTTCAGGTCAGGACAGAAAGTCTCCTGGATCAGCATTCCTGACAACATTTCAGTGATTCTCTGTTGGTCCCAGCTGGAACCTGTACGTGCTGAGGCAGCTGCAAAGCAGAAAATAAGCTAAGCTCAACTGAACAGCTTCCAGCTTTGGGAAAGCTCTGGAGTTTGGCTTAAATTTGGGGAGGAGAAAGTTCAGGGTGATTCTTTTCATCTACGTTGCTTCATTCATTTCCTAGCAAGGGACCACCTGGAAAGGGGACGGCTGTCTCTGCCCGTGGATGGCCAGATGCCAAGCAGATTTCACTACTCAGTGAAGAGGCTCCTGGGCTGGTCAGGCTGGCTGCACGAAGCAGCAGATAGAGACAGATGTAAAGAACTCCACTATTCTGTGAGCAGCAATTTTGCTAAAGGGGCAAAAGGGAGCATCTCTGGCTACACTGAGCCAGTAGGACCCATTTTTAGACAGAAATAATTCTGTACATCTCATTTACTGTCAGCTGTAAATGTGCTTTACCATGACTGGTGTGTTCAATAGCATGTACTTAGGGGTAATATGCATGGATTTCACTCAAGTAAGGAAGGTCAGAGGGAAGTTATGGGATGGAGGGCACCTCCAGAAGCAATGATTCTGGAAAAGATTTGGATGGTTATCACCGCTGGTGCAATCCTGAGGTGAAAAGAACTGATGTAATATTACGATTTAGGAAGAGAGAAACAAGAAGCAGAAGGGAAATCATTTCACTTGTGTATGTAGCACACCCTGGTTCCTGGCAGATCACTATGACCCAGTCTTTTGTCCAGAATTCAAGGACGCAGAAAACCTGAGAAGGGTTCAGAAAAGATCCACAACAACTATAAGGGAATAAAACCCCTACCACACAGCAAAAGACAAAAGCTCAATCTATTTAATCTGCTCTGCAGGAGATTCAGGAACAATCAGCCTGTAAGCACCTACACAGAAAGTTATAAAAGAAAAATTGCCGTGATCTAATAAGTGATATGTGATAGTTGGGAGGCAACATGGAGAAATTGCGATTAGAAATCATGCAGAGTTTTAATAGCAAGAGCAATTAACCATCGAACCAATTTGCCAAAAACTCTGCGCAGTGAAGTCCCACGTCATGGGAGTGCTTTAGGCAGGTGAGATTATTCTAGTTCTCACAGGAACTAAGTCAGGGACGTGCTATGATTTGTGATCTGCGGAAGCTCCAGCTACACGATCACTTTAAAGCTTTCTGACCTTTTAATCTGCACGGGAAAAAATATAGCAACGGTTATTGAAGTAGCTCCATCTCACTTCCCTGTTGCGTGGTGAAATTAGAAATAGCTGGATGAATTTTTGTGCTGCTCCCTCACAGAAAAACATTAATGTAACTAGATTAAGCACGGAGAGTTGATGTCAAATTGAGCATTTTGGAACTGGCTGTAAGGAATGGAAAGTAAAAGTTACAAAGAAAGCCAGGCCAGTATTCAGGAGGCCAAATATAATCGTATCTGTGAGACTGTCCTCACACAACCTGATCTCAAAGTGCTCAGACATACATGTTCCTACACATTATGATATTGCAGTACAAGCTGCTGTTTAAAAGTAACAGAGGAAGAAAAAAAAGGAGTTGCATCAAATTATCCATTCTTACAGATCACAACATAGTTGGCTGAATTTTGCTTTTTGCACTCCAGAACTCGGTTCCAAATGTACACTTATTTGTAAACCCAGCTGCTTATTCCTACGTACATGAGGGCAACGCATTTCTTGTGTTTTCAACAAACAGCGAAACGCTGAAGTCCCCTAACAATGCAGCGCTTGACGAATCTGAATTGCTCACTCACCCACTGAAATTCTATACACAGCAGCTCAGAGCTGTTAATCTTGCAGCAAAACCTGCTTCCAAACCTTCCCTTTCTTGAACACCTCGACAGGCACAGACACAGATTTCCTTTATCCCTTCAGCAAAATTTGGAGAAAATTAATATAGCTCTTTTTCTATGTTTCAGTTTGTCATCTTGTACCACAGAAAAGCTTTTATCATCAAGGAAACAGCCTACTTTTCCTCCGTCCGATCAGAAAAGAAATAACCTCCCACAAAAGTTCATGAACCAAACTGCCCTCCTCCCCCACATCCTCCTTGATTCTAAAACACGGCGCATTTGTACCGGTGCAGCAGGCACTATGAATAAGGCGCAGGAGGACATTACATGCCGATTTAGTTGCATATATACAACTTACAACCCCCCTTTTCAATCACTAACAACTTACAAACCCCACTGTTCTCAGAGGACCAAAAGTCAACCCTCTGCCTCATCCTACCAAGTGTTCACAGCATCAAACTCTTCACGTGAATAAAACTTCCCCAAATCAGTGGTATCGTGTTAAAGGTTCTACTTGGGCTTTCCCTTCTTTCTTTTCCCTTCTTTTTCTCTTTCTCTCTTTTTCTCCTTCTTTCCTCCTTCCTTCCTTCCCCTCCCTTCTTTCCTCCTTCCTTCCCTTCTTTCCTCCTTCCTTCCCTTCTTTCCTCCTTCCTTCCCTTCTTTCCTCCTTCCTTCCCTTCTTTCCTTCCTTCCCTTCTTTCCTTCCTTCCCTTCTTTCCTTCTGTCTTCCCTTCCCTTCTTTCCTTCTGTCTTTCCTTCCCTTCTTTCCTTCCTTCCTTCTGTCTTTCCTTTCTTTCTTCCTTTCTTTCCTTCCTTTCTTCCTTCTCTCTTTCTTTCTCTCTTTTCTGAGACGTTTCTTCCAGTCTCCTCTCTCTGTAGTTCATCCACCAGCCATCCTTCCATCTACCCACCCGCCCACCCAGCCACTTACTGGCCCCTGCTGCTACAGCACCTTTCTTCTAAATGAAGTTCACACGCTCCTCCTCCCACCCGTATGAAAACCCGAATCCCCATCGCTCAAGCTGGACGGATTCCCTCCTCGCCACACTTACCGGGGGCTCGGGTGGCTTTAGTTTGGGGGTGCCAGCGGCCGGCGTGTCAGCCCGGCCGGCTGCCTCTGCCCGCCTTGGTCCATGGCGGATGGCTGCCCGCCGTGGGAGTTGAGCGGGGAGGTATGCGCCCTGCGTGCCGGAGCAGGAACCGTGGCTCCCCGCCTGCCAATCAGCCCCTCTCCCAGACGGGGTGGGCAGGGCGGGGAGATGGAGAAAAAAAATAAATAAAATAAATGTGCAGGTTCAGATCTGGCACACCCAGCGAAGCGGGAGGTGGGAGAAACGGGCAGAAAAGGCTGGGGAGGGTGCGAAACTTGGCGTTACACCCCGCCAAACAAAAAAAAAACCAAAACCAAACAACCCTGAGTTCTGTTTTTTCCTCTCTTTCATAGGAAACCTCCCTTTTAAGGGGGGGGGCAAAACTAAAGCAAATCAACCCCCAAAATATTTCAGCTGATCACCTTGCAAGAAACAGCAGCAGGCTGCTCCCTGTGTCAGCAGCTGAATCACCACGGCCAGTTAACTCTTCAGACACCAGCTGGTTTTAGGAATTTTAGGACTGGGATATTCTTTTTTTTTTTTCCCCCTCAGGTGAACTGTTCTGGATTTACTCCAGATTGGGTAAATACAGAGATAACTTTTAAATGCAAAGTACTTACTGAGTTTTTAAAAAGCTAGTCAGTCATTTATAATCTCTACTTTTGCACCTCCTTGGAAATATTTTCCCATGTCTGTCGCAAACTAAAGGACAGAAATTAGAGGATGGTTTCTGATCATTGGAAATATGAAAGATTGTAGTGCAGCCTTACGGAAGGAAAATGAAAGCCATAAAAATCCTGTTTCTAAAGACCAAACAAGACAAATTTATGACAGTGGTAACAGGATACATCTATTTGTGATAGCAGAGGATTAGACTTTACGATCCCGGAAATTCTTCCCAGTTCTTCCCATAAAAACCAAAGGAAAGAAGGAAACCTAACCTACCCACCCAGCAGCCAGGTCCACCAACACCGAGTGCTCCACCTGCCAAATACACCTCTAGGTCTCCCCAGATGTCCCATTTTAGCCCACGTCGTCTCTGTCCTTGCCCTCACCCCTGCCCCAAGCAGTTCGGATGTAACGCTGAAAACCACAGGGACAATCTGTCAGTGCCCCTGAGCAACAGCCAGCATCCTTCCGCTCCGCTCCGACATTTCTAGGGTTACTCGGGTTTTTCTGGTTTCCCCTCAGCGGTTACTATGGAGAAACAAAAATGTATTTGGGATTTTGACACATGAAGGAAAACAAACAGATTGTTTGAAGGCAAGGTTATCTGGATAATTCGGAAATCATGCCAGAAAATATCTGGCTTACAAATAAATCATTGATTTGTCATTTAACCATTAAAATAAATCAGGACAGAAATAATTTTAAGTACACTGAATTAACTGCAGAAGGTTTATGGTTTGAATGGTGGAGTGTGACAGTGCGCAGAAACAAAAAGGAAAGACCAAGCTACCACTTTGGGGTTTTGGTCTAATGGTGAGTGAATTTAATGACGAAGGAGGGGACTAGATGATGGAATGAATAACTACATGACTAGGTACTACAGGGACAAGTGTGTTGTACAGGAGCCTTTCAGGTGGGAAAGGTGCGGAACAGCCTGTAGCAAAGCTGGTGCCCACCAGCCTGCAGAAAGGACACAACTGCCTTGCTAATGGGGTACATCTGCGTTGGCAGGTGAGGGGGCAGAATCAGGGCTTAGATGTCTCTCCTCAGGAAAAAAATACAAATTAAGAGTGGCCACATACTGTGTCCCCTTGTGCCCGCCTCTCCATCTAGGCCTTTGCACGTTGGAGCCTATACTACTCATCTGAAATTAGATAATTAATGGCAGAACTGGAACATTTGTTTTCTAATACCCCCGGGTCTGCCAGCCATGAAGCTGTCCCTTACACAACGCCTTCACTGCTCCCTTCCCTCCTGCACCTTGTTGTAAACAGCTTCATAGAGCAGATAGGGCTTGCTTTATCATTAGAAGAAAAAGCACTTTTTGTTTCACAGAGGCTAAAAATTCCCAGGCTTGTAGCAAGTTGAGGCTAAGGCAGAACAAGATGGAGAAATTAGCCCAAGGACAAACTGCTTGAACAAAAACTTTTGAAGGTGTGGGGCTTAAACAAACCTGCTGGCTGGAAAAGATGAAAACTCAGACCTGCTCTTGTGACTTTCCAGACGAACAATGATCCTTTTCTCATTTTATCCTTCCTCTCCTCAGCCAAGGGAAACCTTTATGTAGATAATTTTGTCTGCTGCTCTGTCTGTTGCCTCGATCTTTTTGTGTGAAACAGCAATGTAAGATGAGCAGGGAGATGAAGTCATCTTCCCCTAGACTCCCTCTTTTGTTTCTTGTTCCCAATTAAGGTCCATAATTAATCTGGCCACCACGACAGAGCACTGCATGGGGTGCTGGGATGTTGTAGCTATACCGAAGCAAACTTGTTTCTCAGGAAAGAGAGGGGTTTTTTCCTCACGTGGTATTGACCCTGTGTCTGATAAAAAAAACTTTCAAAACGTGCACAGCAATTAACTAAAATTAGGACCAGAATCAGATATGTAGAGAAAAAAAAAAAATTTGCTTTCCAAAAAATACATGCACTAAAGCACCGTTGTTATCTCTAAGCTGAGCACCTCAAATACTCTCAACAGCCTTTATGAAAAAATCAGAAGGATAAACTCACTCCAAAATGCCTGCAAGGCTGGTGACTCAGGCTTTCTGCTTGGCTGTGGGAAACCCAGGTTCAACTCTACTCTTGTTTACACAAGAACTCAACTTGAGCTTCATGTTCTTCATCCTAGAGAAAGACCCTACCACTCCTGTTGTTGCCAGTTTGGGTCCAGTCTGTCCAAAGCCCACTGTGGACCTTGATGGAAGTTGTGTCAAAACCAGTGAGGCCACAAAACTTTTCCAACATCCCCTGCAGAAAAACTAAGAACAGCTGATTGATATCGGGTGTCCCATTCACCCATTCCAAGATTGTCCTTTTGATGTTTGACACTTCTTTGGCAGTAACCAGTGGAGCTTTTACTCTTACTTCTGGCACCTCTTTGGCAGTCTCCTGGTGGAACAAATCGCTGAAGAATCCCTAAGCTCTCCCAGCTACCCACGACCAGGTCTATTTTTCATCACACCTCAAAAGGTTTTATTCATATTGATTCTTACAAAATGTGAACCCTGGATGAAAGTCTGTTTCAACTCTGTTTCCTGAGGCGTTTGAAGTGTAGATAACAGATAAGGACTTGCTCTTAAGCAGCATCTTGTCACTGCTGGCCTGTATTCCTCCTGCAGCAGTTGAGAAAGAGAGAATGATCCAAGACCAAGCTGTAAATTCAGCTGAACACCATCCCCTGTCAGACACGTTTGGCTTGTGTTTATAATTTATCTTGCAACCAGTGACTTGAGAACAGCAGCCATCCCAAGATCCTTTTCTTGGGAGGAAGAGATCGCAAAATTAAAGCTCAGTGGCCCAAAACGGGTTTCTGGAGGACCATTCTGGCAGGACAAGATGGTTTAGGCCAGGATATATTCAAAGCAAAAAAAAGCACATAAGGAATGAAAGGCATCAAGATACATTGGAGGGAAAGATTAACTGGAAGCCAGATAATCCTCAACTATATAACACATGGCTCAGTCCAGGCACTAGTTAGAGCTAAATACGGCTTCTCATGACTGAAAATATGAGAAAATATGAATAGCCAAACCCACTAATATCCGGGAACACTATGAGACATGGTCTCAGATGGGCTGCTGCTTGTTACATGTTTCCACATGGCTGAAGCAGAGTTTTGCCAGTAAGCATTTAAGGTCTGTGATAAGAAGAGCATGTAGAGAAGTTCACAGGCCACAGATCACTGCTCAGCTGCTCCAGTTCTCATGCCGGGAGCACTGAGATGTCTCCTTCACCCCCAAGGGTGCCCTAACCGTGCCTGCCATTCAACTCCACACCAACCTTGCTGTGGTTAGAAATAGATTCCTTCAAACACTTCTCCTATCACATGTAAGCAAGCCCTTCTCCAACCCTGAGTTGAAGGCAGGAGGCTCTGTCCTCCTTAAAGACAAGGCTGGTTCAAAAAAGTCTGAGAACGTTATTTTCCTCATGCGCTGGTTGGATGCCACCTGACAAAATATGGTTCTCCTGGTCCTGTGAAGCAATCTGTGTTGCGGGCTGAGGAGACCTGGACCTGTGTGTGTAGAGAGGGACAGAGGTGGGGCACAAAGCCAGAGGTGGGACAGGGGTATTATCTGTAGCACCCTGAAGACCTACCTGATTCCACAGCCACCTGGTTGGGTTTGTCTGACGCTCACCCATCCCTTTCCAACAAAAAACACGACTTAGATTTTTGTTCGACGTTCTCCAAGAATCTATACACTTACATACATAGAAATATATATAATTATGTGCATAGACACATAGAAAGAGGGAGCACCCTGGTTCAACTGCTGCATGCTCCCACCGCCTTGTGACTTTAAGGCACAGAAAAGGGAAAGGCTCGGAAGCTGCACAAGCTATCGCCTGGGGGAAGAAACCTGAAATCTAAACTCCTGACCGTAATGAATGGAAGTCATACCACTCCCTTCACTGCAGTAACACCAAAGGGAACAGAGACCTAATTTGAAGGAGCAGCAAAACCAGTGCCAAAGTAAATGCATCACCCTCAGGATTTATGATGAAGAAACACAATTTAAAACTCTGGCCTTTCACTCTTCTGGAGCAATGCAAACTCCAACATGCTCAAGGAATTGCATAGTTGTGAAACAACTCATAAGGGTTTAATGACTATTACAAAAAGCTCTCTGCTTTATTTGGTATTATTTGTAATAACTTTATCTTCAAGTGGAAGGTGATTTTTCATCAAAGGCTTGTGTGTAGTCTGCCACGACACACAGAATTCACACCTATTGTAACTTACTCCTGGCTGATAAAAGAGGTGGTGAACATCTGGACCACACTGTTTGGAAGTGGAGAAAAGCCTCGGCCACCCTAATGGCAGACATATTGCTTAACTGAGCTTCTTTACACAAATTTGGCAGAAATTTTGGTCTATTACATTTTCTAGCAGGTTGCAAGCACAGGCAATACCAAGTGACTATGACAACTGGGTGTAACCAGCTTTATCCTCAGCTGCCATTCATTTCCACAGGATTGGGAATTACATGACTAAAATCACATGTTACTGAATCACCTGAGGGGTCCTTCGAGGGACTTACTTTGAGAGCAGCAGTTACACTGAGGGACAGCATGACCCTACCTTGTCAGAGGAGACAAGCTGCAGAGCTACTAATTGTGTGTTAAGAACTCGAGAAGCCAAACAAAGGCTTTTCACATCTGAGGCATCACGGCTGATTTGTCTGGGTCATGGTCTGAACGGATGATGGGGCCAAATAAATTCTCCAGCCCAGCAACATGAAGTTTAATGAAGACTTTTTCAGTCAGCCTTATTAGCAAAGAACTCCACAGTGTCTAAGGAGGAGGGTCTGTTCTGCTTTCAACAGGACACAAAGGGTGCTAATTTCTAATCTCTGCTCCATTTGATGCTCTTTAAAATTCATAGCCAAATTATAAAGTATGAGAAGCTGAGGAAAATAAACATGCAGTTGATAAAGGCAGCCTTTGTATTCAAACTTGTGCCAGAGAAACCACAGAATAGAAAATTATGTTGAAGGATCTCCACAGTTCCCACAATCTTACCTCATCACAAGAATTAAAAATTACTTTATCCTTATAGTGCTAATGATAAAGAGAATTATCAACAGTCCTGCCATTCATCAGAGGACAGTGCGATAGCAAGTAACACTCTGTGGCTGTTCAAGTCCCAGTTCATTGCCTTAGTGATCCTAGCCATTATTTTTCAACAGTATTCATATTTTCACCATTTTCACCATTTGTTCACAGGTATTAACCTGAAATTTACTTTAAAATAAACTATACTGGCAGATTTGCAGACCTTCTTAAACATTTCTCTATATTCACTGTTGTGTTTTCCTCTTTTCAAACATCTTCCCTTTTGGTTGCACATAGCCAACCTGGAAACTGACTTTGTTTAACACAATGCAAAGCCAACTCCATTTATATGAAGAAATACAGAATACAGCATTTTCCAAACAGAGCTGTGATTTTCTGAGTTGACAGTTTATAAAACAAAAGGCTAAAAAAATGTAAAGGGAATGTTAGGTCCTTAAAATTTTGAGGAAAAATAGTGAGGAATATTTACCTCCCAACAATTACTATGCAATTAAGAGTAAAAATGGCACAAGAGCTTATTTTACACTATCAGTTTGGTTATATGGCAGGCTTGGTTTTATGACTCTAGCAAATTTGGCTGTGGCTCTTTAGCATGTTGCATGGGGAGCTGTAGGTGATTACACTGTTAAGTGTAGTGATCAGTGGCCTCCAAATCTTCTTCCCTGACTTGAGTGGCATTTTCCCAATTTATGCTAATTTAGGTGGGAATTAAGAGTCATGTGTTAGAGTATAGGAAATATATTTTTTTTTTCGGTGGGGGAATGGTTTACTGAATTTTGAAAAATGAAAATATCTGTAAAATTTTCATCCAGAAAACTGAATTTTGAAGACAACATACTCTTCTTATGGAACAGCAGAAATCCAGATACAAGAGTCAAAGTCCTAGAGCACAATACAGAAAAACATTGCAGTTTCAGATTCCTGTAAGGTGCAAAAATTACCATCACTGATGAAATTTAAATGACACTACAGGGTACTGCTCGAATTGGTATGTTTTCTCAAAGACTACCATTACTTCATTACTTTGCAACAGTGCTACTGTAATTACCTAGTCAATGAACAGCAATTTAAGTTCTTAAGCAGAATATGAAGAAATTCTTCTGTACACAGAGGGGTCTTCTGCCAAGTAAAGAGAAACGACAGTCTCTTTACCCATTTTACCTTCACTGCCAGAAGGCAAGATGCAGCAGGTTCACCCACTGGGAACAAACTGAAGCCGCTTGCATCACATTTCTTAAGCATTTCCGCGCTTTTAAATTGGAAAGGAATTGAAGTAACGCAACACCCAGAAGAGGAAAAATGGACAGGAAGAGAGAAAAACCTGCATCAGAGGAAGGGAAAGGGACCTTGTGGGTCAAAGAGCATTTCTTGGAGCTAGGTGATGGATTTTAGAGATTTCAGCAACTAAAGGCAAAGTTTTATCTCTGCCCAGAATCCCTCTGCATCACAGGCGTATAAAAGTCATGTTACATAGCAAAAGAAATCCTGGACAACACCAGAAATTTGGATGAAGGCCACAAAGGTAGAAGTTTTACCTGACTTTAAGATGGTGTTTCAGTGCAGTTTGTACAAGAGACAAGCTTTTAGGCTCTCCACAAATTGTACTGAGAGTGCTTTATTAAAATCTAGTTAATGCGTAAGGCTGGCAATTCTGGAAGAAAAGAATGACTTCACTTATGATCTTATCTACATAAAATACAGCAGTTTCCAAACAAAATGATCCCAGAGCACTGCATGGACTTCACTAACTGCAGTATAAAATTTGTATCGTGAAATAAGAGTGGGCTCTAAGAAAGAATACAAAGTCTTTCTAGAAGTGTTCAAAGATCAACAAGTGAAAAAATAGCTTTTTCTCCTTAAAACTGAGAGAACACAGAAGGGGGCAGTATCACTTACAATTATTGTACCTGAAACAGAGCTGCCTTTCACCAGGAAGCCTTTGCTGGCTCCCTTTTCTCCTCAGAAAGCGCTGGCAGCCAGGAGGCTCAAGAGCCACCTTGAAACGTTTCTTTAAAGTAGGGGATGGGCTGGAGCACAGGGATTAAAGCTGTTCACTGCTTCACATAGTAAGAAAGTATCAAAATGCAGAAAAAGTACATCCTAGCCATCCGACCTCATATTTCCTTCCTCCTCCTTTCTTCCCTGGAAAAAAAAAAAAAATCGAGAGGCACCTGAGCTGGGTTTTTAGGTCCGGGAGGAGAAGCCTGACGAGACCTGGTCCCATGCTGTTTGACTTGAGATCTCCTTGGAAACGAGCTCCGGGAATTAATGGGTTAATCTCAAGTGCCTTTGCTCACTGAAAAGCAACCCCTCTCCCTGCCATCTGAGGAGGGATGTCTTGATTCCTACTGACCTGCTTTTCCTCTTATCCAGCAGAGGAGGAGCTACTGGCTCTGACAGACCCCATCTCTCCCTTGACACCTGTTTGCTCCATTCGTTCAGCCTTTGGGTTGCTCCGACACCCGAGACAAACTGGTTTTGTTCCGTGGAGGCAGCTGGAGCGTCAGTCTCGGCAGAAGGCCGGGAGCAGCCTGGCAGGGGGACGGAGGGCCGAGCTGACGCCTCAGCTGCAGGCAGCAGCTCTGCAGAGGTCCAGGGCAAGGGACATGGCCGTGAGCGTGCCCACGGCTCTGTGTTACAGCCTCCAGAAACCTGCTGAGCCCGCCGGCCCTCGGCGACGCTCCTGCAGAAGACAGGCAGCCCCAATGTCAGCAGAGGGAGGAAACCGCAGGGTTCTCCAGCACCCAAGACTCTTGCTGGTTGAACCGCCTGGTGACAGCAGATCACACTCCAGACGCCGCCTCTGTGTTTCCTTAACCCCCTTGCCCTCCCGATATCCCCCCATTACCACCAGCATCACTCCCAGGGGAGCACTCCTGCGGCCTTGCCTGTGACTGCTCCATCATGGAGGTGCCATCTGGTGTTGATGGCATAAACCCAGGGGCGCTGACCCCTCTCGGCAAACCCACCTCGACCTTTGGGGGAGATCACTTCATCTGAGGCCGCCCATCTCTGGACACATCCGTGACTAACCAAGAAACCGAGTGCTTTTCTCGATGTTTTAACTACGCTGTGACAAAGAGCTGGTCCCTGCAAGTCCGGGGACACAAAACAGTCAAAGGAGCGGAAGCAGATTTCTGAGGAAAAACATTTGAGTCCTGTAATTTCAAACTGAGCAGAGATGGAAAGCCTACCTACAGGGTTTGACCACATCATGGGGAGGCCCTCATAAACCTTGTTTATATCTAAAGAATTTGCAGTGGCACAGGGTTTAGCAGAGACATACGATCTTAGCAGCGCCCTGAGCACATACCCGTGTTGTCACTCTGTGTCACTGTGTCTTCGCTGCCTTTGCAGCCATGCTGAATCAAGCAGAAAGCCGCCCGTGATTGACACAATCTGTATGTACCTTAAGGCCAGACCTACCCAGAAAGCCTGAAGTCTACCCATCGGCAAGGACTGACCCGAGCTAACAGAGTGCACAGCCCTGCTGAAACCTTCTCAACTGAGCATAGCAGAGACCGCCCGGTCTCAAAAACAGCCTTGAGAGCAGGGCAGCTCGGTGGCTTTACCGAGAAAAGTATATCCTTCTGACTGTGATGAAGGAGCCAGATGAAGAGTGTGGAGTCCAGTTCCAGGATTTGCTGAAGAGACACACCAGCATTCAAAGGGGAACAATGTACGTCCAACTGCCTCAACAGAGTGAAATGCCTTTGTGTCCCTCCCTCCTCGGACTCAAAAGGTTTGCAGGGAATCCTGCAGGTCTCCCAGGATACACCATAGTTCACGCGAATAATGCGTTGCTGGAGGCAACCAGGCCTGAACAAACAAATCAATCTGGGGGAGGAGGCGTGATGGGTTCATGAAAGCAAAGCCTCCAGTAAAGTCCCCCCCTACTTCTTTTGTGCAAGCTTTCCCACCCAGATCCCACTCCCGGCTGGCTGGCCAAGGGCCTGGCGCAGAGGAGGCGCAGCCAAGCACCCCGGGCCAGCCTCGTGTCCTGCTTTCCGAGCCAACTGGCTGTGCTGGAGATGGGGCTCTGCAGCCCTGCAGGGCAGCAAAGCAGTGAAGCTGGCGTGCCAAGGGCACCAGCAGCCTCCAGTTGTCTGCTCTGCCGGATGGACCACGTGCCTCCGTACCCCACACGCTGGGACGTGCTCCCTTCCCATCCCCGTCCCTCCCCAAGACTCGTGCCCACCACGCAGCACACAAATGCACGATGAGGTGGAGGCAGAACATAAAGGGCACAAACACGTAGAAATCCTTCTGCTTTTTGCTCCAAACAAATATTTCCATTGGGTGCCTCAGGAGGAGGAGCAGGCTATACGCTTTGATGAACACAGTCATGAATGCCCTTGGTGCTTATGCAAGAACGTGAATTTATTTCACTTCATTCAAAACTGACACTCTTCTTACCACACATTTCTTGTAAGAACATGTATGTCTCAGCACCACATTCACCATTATGAAACTGCATAAAACTGTTTGAGGAAGAGAGGATTAATTCCAAATTGAGGACATGCTTAAAAAAAGTATATGGAAAACAGCCTAAAGCTTGGCATCTACTGCGCTAGTTACCTATTCTTTGTGCAGAGATAGAGCTGAATTGATAGGTTAGATGTACAGGTTATTTTAACTACTATCAGAAGCCTGCAGATAATGACAATGTGACACATACCCCATCTTTTCCAAAGACTCACAGATCTATCACATCAGCCTGAATCCAGACCGAGAACTATCCTGCTCCCTCCGGCTACATTGGTGGTGCTCTGGAGAGCCATCCTCTTCATGTGATCAGAACACCAAGAC
The DNA here is from genome assembly GCA_028565335.1 of Limnodromus scolopaceus. Taxonomy (NCBI): domain Eukaryota; kingdom Metazoa; phylum Chordata; class Aves; order Charadriiformes; family Scolopacidae; genus Limnodromus; species Limnodromus scolopaceus. Next base: position 43,871,294 of record JAOXNO010000041.1, read on the forward strand.
TTTTAAAGGTCAGTTTTAACATAACCTGAACCCTGGGAAAGTGGCAAGCCTTAGCTCACACATTATCTGCATTTCAGATAATTATCAAAACAGCTACTTGCTGAAACACCTACTTCAACAGACCCATTTAATACTATTTTATATTAAGTGTTACCATTCCTTTGTTAGCAAACACTGATCTTCTCTTGTCCTACACTTCTCACTTTTTGGTATGGAGCACAGAAGACACCCAAGTGTTAATTTATCTGTGTTTATGCTGCTCATACATTAAATTATTCCACTGTTCCCAAATCTGCCTTAGGATGTTTCAGGAAACAGTGCACTTTGTAATTACCATGTTTGTGAAAACGATCAACAAACCCTAGGGCCAGAGCCAAAAGGTGTCTATTACAGGCCCCTACCTTCTCGAATGCTACCCACACCGAGATTTCAACCAGCGAGGAGATTCCTTCGGGCAGCTGCACCCACAGAGGTCACAATCTCACCGCCTACGCTCGGCGAGTTCATGCCTCTTCCGAACGCCAGCCTGCGCGTGTGCTAAAAGCAAAGCGTGGCCAGTGGTATGGAACTGCCAGCTGTAGAAGATTGCTGGTTGCCCTGTGCCAAAGACACATCATAGAATCATAGAATGGTTAGAGTTGGAAGGGACCTTAAAGATTGAGTTCCAACCCCCCTGCCATAGGGGGCTGCCAACACCTCTCACTGGACCAGGTTGTTCAAAGCCCCATCCAGCCTGGCCTTGAACACTTCTAGGGATGGGGCAGCCACAGCTTCTCTGGGCAACCTGTTCCAGTGCCTCACCACCCTCACAGTAAAGCACTTCTTCCTAATATCCCCTCTTTCAGTTAAAAACCATTAATCCTCGCCCTATCGCTCCACTCCCTGGTAAAGAGTCCCTCCCCATCTTCCCTGTAGGCCCCCTTTAGGTACTGGAAAGGACTATAAGGTCTCCCCAGAGCCTTCTCCAGGCTGAACAACCCCAACTCTCTAAGCCCGTTCTCATAGCAGAGGTGCTCCAGCCCTCTCATCGTCTTCTTGGCCCTCCTCTCCCCACCACTGGCCACCTCTGCCCACAGCACCCACCTCACCTGACCAGAGGGCACAGAGTGCAGTTATACAGTTGTGCCGCTGCACTAGGTGATGAAGACGCCTTTCTTTCCTTCGCTCCCAAATGTTATTTAAGTTATGCACGCACTAATCAGCACGTAAACCTGACAGAAAGGCATCTTGCCGTACTCTTCTGATTTTCAAAGCAGGTTTAGCTTCATCCCTGGTCTAATGTTCAAGCCACCAAAATGATGGATATTTTTGTTTCTTGCAGAGATAACTTTTTTTTTTTGGTCAGTCTCGCCATTTAATTCTCCCATACAACTACAACTCTTCTTGAAGATAAAAGCTCAATAAAGCTGACACAGGACTAGTCGACCTGGAAAACTGGGTTTCAATGGGCCCCACCTTTCTCAGAAATAATCTTTGGTGGTAACATTACATACTGAAGCTAAAGCAAACCACATATATGCAAATACATAAAGAGCAAGGAAGTGGGGCTGTGGTGATAATTAAGCAGTAACGCATCCAGACATTGTGCCAAAGCTAATGAATACTTTGCCACTGCTCTTTAATAAAGAACGATGATAAAGTACATAGCGATAAGTGCACAGGAGGCAGGTTAGATAACCAAAAGGAGGGAGTGGAAATGGGAATTAACATTAATAAGGTAAGAAAACATTTTGGAGAGGTTACAGGGCTCAGATCAGGAGGTCTGATAAGCTCCATTCCTAAACCCTCAAAGGACTGACATAGTTAAGTACAGCTTTCATCATAAGGATTTTAAAAGAATTGGTTCAGATGGGGATGCTACCATAAAACCAGAGAACTGCATATTAATTAATTTTATTTATAAGGGGTAAAAATGACTTTGGAAAATATAAGCTGAAATTCTGACTGCAAAAGTACACAAGACTTTGGAAGGAATAAGTGAAAAGCAGAAGATAAAAAAGGGGGTGGAAGCTAGCTTGAAAAGAGGCAGTTTGTTCCAACCAAACCTAACAGATTTCCTTGACAGCTTATTTTCTAAAGAAAAAATAACTCTATCTGGATTAGAAAAAAAGCATTTAATGTGGTGCCACCTGGGAAGAAGTTAAAATCGACGCTGATGCCAGTATTAAGACAGAAGTGAAAACCAAGCTAAAATGAAGATAGCCATTGAGTTTTAAGAGAAATACTAGGTTACGGCAGCTACAGGTGGAATTTCTTGATTAAAACTATGTTTATCCATATTTTAAAATAATAATCATGGTGCAGAAATGAACATGCTAATGGTATTTGCTGAATGCACACAATTAGGAGGAACTGGGTATATAAAGGAAGCTCTGAACATCGTACTGAAAGGAGTGGTTCATCTTGAGGACTGAGGTAACAGAAACGAGATGAAATGTAATAAACAACATAAAGTTCACAATAAGGCATTTAAGGGCAGATACATTTATTATAATGAAGGAGCTCTTCAATTATGTATGAGAGAAAGTGCTCTAGGATATAGACAGTCAATCTGAATACAGTGAAAGGGTACTTGCCTGATGCACTAGTACAAGAGGAAATAAGATCCTGGGATGTATCAAGGAGAGAATTCCAGAAAACGTGGAAACAGTAACATTATGATATCAGGCTATGGTGAGGCCTCAGTCTGCGCAGTTTTGGTCACCACATCCAAGAAGGACTAATTCACACAGGAACACAAGCTTGTTAGGATGGGGAGAAGAATGAAGAACCAGAATACCAAACAACTTGTCTCATTCAGTTTAGCAAATGAAAACAGAGAGATATAATTACACTGTATAAATATATTAAAGGGCTTACATTGGAGAGGGCAAAAAGCTATTTCAAAGACAATATTGGCACAGGAGCACGTGGATAGGAAATGGTCATAAATATATTTACGCCAGTGTCCTGGGAAATAGCTTCCATTCCTATAATCTTAAGTGAATCATGTATAAAGCTCTCTGAAACGTCTACATGTTAAAATACACCAGCCTCAATAAACTGGTGAATAAAGTTTGCACTTAAATGGCATAATTCCTACAAAGCCTGTAATGTGCATGAGGACACAGAGCTACAGGACGTACATTAAAAGGATCTCTATTCTTCTAGGCATTAAACTAAATGGCCGGATTTGGAGAGGAGCACACGGAGCTCCTGTTCGAAAATTTTGCCGCACCATAACAGGAATAGCTGGGAACCTGAGTATTTTGGAAGCAGTTTTAGGCACCAAACCCGGACCTGGACTCCTTCACAATAAGTGCTGAGCACTTGAAAGAGTTTTTAATCAAATCAAATCAAATCCTATGTGACCAGTTCAAGTCAGCTTCCCTGAGATTTAGTGCAGTATCATTAGGAAGTTTACAACAAGTAACTTGGGCTGGCACCTGCATCCAAAAATCCACGATCGTTCTTGGTAACCAAGATGAGAATGAAGAAAGTAGCATGAAGTCTCCTCTTCCTCTTGTGTAACGAGCACAGTCATAATGCAAGTATCAGTGTATATCTGTTCTAAGATTAGGCAGAGGATTTTGGTCTCATCTGTCAAACAGAAGGACAATTAAGACCAAATTGCTTCTAACAACTGATGAACAATCTCATTATGCAAGATTTGTGTCATATCTGTGTTCCAGCATTATTTGGTTTGATCAAGGATAGAAAATGGAGATGTTGAAGGAAGTAAAAGCTTATGTCAGCTATCTCCCTACAGTACTCACACCCAACTCGGTTCACTTCCGTCCTGAAAAAAGTGTGTTACATCTTTGGGGCCAAATAAAAGAATAAAAGAAGCAGAAGTTCCGATAGAAATCGACACAAAAAATAATCACAAAAAATTTTAAAGTGCACACAAAAGAATAAATTGTCACCATAGAAGGCTTTGCTCAAATGATTCCTACATTCTTCTTGTTTTCAACAAACCTGCTTCCCATTTTATCCCACACTGTTCTTTGAAAAGTTGACTCTATAACTGGTCCCCTAAAGGCGTTCATCAGCACTTTTCCAATTCCTGTGCTGCACAGTCCAGTGATCCCCTGAGCCTTTCCTAGGTTTCAGATGACACCACAGTAAGAGAAAAACAAGCAAATCCATGCATTTGAGCATCATGAAATTTCTCATTTTTACTTGCTGGGTGCTCCTGCCAGCCTTTTCACCTGCTGTCTTACACTGCCAATTCTATTTGACCCTTTTGTATTCAGACAGGAAATTCAACCCAGAACTGGGATCTCTAATTAAAGGCACATGAAATGATTTACAGCTTCCGTTAATTAGTACTACTGCTGAAACCTTGCTTACTTCTCTGCCACGTAGAATTAAGGGTGTGAGTTCTCAGGTGGGCAATTTTTCCATGAGTGAACCCCACTGCTGTCTGAGAGCCGGGGAACCTCGTTCCCTGGGGGCAGCCAGCTCCGCGGGGCACCAGCTGTGTCACCGGCTGTGACACCGTGCGGCACGAAGCTGGGATGGGGCAGCACTGCTGCTGTATCGCTATAGTGCCATTTTCACCTCCTGTCGGTGGCACAGCAGCAGGCTGCTGGGAACTGAACGCAAAAGGGGAGATAACCCTGCTGATGTTTGCCACTTCCAAAGAGCTGGATGTGGGGAGACGCCTTGATGCTTTTCCCTCCTGGGGGCTTTCAGCTAATGCTGAAGCATCCCGCTGAATCCCTCCAAACCAACCCAGTCTTTCAACACAGCAATCACACACAGATAGCTGCTGCACTTAAGTGTTCCATCTCCAATTAAGCTTCAAACCGAAACGTCCTGCCCAGCTGCAAAATCTCCCACTGAACTCCACTGGCTTATCACACAGGCATGTGGCTTTCTGGGCTGTGCTAGAGAGCAACTGGAGCCAATGTAAACACCGCGGCTGAGGAATCACAGCCTTACAAACACAAATAGAGGGCTCTGTAGCACCTACTCTGCCTCACTGGCATGAGATGATAAACTACAAAGCCTCTACCCCACATCTGTGCTCTTGGGATATTGCCTACATGAAGGCAGATCAGCAGGTCAGTCCCATGACTGGGGCTGGAATTCCATCCGCTTTCCTTTTGGCTGATCTGTCTGTATAAAACCATCAGTGAATAGGTGTGGAAAGAGTGAAATTCATCAAGAACACCATGTAGGATCAGCACTCAGATCTTTTATAACAAAGTATAGCCCTGCTGCAAATCCAGTTACTGTCACCTGCACTTCAGAACAGCCAGGAGGAGGAAACTCAGTACCTCCACAGAGAGATGCCCCGTGAGCTGTTTGCAGCACAGGGCCAGTGACACCGATGAGATCAGAACTGACTCTACGCTGGCATGCAGGCCAGAAAAGACTCCATTAAACAGAAAAAGTACAATATTTTAAAATATTTTTAGAAATAAAATTGTTCTAATTAAAATATTTCTAAGGAATAATGAAAATCAGATCCAGTTCTTTCACATTACCACTTTATCCTCTCTCACTTTGCCTCTTCCCTGTCTTACACCTGGAGTTCTCAGAATGCAGAGGAGCAAGGGAGGCCCGATTAATTCACAGGAGTACACAGGATAAGACTCAGCCTAGTAGAAATTAGTAGGAGCAGACACTTTTGAGCTTTCTTCTAAGTCCTTTCTTGCTATGAGGGCAGTGTTGCATTCCCTCCTCCTGCACCCTGAAATTCCTCGTCATTCCTGAAGAAAAAGCAAGAATCTGACAGTCCTACAGCAGCTTCAACCACTCTTCTTTGGGAGGCAGGGTAACAGAGAAGACAACTAATCAGTGTTATTTTCTGGGGCACAGATGAGGCAGACATTGATCCTTTTGAGGTTAAGAGACTACATTTAGCCTCAGCTGAGGACACAAGACCTGGCAGAGCCAGCGGCAGCTCAATTCTGCTTTAAGTCCTTTTTAAAACTGAAGTTCTGAAGGGTTGGAGATGGCTCAACAGGGGCAAACTTTGCTGCAGTTGATGTTAATCAGAAAAATATTATGCAGATATTTGCTCATGATACACTATATCTCAAACTGAAGTTATGGGTTTGGTGCAGAAATGACTGGGCGAGGTTCTTTGGCCTGAGACATGCAGGAGGCCAGATTAGATGATGATAATGATATCATAGTTCTCCCTTCTGACTTTAAAGTCTATGAATCAGATGACTGCAGACCAAGCTTATTTTGTAATTCCCTCTACTGAATAGATAGAAATAAACTTTTGTTTACTGTTGTACCTGTTCTTTCCTGACTAACACTCCCCCTTTTACTCCTGACAGATTTTCTGTGCCTTTCCTCCCTGCCATAAGGAGGGACTCTGATCCACCCGCAACCTTCGGCGGTTTCAGAGAGCAGGACTGCCAGACTGTACAGCAAAGACCACTTCTACTTCACCCAGGTCCAGCCTGCACAACTGGGCTGCAAGGCGCCCCCACTGCAAACAGGGATGAGGATTCCACACTGCTGCAGAGGTCACCGGGATACTCTGGATTCCTTAAAGCGGCCATGAAGTGTTGAAGAGGAGCTGACTTCCAGTGCACAGGTCCCATTTGGGACCATACCTTTTCTACTGCTATGAATTACATAGACCTAGCTTCCCAGTTCTGCCTTACCAATGCGTTACTCTTCAGGAAGTTTGAAACGCCTTGAGAAAAATATGGGACAACAACTAGGATATAAAGCTCCCAAATTGCTAACTGGTAGTTGGTACTGGACATGAGCAAGAAAAAAAAAAATCCCTGCTTCTGGGGCTCAATTTAGCCCTTGTGCATTGGGGTTGGGCAAGAAGACATTTTAGGTGCTATTTGCTCACACTATTCTGGAGTCCCCTCCTCTTTGAAGCAAGGGTTTGATGTTCCTCTCTGCAGTCTCTCCAGCTGGTTTTGGCAAGCTCTCACATACAATTTTTTCATGTGTCTGGGACCAGGACACCAGAACAAGTTAGTTAATAGTTACACAGCATAACTGAAGTGCAATTATGGGTGGAAGGTGGTAATCATCAGCATAGGCTATTTTCCCCCTTGCTCTGGTAATTAACATGGAATATCTTAAGAGTTTGTAGCCTATTTCTTGCAAACACATTATGCAGCCATATAATCTGTTCAAAGTTGCTTGTTTGAAACCTGCAGAACACCATTCTCACACAGTCATCAGATGGGGACTCAGTATCTAGCCAGCTACAGCCACAGAAAACATTTGTAAGAGAACTACTGCAGACAAGAAATCGGGAAAAGGCTTGAAAAGTTAATACTTGCCCTCCATTACCTTCAAGAAATAGCTGGAGCTGAGCCATCACCTCCAAGTTTTAAAATAGAGGCAGCAGAACCCCCTTAAACCATGCAATTTACTTTGAAAATAACAACATTCTCAGAATTAATTCCTTGTGCTATTTATCAGCTTTCTGGATTTTGAACAGTTAGGGGTCACACATGCATCCTTCTATCTCCAAACACGCAGATGTTCTCAGAAAATAACAACATAGCGATTTTCTCAGTATCCCAATAGTCCCAGAGCTTCAGGAGAACGCCAAACAGACCAACCTGCCAGCAAAATGAACCATCGGCCTCAAACATGGCCTGGCTGCAGCTCTCCTAAGATACAAATCAGAACAGAAACAACAACAGAACTATCAACAACACACCTAAAGTAGCTATCAGAGAACTTATGTCTGCAGGCTAACCAGCTTTCTGTATGTATATACACACATACATAGCATAATTATATAATATAGATAGATTTTACTATATATTCTTTTACATTTATAATAGAATATATAGTTTATGATCTATGCAATGTCTTGTTTATTTTATTATATATGTATTGCTCATATAATTATTATTTTGTGTACAAGTCAATATTTAATTTTCATTTGTATAAATAAAAAATTATGTTGGAGATGAACAGTGAAATGCAGAAATCCAAATCAAGCAGTGAGGTATTTGTGCACACCCCTCAGAACAGATCCCAGTGCTTCCAGGTCTGTGACCATAGCTACAAGAAGGCCTCTCCCTTGCTGCTCTGACATGTAAATATCTGGCCTTTTTTGAAAGCTGAGAGAGGCATCTGCTTCAGAATGAATAAATACTTGTGTTGTATCAGTAACAGAGATGTCCTGTGTTCCTTATCTCGCAGAGTACAGCACAAGTGCCAAATGTTCCCACTTCTTTCCATGCTTATTGATCCAAGCTGAGTGGCACGGCCATGGATGGCAGGAAGCTCCGAGGCACCGGGCCACTTCAACACCAAATACAGCGTCAGACACATCGTGGAACCCCAGCTGCTGTGAAGTGCTTGTTGTTATAGCCGTGTCAACAAGTCCACTTTAAATGGGCAGCCTGCTATCACTTAACCCAAATTTATTGGCTAGCAGGCTGACATAGCCTCCCCGTGCTGACAAAGATGAAGATAATATAAAAAGCTTCTTGGTGCCAGAGTTCAAACTAACACAGGCAACCAAGTGCAGCATCTTCACTGCACTTTGATTGAAAAGCAAATCTTCTTTTTTCAGCTCTGCTCGTGCAATATTTACCTTCAACTCTCTGAACTCTGCTGCCTTTACAGGACATCACTGAGCTTATCCCAGCTCCCTCAGCCAGGAGGCTTTCTGCAGCGTCGTCCCTCCCTGTAGTGAAGGTAAACTCTCAGGTGGGGATCACTCAGCTCTCTATCATCTTTCTCAGACATCTTCCTAAGTCATATCTTACATAAACACATGCATAAGATAAAGGTCAAGCCCACGGAACTGTTTTACACTCAAGTCTTGTGTGAGAAAGTTAACTCCTGGCCAACTTCCCCTTCTTGGAGCCTACCAGCCCTGGACACCAAGCTGTGCACTCTTGCTGCTGGGACGTGGCTCTGTGTATGCCCGCAGTCAGACCTACCTCAGCCTTGTATCTGCTCCCACGCAAAACCCTGTGCCCCCATCTTTGACAGGCAGTTGATGCTTAAGCATTTTGCATGAAGGACAAATTCGAGACAAGTGGTGAAATTATGGAACAGAGTATCCTGGATTCTCTTCCATGATGTTCAGGCAATAAAAACACACCGTGGCTAAAATAGTTATTTTACTCAGTGTTTGACCACCGAGTAAAATTTTTCATGCTTTTCTCACCAATGGGTTTTTCTTCTTTGAAACAATACTAAACCCGAGCTACTCTTATAGACCCAATTCTTTGCCCTCACTCTGTAGATCAAAGCTTGATCCATCAAAGCTTGACCTTAGAGTCAACACATTGCCTAACAATCAATGTCACTTCATCATCACATAGAACATGAAGATACCTCTCTTTTCCTTCATGGAAAAAATAAATGTTATTCATTGCCTTGATGGATTCTTCAAAACTCCACTACAGCCAGTCTTTTGAGAAGAGGAATGCAAATCAAATGCTTGAATAAGTCAGGTTTGAGTAACTGAATTTCTGGAGAGAAGCAGAGAGGAAGGAGAGAAGAAAGGGATCATGCATTTTTGTGCACTTCTGCACTGTGAGGGAATGAACAAGAGAAAAGCAGCAAAAACTGCAGAGCAGTTCCATGGCCACCAGGCCCTCAGCTCCCACACCTCCACAAACCTTGCCTGATGCCAGCAGGCACCTCAGGGGCAGGTGGGCTGCGAGTCATTCCCAGGAACGGAAAAAAACAGATGCACTTTTGTTCATGTTGCCCTCTGCAAACTCTGTATCTGGTGGTAGGAAGACTATGTATTTCTTACTTCAAGTTCCAGGACCACTAAGGTAGTGTCCCTTATGTTTTAGCCAATAACCCAGCCTTGCCTATGTTACCTACTTTTTTACTTTTAAAAATTTATAGGTGATTGAAATGATTTTTTTTTAATCTGTTTTGCTAGTAAGTATGTCAGTTTGGAAATGAAAAAAGCTTAAGAAGCTTGCATACAAAGCTTTTACCGAACTATCAACTTCTCTTTTGGCATTTATAGCAAATAATTCCATATGCGTGCCAGCGACATACAGCAGCCTTTCATGTCTCTATATGATGCAAAGTTATAAATGAGCTGGGCAACCCCCATGTCTCTTGCTCACGTGGAGACAGCCCCAGTGAACAGCCACCCTTTGGCAACCTACACCCAATCAACAGAACAGCAATAGCAGATGAAAATGCTTGCACTTCACCCTAATAGACATGAGCTCATCAGAACAGAGCTGATGCCCATGCTGGCATCCA
>JAOXNO010000041.1:43881569-43905572 GCA_028565335.1 Limnodromus scolopaceus
GCAGATGAAAATGCTTGCACTTCACCCTAATAGACATGAGCTCATCAGAACAGAGCTGATGCCCATGCTGGCATCCAAACAGCCGGCACGCGATGCCAGCTTGCCTACTGTACCTTTCTACCAGTGGTCTCCAGACTAGGAGGTATAGAAAAGCAGAGCACTCTAAAATAAAAACATCCAGACAGATTTATGGTAACTGTATTATATGAAGAAAGCAAGGTCTCAACTTACCCAAAGTAAATACCACTTTTCCACAACTCCTTTGTCTTAAGCACCCCGCCAGTACCTACCACGCTGATGTTTATGAACCTGCCTCGATGTCCAACCCAGCTTCAGTGAAATAATACTCTTGTCAAGTCATGTACGGATATGTTTTTTATAGAAGGGACATATGACCTCAGTGGGGCGTAGGAATTCCATTGTCCCAAACTAGATATTATTTCACACATACAATTATATTCACCATCTGAGAGAAAACAGATTAAATACCTCATATGCCTGAGTTATCATGACACCAGTGAACCAATTTTCCTCCCCAAACTCTGGATTGCTACTGACCTTCCTCAGCTTGGGGTGAACAGCTTCCAACATACTGCAGGGGCTTCCTCCCGGAGGTGCATATTTTATCCTTTTTGTGTCCTGATACGCCAGCTCTTTTTATGCTCTGTGAAAGTCTGCTTTGTCATTCAGGAGCTCTCATCATCCCAACTCTGCATGACAAGGATGGCACCACTCTGCTTTATTTCTCCCGCTTCAGAGGTTATTTAGAATACAGCTGAGGAGCAACGAGCTGCAATGCCACACAGCACGTTTTTCCACAGTCAGGACGCCATCTGAACAGATCACTACAAGGTCAGATAAAGGATCCTTAAATGATCAAAAGTCTGCTGCTGAACCACTTTCTGTCATCTCCTACACTCTCTCTGTGTCACTGTACAGTAAGAGTACAAAGAATGCATCCAGAGGCCTGGATCCATGTCTCTGAACTTGCTGAAACAGAGAGGGGATGCAGAGCTGGCCCTGCCTCAGATGAATACACCAGCAAGTTAAGAAAATTTCTGCATGGAAATTCAGGAAGGGCAACCAGCTTCTCCCACAATATACTGAGAACTAGCTCGTAGTTCAGTTTAAGCTGATGTGGTATGAGAAAACCAGAAATGCTCCAACATTTCACTCAGACAAGTGTGCCAACAGGTCCATAGTTGCACTTGGCTCTTACTTTGGGAGCCTGCACATACCAAGGGTGTGTCAAATCCAGGTGTGACTTTTTCGGAATTGGACTAGAACAAAGTGTTAGTCTGCCTAATCCTTGAGTTTTTCTGCGTTGGATCTGTTCCCTGTAGCTCACTTCTGAGCAGTGAGTTTAAGTAGCATCAAAAAGATCAAGATGGAAGCTTGAAGGCTTCCCTCTTACCAGCTGAATCTGCTGCAGATGTTCCACCACTGGTCAAGTCCTCAGTATTAACTGACTGCAGATCTGTGTAGGAGGGAGCGATGCTTGGGCTGCTGGTGTCCTCCGAGTTGGTCGTCCAGCTGCTGCTCTCCGAGGCATGGGCTCGCCTCTCAGAAGAGTTGGAAGAGGGGGAAGTCCAGCTGGGTGCTTTTGATGGAGACACTGGATGCAGAAAACAGATGGGTATTGGTTAGAGACTTAGAGGGCAATCTTCCAGAAGATCACAACTATTCCTAAGATGCACTGTCTCAGCGTACTGAGACTCTGTAAATATAAATTACAACGTCCACAGTAACACAGTCATTTTATAACAAGCACACATCAACTTAACTAGTGCCAGGCACTACTCAGCTGTCTGCCTTGGATCCCAGACTGCTGGCAGCTGTATGTTTTCCTGTTGTTCAAGTTTTGTCGAAACTGTGACTTTCCAGAGCAGGAAGACCTCATGTTTCTGTCACTGCTGACAAGATCTGAATATCTGTGTTGTGCAACACAGAGGAGTTTTTATAGTACCACAGACTTTTATGAAGTGCTTTTATTATATTTAATTAAGCATCCTCTATCTGCGACACCCACTCAAATGTAGTCGTCATCTTAGGAATGCGCGGCATGGGAGGAGTATAAAAATAAACTGGAATTGACCTATTGATGTGCACTAGAAATGGCTTTTGTGTTTGGACATGCATGGATTCCCCCAATCTGAATAAACTACATAACATTTCTGTTCAGTTTAGGCCAAAAATGCTGTTTTTGCATGTCAAACAAGTCCTGCCTAACCCTCATTCAGAATTCAGAACACAATCGTATACATCCACTGCTACGGATGTGTATGGTATACTCTGTGTACTGTATATTCTTTGCCCACAATATCACTCAAATGTTGGGAACAATGGGTGACTCCAGTGAGTAAATAAATAATAAAAAAAAAAACCCACAGTAAAAAAAGTCATCTTGAACTAAGGAAAGGTATACTGGTAGAGACTAATTCTAATTTAACGTCAGCATAATAACTGTTTTCTAAGCTAGTACATCCATGTTGATCTTTTAAACCAACAGAGATCTCAATGCATCCCAAAATTTGCAGTTACAGAACAATCAGTGACGCAGAGATTCTCTTCTCCATGTACAATACATAAACAACCCTTACTAGGCTGACAGATACTTTTGAAGAAAATGGCAAATTAACGCTGAAGAGGATTTATCTCTCTCTGCTTCATCAAAGCGGTGTGATGGGACACCATTTTGCTATGGAAACCTTGCTGTGTGCACAGAGGGACTATGCAAACAGTGCTCCCTGCCTTGCCAGCTCACAAGTGCAGATTTATTTTGCATAGTTCCACTGTTACCCTCAGGTGAGCAGGCACTAATATATTTATATTTGCACTGCTGGGAGCCTATGGACTGAGCTGCTTCCGAGCAGAGTCATCCCTAAGGATGAGAAGCTGAGAGTCAGGAGATCTGTCTCCTTATTCCACACGTTGACAATTGTGTTAGAGTGACACCACCACAGAACACCACTTCTCTCTCCAGTAATTCTGCACTGTGTTGTGCTCAACGCCTGTAGAGAAAGGATGACAAGTGTATGATTATGATCTGTCAGTCCCTCTCTCGGCCCTTTCGTTAAACACGGCATGAGGCATCTGAAAAACCACACTTCAAACTTCACCTGAAATTGCTTTGACAGACAGAGTGCCTGATTTGGACACAGAGGACAGGCTGAAAAGCTGAGCTCCATACATGAACCAGAAGCAAGAGTCAAGGGGTTTTTTTAAGCATGTTCTAGATCTGGAATTCTAGAAATTGTGGAAATAATTTACAAAAAAGACCTTAGATTTGAAGTTTTTATTTTTTTGTTTCAAGTCAGTCACAGCAATATGAAAAACAAACTAATTTAGAAACACATAAGGTTTAGTAACTCGTACAGTCAACTTGTCCTGTGCTTTCCAAAAACAATGTTTGTCTTAGAGGGAGAGTGACTGCAATAGTGTTGCAGAATACTTCTATATAAGGGCAAATTAATTTTATTCCAGATAAGTTGTGCCACTTTGGAAGAATATAATTGTTTGGGTTTTTTTCTAAAGAAAGAGACTTGTACTTTGGAAAACTGTAACCATACAGAGCTTTTTCTGCAACAGATGTTCTTTAAAGTCTTATTACAGTCAGCTTTCCCCTGTGACTGTTCTAGGTTCCCCACCACTAACCCTTTGAACTAGTAGAAGTCAATCAACGATCTATCAATCTCAAAAAGAAAGACAAGCAGAAGTAAACACCTACACATGTTTAGGTCACTTTTCAAATGCTCCTGCTGCTCTCCAGATTCCTGGAATTGCTGAAACCAAACTCCTAAATAAAGTATGTTTTTTTTTTCCCTAGAAATTTGGAATTTGGTCTCTAATGTCAATAGATGCAGAATCATGGCCATTCAGCTGCAGGAATTTCTCAGAAATCTGTTTATGTTGAAATACCAGTGCCAAAACTGTCCCTAACATGCAAGTCCTGTAGCATGTGTAAGATACTGAAAATCAATTCATTGTTTTCCAAACTGAAAATTGTTTCCTTCCACACGCATTTACCTTTTTTAATGTGTTTGTTCCTGATACAATGGATTAGCTTTTAATATGCAGATTTACCTTTAAGCATTCATTTCTCTTTGATGTTTTGAGGGCCCGTTCCTTGATCCCTGCACAGTATTACAATCAACATCGTTAGCATCTTTTCCTCTCCTACCACACAGGACCTCAGATTTCTCTGATTTTAGGACAGCATCACAGTCGCTCTAGTTTTCAGCTGCTGATCTCATGTTGTATGTACTTCCTATTTTCAGGCAGAACAGCACAAAACAGTTAAACTGAGATTTGCCTTACTATGGGAGAGTCTCTCAAGGGACATGGTAGTAGTCCAAGTTACTTGAGCCGTTTAAAACCAGACAAAGCTCTCGGGAAGAAGCGAGGGGGGCTGGGGGGGATGTGTGTGTAGAACAGATGATGTAACAGATCTTGCCTTGCTCTAATTTTGGCGCTTTGCTGAATATCTCATTGAATTCAAGACTGCAGCTCACACCAACAGAATAGGAGATTGCAGGCTGGAGGCCCATCGTGTAACAAATGCAAATGTTATGTCACCGGCTGGCTGTGATCATTTACAGATTATGTAACATTTGTCACAGGAACATTTGGGCGAGCCTAAAAATCGCATTTTTCACTTCTGTACTTTATCAGTCTGACTAGCCTGACAGCAACGATGAGAAAAATTAAATTTCTTCTTTTCCCAGCAAAAGGAGAAAGAGGAAGAGGACACCACAATGCATCGTATCTGTAACTAAATATTTCTGTGGCCTCGCTCAAGAGTCACTGCTTCCCACAGAGAAATCCACATCATTTGGCAGCTGTCAGTTATATATGCACAAACCTGAAAGGAAGAAGTATTCTGAAAGAAAGATTTTGCCTACCATTTACACTGTCTAAACCAGTTAGACTGAAAGGTTTACAAGAATATCCTAAATAAAGATAATTTGCACTCTGAGGCTCAGAGTGGGTGCTTTTAGTTTCAGGCTTTGACCCTTCTTCTCACCTTCCAAATTCTTTGCCTGTGTTTTCAGCCCTGTTTCCTGCTATCAGCCCTCCTAATTGATGCTCCCCCAATAATGTCTTCACTTTTCGCAGGACAACAAGGGTCCAGCATTAGCCTTGGTTTTCTTTTAAATTTATTTCGTATAGGATAACCACCACATGGCAGTTGGCTTTAAATTATTATTTTCTAGATAGTGAGCACTTTCAGACAAAGATTTTGGAAAACCTGTGCAAAAATATTGTGGCCCCGAGGCCAGAGGAAGACAGCATCACTCTCTCTCCTAGGGCTCATCCTCTCCGCTCTCATGGCACTCTGGAAATGCTACTCTACAAGCCCTTTTCAAAATGTGTTCGCAGGCAGCCTGGCCATCAGCCTGGGTAATTGAGTAGTCAGCTGTGCAGCTGCTTCAGCAGGGACAGACAGAGAGACGATTTCCTAGCAGCGCTGGAGACCCGACAGGAACGTGGCCAGGGGTGCTGAGCCTTTCAGGACGTTGCTCGTCACAGCTGCCTGCGCAGGAAACACATTTCAAACGTCTCCGTCCTCCTCACACCGATCCGCCTGTCCGTGCTTGGCCTTTATACCTTCCCCCCTCCCTATTCTGCCTGTTCCCTATTATTCTTATGCAGGCTGTTTGTTACTGGAAATGAATAACTGCTGTCACCACCGGCTTTCCACTCAGCGTGTCAGCGTACCCTGGTTGTAACACAAAGTCTCCAGCTTTTCTGCCACCCACCCGCAGAAAAAAAGACGTGACCTGCAGACCAATTGAGAACAACGCTGAAGTTTATCCTACCTCTTGCTGTCAAATGCCACTCGGAGCAGAGGGCAGAGAGAAAGAGCTGTCATCTCTTCTGCCCCACAACCTTCCCTTTAGAGGCTGTCAGCTGCACTGGTCTGGACGTTTATAATACAGGGTCGACAACAGGAGTGCTCATAAATAAGGATTTTTAAATATTCACATAGGTCCTTAGGGTCCCTATATAGTTGAAGAATACCGGCCTCCCACACAAGGATTACATGGAGTACAGCCTGATCTGGCTGCCAGGGAACCATCCTCCTCCATGAATCTCAGTCAGATGCTAACAGTGTGTAAACACCCCCCCAGTGGCACGGATCACTTAGGACAAGCCTTTACAGGGGCACAAACGGGTGCCGCCTTCAAAACTGCAATGCTTTTGGAAAGTCTCTGACCATCTCGTTTGGATATCCTAGACCTCTGCCTACAACAGTGCCCCCAGTGACTGAAAACATACACCAAGCAGCAGTGCTTTTGCTAAGCACATACCTTAAGACTGGGACACATGCCTTTAAGGATGGGAAATCAAGTAATACACCATAAAATTAGTTTTATGGAAGTCTCTTTGTTATGGCTAGCTTTATTTAGGCTGAGCAAGGATTTTCGTTCAATTTTTTTTAAGAAGGTGCACTTAAGAGTTTTCCAGTCAACAAGAACATCACAATATTAGAAAGGAAATACGGTGTGAGAGCAACCAAGAGCTCCAAACGAAAAAGTATGTGGCTGTATGAATAAGGATCACTTAACCATGAAATTAAATAATAGACAGGTAGAGCACCTCAGTTTTATAGATGCACAGTTACTGCTCTTCCTTCTCTCCTCATCACCAGGATGAGTTAAGTATTTACAACTAAGAAGAATAACCAACAAATAAATATAAAGATAAGAAGGTTTTAAGCTGAGCTTAAGAGAAACTTCTTTTTGTCAGAAGATTCACCCACTTCTCCTGCACAAAAGTGTAACCACTGTCTCAGAAAGACTGGTCTCTAGCACCCACAAAAAGAGCAGATGGAAAACTGGTGGGTTTTACCCAAAACTCAACCCGAAGTTGCAAATCCAAGTTTTCTGACAGAAGTATTATTCATACTACAGGGAGTATTTGATGGACTCAGTGAACAGAGTAAAGTTATAACTCGTTAAACTGCTTTAATAACTAGCAGTAACGAAGTGGAACTATTAAGAGAGAAACTCAATTTAAACATGAAAAAATAAGCTAATGCTTTCTTGGGCAATTACTCCAGCAGGGAGGGACAGAATTCTGTTTGTACAGAAAAGCTAGAAGCTCATATAGCCATATCAGTCAGCTAAGCTGAGGAGGAAAGACAGAACCTTTGCATCTGTCAGAAAGAACTTTACCATTTGAAGAAAAGTGCATGCAAGTCCTGGAATTAGGGTCAGCTTTGGTTGTCTTTATAATTCTCCAGTTGCTAAATCACAGATAGCATCAAAGGACAGCAGAAAGTACTGATGGGCACTGGCGTACTGTTTGCGGGTCTCACTAAGCTTCTGGCAGAAACCTTTTGGGGACTATGAACAGACAAAGACTATGACCGCAGGGGACAGTGATCACCGTTCTTTCAGTTCCAGACTACAGAGGCAAACACAACTTTATAGATGGCTGTTCATACCTGTATGTAAGAAACGGCACCACTATGCTCTTTCCTTACAAATGCATTTTGGCAGTCTCCAGGGTCAAGACATGGGTGGAATGAATGACAGAAGCGTTTCATTTTCTTTACAAAAAAGAAAACACTGCTAGTTCAAGCCAGAACAAAATTATGAGCCCCTTTTTGAAACTCTGGTAACATTAATTGTGTCAAAATGCAGTACAAACTAGTCAAAGTTCAAACTTTGAGAAATCAAAGAGCAAGGAAAAAATCCTGTAGCTTCTCGCTGTATTCTGTTATGGACCTTGTCATGCATTTGCCTCACCTGCTTGTGGGTGGGTCGATGTAGCACTCGTCCACGGTGCATCTTCAAACTGAACCCAAGCACTGATGGATGACGACAGATCAGCACTGGGACACACATGGTTGCCAAGCACAGCAGAATCCACCTTGGGTTGGTCAGCTGCATTTTCCACCTCTGTGTGGGAGAGGCCTTGAAATTCTCCATCCGCATTGTGGTTCTCTTCTGAGGAGGTGTCTGAGGAAGAAAAACATTTCTCCAGAGGCTCCTTGGTTCTACCTAAAATAGAGACAAAATAAAAAGATTGGCAGGACTCACCATTACTTAATTGTTTTTCATTGAAATATCTAAAATTTGCCATTAAATGCAGGTAGAAAAATCTTCCTTCACCTGGTGTAGTTTTTAGACTAACACTGGGCGGTTTTGCACTTGATTGTAATAGGTGAGACTTCCTCCGTGGTCAGTTGGATACTGCCTTAAATCTCAAAGGACAGATCCAAATCCTGTAATAGATCTACGCTAAGGAAATCTCGCATTAGGAGAGTACTTTGCATTTTTGGCCCAAATTCTCTTATTACATTGAGGTAACAGAAGACAATTCAATCTCTGCACATGCTGCTTCCACTTAGAAGGCAAGGTCTGTGATATTAGACATATGACAGCAGTTGGTCTAATTCAAACAAAGGAAGTTCACAAGGGTCAAAGGAAAATCAGAGAGAGCTTACCTCGTGGGTTAACGGGGAGGAGCAGTTCATCAGTGAAGGACACCCACTCGGACTGGTGGGAGGCAATGACATTAGTCAGAGACGTCATATTCGCAGGAGGCTGCTCATCTTCACTTGGGGAGTATGAGGAGGAAGCAGAATGGGAGAGAGGTACGGTGGAGATGAGCCAATAGAGGGAAGCACCTCCTTTGCACTCTCTTTTCAAGTGCTGTTAAGGTAAGAAAGGAGTAAATTATGTCTTTTAGAAAATTAAATGGGAGAAATGAGTGCTACCATTTTAATAACACAGAATTTTAAACCAGTTTATGCACCACAGGCACAATACTGTTAAAGTGCTGCCACCTTTGAGACAGGAATGTCATCTGTGTCTTAGAGGAGTGCTACGCTGTAGCAACTCCTTGATTAAAGCACCAAAGAGTCTTCAAACATCCTCATGTTAAAACAGTCAATCACGGAAAACAATGTTTGATTCCTTACTCAGGGAGCCATGCCTCTCATAACCCCAGCAAGAGAGCTGATGAGGGGATTCTCCCAGGTTTAGCAAATTTTGATTATGACGTAACTTAATCCCAAGATGTCAGCATATTCTTGCTCATCTTGCTGCTTACCATGTCTGTTCCCTCCCGAGGGCAAGCAATAAACTGCATGTCTCATTATCAATAACATTTATGTAGCCGGTTCTGGGATCAGGATGGCTTGCCCATGACTCTCCTAATAGTCTGGGTATGAAGAGCTGCCCTCTCAGCCTTTCAGCTCTGCTACTTGACAGGAACTCACGTTTTGACTTTAAAAACCAACATCTTAAATCTCGCCTGGAGTTAAGCAGGATTTTGCTGTAACCCAGCAAATGTTTTCACAGACACGGCAACTTTAATTAGGATGCACTCCAACGGAACATACCCCAAACAGATCTGGGAATCTGACAGAGTGAATGGGGAACTGGAAAGGGCTCTGGGTGCTGGTACTAACTGGGAAGGTCAGGTCTGGGGAGAGAAATTCTCTTTGACAAGCACCCATGACCGCCTCAGATTGCAGACCACTTTAAAACTCTCAGAGAACTACTGCCTCCTCCTAGGAAAGCGTGTGAATTTTGTCCCTAATTATTCTCAAGCATTGAAGGTCTTGTTGCCATGGTATTCAAGTACTTGAAAACACTAAAACTCAGACTTGGCTATTTTAAAAAGCTTTAAGTAGCATCTCTTGGGGTGCTGTCTCACACCTACTGAATGGTTTTTTGGGGTGAAACTTCATATTGGTGTACAAAACCAGATACTTTATTAGATTTCTCTTTAGCCCACATTAACAACATCTGGGTCCAAAGAGCAGAGAGAGATATAAATGTATTCACTCTTTAAGCGTTCATTAAATGGCTGCCATTATGATTATTTGCTGCAGGGCTACAAAGTTATTAGTCTGCTGAAGGTAGGTCTGCAAATGAGAGCTGTAGGAAAGAGCTGAAAACTTCAAAAAGTTTGGAAGTCACAAACCAGCCTGACATCCGACAGGAAGAATTCACGGGTCCGTGTTCATTGAAGATTTACCTCTTCAAGGCTGAACACAAAATGTACCGTTTCCTGCAAATGCAAAAACTAGAGTTCCCGCCGACAACCCTGATGGTTAAGCGCAGTTTGCCAGAAGGTTGATCCCCAGGAGAGACCATGGCCACCCGCTGACCAGCCACGCTGTGCACCCCTCCCGTGTCACACCACCAGTGCCCCCATGGCTGGAGCAGCAGCGGCACTTGAGCCCCAGCCCCTTCCCTCCACTCCCACGGCAGGACCTCTGCCTCGCACAGCATCCATTTCGGGTGCTATTAATAGAAATTACAAAGCTAAACATAGAAGCAAGCCGACAGAAAAAGAATACTCAGATGTTTAGGGTCACTTGGACGCCATATGAAGGAAGAAGAGGAAGACCTTGGTATTTTGCTTTCCTCGTGTGAGCAATTAAGCTGTTTGTTTTGGGCTTGTTTAAAAATCTGTAACCAAGTCTTCTTTTCCCAAACAACTGAATACTGACTTCTCATTTCTCCTGGAAAAGTCCTGACGGAAGCATGAAATGGCAGGAAATGAAAAAAGAAAACAGTTTATCTTGCCCTTAATGCACAGAGACTCCAGTAGAGCTCCTTTTTTTTTTTTTTTTTAAAATGTCAAGGGGAAAAAAGCTGTGAAAGAAGGCGAGAAAATGGACTGTTTCAGATGTGCAGATACGTGGGAGAATTATACCATTATTTTAGGACGGATGTGCTCTTTTACCCTACTGCTCCGTGACAAGCATACTTTTCTAAATTCACTCGGTACCAGACAGTAAAACTCACACACCTTCAGCTGGGCAGTGAGCGCTCTGAGCCCAGCGAAGCACCAGCGTAGCGTGCAGTGCCCCATCAAGCACGTGCTCCAGCTGTACAACTTCCCCTCGGTTATAATTTCCTACGGAACCTCCCAGTTCGGCAAATAAAGGAGACTGTGTTGACTTACCAGGGTTATCACAACTTTCAGACAAGCAGCTTGAAAGAGAGGAAAGTCGGCCTGAGGAGATCATAACGTCAAAGAGCCTCAGAATAGAGGCACTCTGAGGAGGCATATGTTAGGATGAATAAAAGTATTAAAAAGACAGAATTTTGCATTCTCTCAGCTTTCACAATAAAGCATCGATCCCACCCCCTGACATAACTGCCTGCACAGAATTATGAATCACGTCCAGCTAACTCCTGTGCAGACCGTGTGGGAAAGATACAACTTCATCCCCAAATTATTTTTCAGCCCTCTTCACTTTCCAAAATCTTACTTAGAAGGAAAATCAAGCCAACCCCGCTGTGAACCCAGGAGCCTCAGGCAGCACAATACCAACGCCGTTGTGCGTTCAGTTAACACCACGATGCTGCAATCTGCAAAACCACCACAGAGGTACACGTCTCCAGAGGAAGATGGATCAACCTGAATCAGATAAATCCTGATTTTGGAGTCTACAAGGACTAAGGGAAGAAGTGGATCCTCTGTACTCCAAGCAAGTTGCAGTTAAAGCAGAAGTTTATGCTGTATAGCCCAAGCAAAAGGAGATGGAAACACATTTCTTGGAATAAGATATTCTCAAGGCCAGGCCAGCATTACATCTCTCTACACCAATGGGATCTGTTACTTCTGGATTTGTGCTATTATGTGCGTTAAGCTTTTTGGTGCTGAATTGGTTAAAAAAGTGAATTCACTTATCAGATTTTTTGCTAAAAAAATTGCGAATCATAAGTTTGTTGCTATTACACAGTAAATATAAGGTAAAGCAGGTATTATACACACTGATCCTCACCATCAATTCCAGTGCGGTGTTTTGACCATAAGGCAACAAAACTCTAAGAAGCTAGAACTTCTGCTTCAGGTCTCCCTTTTTTCCATTACAGTTTCACAGTGGGACATGTAAATCTGAGTGACAGGTGGGTGACAGTTATTTCCAGTTCTCCAAAGGGCAGAGATGATACAGCTGGCACAAAACTCCTTGCCTGTTTAGTCCTCCTAATGTTTTGACCAATGACACTACATAACCCCTTTTTAAAAGTGATGAAGGTTCATTCTAAAATGACAAAACTGCTTTGATGACGAGAAACCTTCTCTCATTTCAAATCCACGTAGAATCACAGTTTATGGCCATTTCTTTTTGTGACACACTTAGGAACCTGCCCTTTTGTACAACTCCACTCTAGCAACAGATGAAAAGAAATATCATCATCCTTCTCCCCTTATTTTACTAAGCCAAAAACATGTGTTTTGAGCAACTGACGTAATTATCTTGTGCCGGAGGTCCCACACCCAGCACCTTGGACAAGGAGCCCCCACTTGAGGTGGGACTTTTTACACCCCAGGATAGTACAACCACCACCAGCAGTAATGGTTCGTAGCGTTATTGAGACATTTCAGAAGTATCTGCAACGTAATGGTGCTTTTGTAAACATACCAGCCAAAGTATTTAATTACTCAAGTGTTCGGATAGGAAGCTCCAACATTGTTTCTTGGCACATTTCAACTCTGCGCAGAAGAAAGAGGGCAGTTAATCATTTTAAGCACTAAGGGTCATTTTTCAAATTGCTTTAAGTTACATCCATAGGACACATGCTGCAGTAGGCTTTACCACCACTACCCAGTTTTTACCCAGAGATTACAGTTACATGGAAGAAAATAAGGAGGGAAAAAAAAAAAAAAGAATATAAATTGAGAGGAGTAAATTTAGGTTTTGTTTTGTACCACTGAAAAAAAATCATCCCATAATCTAAACAGCGATACTGTTTTTCTTGCTTATACATTCCATTACAATCCCAAGGATCTAAACATTAATTGGTTACTGTACTTTGCATTTGATTATTGTAGGAGACCATGGAAGGAAAAACAACTAGACAAGCTGTTAAGTTCCACGCAGCAGAAACTAAGCCAAAGGGACAGTAAAAAAAAAAAAAAAAAAACCAGGAATGACCACGGCTTTTGTTGTAACAATCAAGGTTCACTAACACCAGGAAAGTCTCAAGGAAAAATATGTAATTTTTATCTTGACCACGTGTTTGGCAAACCTGTACAGACAAAACAATTCTAGTAGCAGGGACTGAGGAGCGATTGCTGGCTTGGGCACACTTCCAAGTGAGAGAGAGCTCACGGCTCTTCCTCTCAACTTGGCCTGTAACAAGCACCGGCCACCGTCAGCACATCGTGACCTGAATAATAAACAAACCCCAAGTTGGAAATCTGGTCTCAAGCATTAAAAGAAAGTCCCAAGTACTTCAGGGTGCCACGGCAAAAACAAAACACAGTGATAAATAACAGGAAAAAAAAAAATACCCAAAACTTGAGAAACCCAATGAAATTAAGGAACTGGATTTGGATTTTATTATTATATTACTGAAAAAAATCATTGCACCAGCCTCTGCCTAAATGCCTGAGCTAAAATTACCTTATGAATGACCTAGATGATGACACGAATAAAGTCATATTTAGTTATTTGATTATTGCCGCCTTAATATTGACAATCCCATTTTCTCCATGTATTCAGCTCCCCCAGCTTATAAATTGTCCCAAGAAAATCTCTGGTAACAGCAGGTTTTAGAACTTACACCAGTTTTACTCACTCTGATCCGTATGTGCTGTTACATGAGCTCCATGACTTCAAACGGAGCTTAAGAAGCTCAGTCACTACCTGGTGAGTGAAACACTCACTCATGTAAAGGTTCTCAATATGTCAGGCAGAATTAGGGCTCAACAGGAGTCAAATGGACATCCCTTGTGAAACTCCTGCAGCTTCTGGAAGCAAGGCTGGCTTTGCCCATTACAGATGACACCCAAGAGAAGGGTAATGAGCCTTGGCACTGCTCTGTCCTCAGAGCCCGGTCAAACCCACTTTTTGCCATTACAAGGTCGGTCATTACCACTGTCCCACGGTAATTTTAGACAGAGATGGAGCGAGGCAGAGTGTGGTACTGAAGATGACTAAAGCCATCTGGCACATTGGATGGCAGAAAAGTCATAGGGGTCTCCCTGAGCACAGGGCCCTTTGCAGCCACACTAATTAGTGGACATATCCAATTATTCCAATGGCTATGAAGCGATCACTCTAAATCCACAGTACAAGTCAGTGGCAGCAAGTGTCTCAAAGCTGAGGTGACCTGGAATGCCCTTATTTGCTCTAGACCACAAGAACCCAACTACCACACGTAACACCATGTCCTACAAATACACACCTGGGCTTTGCTGGAAGCTCACATTTTCTAACCGTAAGAGAAGAGAGGCTCTGGAGATGCATTGGTAAGAAAGTCATAAGCATCTCCCTCAGGAATATTTGCATCAAGGCTAATATCTGTTTTCTCTACACCACAATTTCTCTGCCACAGAAGCTCCTTTGTTGTCCAGAGAGAGAGAGAAAACACCTAAGATGGTCTCCTGCAGGCAATACCAGGATATTTAGGCAGTTCAGAAGGCCACGGTCTCTCTCCTTCTGTGAAGGTCATGCCTTAGAAATACTCCATGGGTTCTGTATGCCTCATAACAAGAGCCAGTCAGACAAGACACTGCTTAGAGGGATTCAAAAACTGACACTGGAGGAAAATTGTACAACCTCTTCCTCTATTCCTTGCACTCCCAGGAACTTGAGAAATGTAGAAAGGCACTGTAGAAGAGCAGCAATACAGAAAAAGAATGGGAATCTTAATTTTTTAATTTTTGTTTACAATTAGAAGTAATGTGTAACAGGCAAAAACCAAGAGAGGGTAGCAGACAAAATGTTTGGCAGTGATAATGATAATTCACCTCCCCAGTCACATCAGGAAAGTAGCAGCTCTGTTTTTCAGGATTTTAAATATAGCTTGCTGCGGGTCCATGATGCATTCAAAGTGTAACTGAAGCCTCCAGTCATGTTAATTGCATTAAAACTTGAAGGATAATTTCCCAAACTGCCAGCCTTTCAATTCAAACTAGACTCTGAGGCAAAGATCAGTCAAATGCTTCTCTTACCACAAAGAGCAACAAGGCCTTAAAACTAAAGTGGGAAAAGATCACAGAAAAGAGGCAACATATCATTTTGTTCAGCAGAACATCTGCATCTCTAAAACCTGGGATTTTTTTCCCCAGTCAGTACTTTACTAGTAAGAGAAAAAATAAGCAAAACACTTATTTAAGGGTTTGACTTCCTAAGGAAAGTCAAAGGGAAGGGATTCATTCAGGATCACTTTACAGACCAGTTTTTCCTTTGTTCAACAAAATTCTCTTGGCAATAACAGTAGGCAATGAGGAATCTAAATGCAGTGAGGGGGGAGAGGCTGGTAGCATTCCCTTAGGAGAGGGCAGCTGCATGGTCTTTGCCACTCTTGTCTTCTCAAGGCCTTCACAAGGCAGAACTCCAAAGCAGCACCTCCATCCCAGACTTCTAGACCTGGCCATTACGTGTGCCACAGACTTTCCCTGGTGACATTTGCAATAGTCACAACTATTGCACAACGTAATGCTACAGTAAGTGATGTTCCAACCCATAGTACGGGGAGGGAACCGGGTTTAACAACCGGTTTCATCTTTCAAACCTGAAAAAGTGAATCATACAAGGAACATGTTTTTCAGAAGAAAGCTCCCACCGAACACCCTGGTTTGCACATCAGATACTGATCTTCTCATATGTTCTTGTCTAAATTGTGCACAGACAAGTTAGCCAGATGTATTCCACTTACCAAACCTTCCAAAAGCTATTGTACTTTACTTGCTGTTGTGATGATTATCAAGGTGTGTTTTTTAAGTTATCTCACTGATGTAAAAAGCATAACGTTCTGCAATTAATCACCCTTGAACCAAGTCTGTCATTGCAGCCTGACATCACTGAAGATGGCCATCAAGAGGTGAAACTGATCACAGAGCCCTGTCTGTACCTATCCTTCTTCCCAGCTGGGACTAACAACAAAAGAAACATGGAAGTAAGTGATCATAAATTTACTGCAATATTGTGCTGGATGATAAACAGTCTTCTAGTAAACACACATCCCGGCTTGTATGAAATGCTACCCTGTCCTGCCAGGTGCTAACGTTCCAGCACTGCCTATATGCTTTGCAACTAATTACTGCTTTTCCAGTATCCACTGTACAACTCAAAACCCGACCCTGCCTCCATTCGTAAAAGGAGAGCCAGCATAATTTTTCCTGTGTCTCAGGACTGGTTCAAATTGCACAAGTGAAAACAGGGCTTTATCTTCTGAATTACAACTCAATTCACGCTAGAAGTTAGGCAAAAGATGTCCGCTGAAAATGCTGAGTATAATTACTTGCCATCAATCAGTATCAGTTAAAACTCACTTTGGACTAAGAAAGCTGGGAGAAGGAAAAAAAAAAAACCCACCAAGAAAGAAAGAAGTCAAGCCCTTGAACACTAGCCACATTCAAGACAAGGGAGAAATTGGATTCTGTAGAGACAGATGCTTCACTGGAGGCTGTGCCCGCAGAGACGACGGGCATTCATCTAGCTGAGCTGTGAGTACGCACAGAACAGAACAGATTCAGAACGAGGGGAAAACACAGAATCCAACTGCGAAAGCATCAGGAAAAGAAGGACCATTGAGGAAGTGATGCAGCCCTGAAAGCAAGCAAAGAAGTTTTCCTGCACTGAATGTTGGCTGGAAAGGGAGATTAGGAGCACTGAGTGAGAAAGCCATCGTCTGTTCAAGCCTTCTCTGTACTTCCATATATCTAACAACTATACGTATATACATGTATAAAAATAACTTCTACATTATTGTACTTCTATGTAACATCTTTTGTAACCTCCAAGCTGTATCAGCAGCACCTTTCCAAGAAAAGAGTTTAAAAAGCGATTTTCATTATAGGGGAGATCCTGTTTGATGGTTGTATCTAAAGGCAACCTTAAAATGCGAGGCTGTCTCCCAGTTCAAGGAAGTCCTGCTTGATTATTTAAAGCCAGACAAAACCCAATCCTCTGGGAGAGGCATCTCAGGGAAGGAGCCTGCCCTGGCAGAAAATTCCTTGGGTGATCCAACTGGTCTTTCCTCGTTTCCAGTGTCTGGAGAGTCAACCGAGATTATGCAACTTCGTGTGATGTCGGGACACTGCAGCCCTTCAGGGCAACCCACAAATACCACGTTTGTTGTCACTCTCTATTTTAGACATTCTAAATATAGGCCCATGAGACTTAATGGTGCTGCTTGTTTAACATGACTACTCCTGTTTCAAAAGAACCAAAACCGACTCTAGAAAAAAAACCACGCTTGAGCAAAGATTAAAGGGACCCAGTATTTTATAATCTATTACCAAAAAAACTATATATGAAGTAGAAACAAAGATCTTGACAAGTCAAATTCATACATAGTACAAAATAGTACATTTGCAACTCTACTGTCTAATACGTTTGTGTCTAATTGTACTTGTTTAATTGTCAAAACATGAAATAAGAATGCACAGTATACTTGCATGATGTAGAACAGAGGGTATGAGGAAAGCCTTCATTTTTTTGTTGTTTGGGTTTATTGTTTTTGTTTTGTTTTTACTATCACAGTGGTCTGTGACAGTGAAATTTACTATCACCAATAAGTGGTCTTAGTAAAAATAAAATGTGTTTCAGGGGAGAAAAAACACCCCAATCTGTTTTGTAGTATCTCTGTCAGCAGGTCCATACCTAGAGAGTAGGTTTAGTAAGATGACAGGAGAGGTAATACTCGTTCCTGAGTGTCGCTTACTCATCTCTGGACGTTCACAGGGAACAGAAAACAAGAAGTGGCTCTACTCTGGTGCAAATGGGTAGAGCCCTTTGCCGAAACTGATGTTCAGAATACTCTGCTTTCTAACTACCAACACTTTGGCATCGTCTGATGCCTGTGAGACAGCAGGCAGCCGTGTGCATTCCAGAAGAGGAATCCAAGATGCGGTGCCATCTATCTACATGAGATCATGTAAGAGCTGCAGGGGGACACAGCGAGAGGCAGACCTCTATGGCACGTGGCTATGGCAAATCTCTCACATTTTATTATACTCAGTATTTTGCTGGCGAAGGTACAAGAGGAGCCACTGTGAGTCTGAGTATCAACAGCAGAAAGACAGACCAGTTGCACCTCATGCTCAATCGCACCAAACAGTTAATACCAACATTATTGTATGGATTCCACCAGACGCTAATCTGACACAAATGCCCAGGGAAGTATTTAGTTAGGAATCATAATATGCAGTATTATACATTGAAATTCATATGACTCAGGTCCCACTGTGTGGCACAGTCCCTGGTTTCACCGTGTTTGGAATGGCTCAAACAAAGAGTCATTGCACCAGGGCATTTGCGAGGCCATCAACCAGCAGATACAGAGTGATAAAGAATAAAAGAAAAAGACATGGACAATGGCTAATCACGCAATGGTTGGGGCATTACTATCAAAGTAATTTGTCAAAACTGGAATGGGAAGGAGCACTACACATGGGGTATGGTGATGGAGCTGGGGAGAAGGTTCCCTGTAGACCAAACTGTTTGCTGGGGAAGCTTCTGCGACGGCAGCTCCTCGTAGGCCTGGCTTGAGCCAGTGGTACACAAGTGCTGTAGGTACATGCACTTGCCCATAGGTCACAGAACCTAAAACTAAGCAGACTGTTACTTATAGGTACATTAAAAAGCGTCCAGTTTTTAAACTGACACAGCAATGTGATTTGATCTTTCAAAATTCCATGTTTTGAGGATACAGAATAATTTAGATAGAGATACTAAATCAATGCTCTAAAAGCACAAACCAAAAAAGCAAACCCAAAACCTACAGTGAGATATTTCACAATTCTTTCCTACTCAGACAACTAACTTTCAAACAGCAGACATTTGTTTTCTCATTAAATCATGTAAAGTTTAACTGCATTAGGTGAGCAGCCATTCTATGTATCTAGAATTATGCTCTCCTCACCTGCACTTTCCAATTATGCACACGGAAACTGAAAAAGTAAGATGAAAGTCACGTGTCAAGACAAGTGAAGTATGAACATACTCAGCTGACTCGGGTAATGCAATTATCTTGCCTCCCAAATTTTAAGAGAAGAATTTCATTCATGTTACATGTCTGGGTGCTGTCAAACGTTGTGTAATGCAAAGTAATTTTCTTTAAAGGAAGGCATCAGGTCTGCTTCATGCATGACCTGTTTTGTGCTATCCGTGTGCCTTAGAAGAGCAACAGTGGAAAAAAAAAAAACAAACCACAAACCAACAAAACACAAAACCAAAACCCACCAAAAAAACCAAAACACTCCCTTCTCACCCAAACCCCCAGAAGTTTAAGACAGTGCTACTGTTGCCTTGAAGACTCCAGTGAGGAAAACAAAGCTGAAAGAACTTTATGGAGACTTCACTCACTTCATTGAGAAATCAATACAAAGCGCTGCAGACGTGGAGATGGATGCTGGGCACGCTGACAACGCTGGCAAGGACTTTTTTTGTTAAAAGGTTTGGAATCCGAGTATCCTCCTCTCTGCAATCCACAACACCCTCTCGGGTGCCACTGCCGGCCGCGCTGCGTGTCAGGCAGCAGGGCTGCTTGCTGAGCCCGTCCTGGAGATGGAAGTGATGCAGTTGGGTCACCCCACCTCATGCAGCCATCAGTGACCACGGCAGTTCTGCTCCTCAGCCCACCATACGTCCCAGCGGCGCAGCGTTAGGATACGTGGACATACCGGTTCCCAGCAACATTATTGCAGCACTTCAGCTCTCCTGCCAGCTCCGGGGAAGCCAAGTCCAGCTCGCCTTTGGCAAAGACTGCCCTACCCAGTGGGCAAGCTTTGGAAATGGGACGTAGACAAGTAGATTTGAAGGTATTTGAGATATTTACCTCCCTCTCTCATAAAGGCACAGACCCACAAAGGGACTGGGACTCTGTTTCTGTCACCAGGACTGGCCATGATTCCCGGTGGCAGAGCTGTAGATTTGACACCAGCATAATTCACACAGACTTGAACAAAAGCATGTTGCAAACTACTGAAAATTAGCACAATTAGAAGAACTTAGGTTTTTGGGGTTTTTTTTCCAAGACAAACTTCCTGAAAGGAAGGGATTATTCGCTTGAAAGTTACTGCCCGTTTGAGTGTCACTGGTGAACTTACTGCAGCTGTTTGGGGTTGCAGCTTCCAAAGGTCCGTGGCCACCCTCAATCACTCTTAGCTCCGAGCACATTCGTACCAATAGCCTGGACTGAACACAGGGAGAATTTGCCATCTTTTCTGGAAAACAGTGAATGCTGGGGCCAAACACCGAGCACACATGTAGTGTGCTAACCTAATACAGCTGCCTCCATTCAGAGAGACTTAGATAATTAAGTTGCAGAGGTCAGAGATGAGTTATTTAGAAGGGGAAAGCCCAAGATCTGCCCAATCTATTCTCCTCCGTTTTATCCCCTTCAGTGACATTTGAGATTTTGGCAGTGAATACCCCAAAAAAATCCACACACTTATCAGTTGAGATCTTATTCCTCATGCTGAACTCACATACCTTATAATTTGGAATGATGCTTAAGAACACACACCTGATGTTTCCACCATATGTAATTTTTATATATTGGATATAATTTTTAGCCTGGTAAATATTTAAACTCGGGTGAACTGGAAACAACATCGCAAGGATCAGAGACAAAGGAGCATTCCTGGTGGCAAGTTTCTGTCCTCAGGAGCAGCAAGCAATTAAACAGCAACTAATCATTAAACTTCATAGGCCAAATTTTTCCCTACAGCTGTTCCATTGAAACTACTTCTTTAGAAAACAAACTGACCTTGTGCTGTGGAGCTTGACCAGCTAAAGTTTCAGTTATGCAGCTAGGAATACTTTTTCTCGTCAAAAATGCTTAGTAGTGCCTTTTCCATACGTTTCCATCACCCCCACAACCACAAAACCACCAGGCAGTTCTGCAAAATGGTACCTTCTGTTCACAAGAGGCCCCCTCATTCAGATAGCAAGAGAACAAAATCACTGTATCGTATGCCCACCCCCATTTTCAGAAGTAAATTAGAGATAATTCTTTCATTTCATTTCACAGCTGGCAAACCCAAGAGCCCACAGAGAGAATTAGTTTCTATAAATATTCATGTCTATAAATGCCAACTAAAACTTGAAAGAAGCAGCATAGCTCAGCAAAAAGACCTCCTTTCTCTCCAGCTCACCAGGCAGGTCTGGGGCTCCGCTCTGAATCTCAGCTCCGGAGCACACCGCCTGCTCCTGGAACCTCAGGACGGTTTTGTCCTACCAGAGCACCTCGGCAGGGTCCTGAAGCACACCGGGCAGTTCCGTCCTCTCTTCCAAGCCGAAGGAATTGTGCCGAGGGACATTTAGTTCGGTTGCCTTAATAAAGCAAGATGAATCACAGCTCATTGAACTCCAGACACCCAGTTAGACATCCGAGATAGTCATCTGATGCTCTGTTTATAGTCAACAGAAGGAACACAACACCTTCAGAGGATCCTTCCTCTGATCTATTTTCGAAGGAGGTGAATCCCCCTCCAGAAAGACTACAGCAACCAACTGAGGCTTGCACGGTCTGTCACACCTAAACTAAGGCAAGTGAATCGCAGCCAAAAATAATGTGGTACCAGTACTCTGTTTCCCCTTTCGCTGATACGCTGTGTTACCGCAGATCCTCCCCGATAGTTATTTCCTGGCGATTTTTATTTAGCTTTCCAACTTTCAAAGAGAAAGCTAACATCGTCGCAAAGCTTCTGAGGCTAAAACCTTTACTTTCAGTCTGCCCTTAAGAATACGGCTTTTCAGCAACTCAGAATTCACGTTGTTCTGTCAGTTTATCGGCAAAGATCATGACGGGTGCTTTGCACAGAGCCGCGGTGCCATACTTGGGTTAAAAGCTGCACAAAGAAAGGGTACCACCAAGAGGAAAGCATCAGAGCAGGAGACCTACGAGCAATCATCTTGCAGCTGATGCCACCTTGGCAACCGCCTTGCTGACTGGAAAAGTCACTGCTTCTACAACAGGGGCAACAGAAGCCTTGCAGAGCAGAACATCTTGAGAGATTTGTAACACACATTTCTCATCGCCGTTTGCTGATGACAGACTTGAGATCGCTGAAAATTAAGGACTCTATAAACACGACGTGTTTAACCCACTCACAATATGGTTTTAACCCCCACACAGTCTGGGTTTTCAACCAGGGAACTGGTACCAGCTGCCAGTTCTTAAGGAGGGAGCTGGCAAAGGAGCACAAGCACGACTGGAGACGGGGAGTTGGCCACAACTGAGATGTAGCTGCTGATTTTTTACCTCGCATCCCTCCCCTGTTACCCCTTAACCCTTGTTACCCAAACCAACCACACAGCAGAGTATTAATTACTCCACTGATGTAATGAGGGATACAAGGAACTCGCGTAAAGCGGAGATCTGCAGTTAAAGACCAAGGTATACTGTTAAGTCCTTAATGGTAATTAATGAATCACAAGAGAGTGCAGCTCCTCAGAACTGAGACACAGTGCAACCCGTGAGAGAAAAAGAACAACTGACCTCTTCTCTCACTGAAAGTTTTAATGGTCATGTTCTTGATGGCATTCATATTTTTAAAATAATTTAAAAGGTAGAACTATAGAAGAGCAGCAATCACTAAAGTTGCTTTATTCCTATATCTAAGGAAAATGGCATGTGAGACTTGTTTGGGAGTTACTGCTACTTGCTTTGGACTTCAGATCTCCATAGGGAAGATATGGAGAAAAGCCTTTATCATGTTACGCTTTTAAACAGAAAAAGTCAAAGATTTACCCGACAAAAGCACAATATAACAGGTTATGTGTCATTCATAGCAAATACCGCTTTACATTATAATCAAACCTGAAAATTCTTGGAGAAGAGAGAACCTAGCCACTCGGAAACTAAGTACTGAGGAAAATCAGATGCGTTGCATAATCCCACGTAATACACCTCCCTGGAGATGGAGGAAACGGCTCTTCAAGCTTTTTTACGACAACACAAACTTCGTTTACTAACGTAAACCTGTTTATCTAGAAAATATAAAGGCAAAGTCCAGAGCTCACTTGTCTGTGCAACACAAGGTATCGCAAGTCATCTCAGCAGAGAAAAGAAAAACAAATCGCTCAGTCCCGTACCACCATTACCGAACACAAGCATTTTGCAATCAACCCGTAGTTTGAAATCTCCTTGCCCAAACCAGTAAGTTTATAAAATGCACATTTGACAGGAGACAAGAATGATTCATGTGGATTCACAAGTACAGAAATGCCAACGTTTGCCAAATTTTTACCTTAACAATACTAAGAATGCCCTCAAACCAATACAGTCAACTTATTCTAAGGATAATTCCCAGTGAAAGGCACGACTAAGTATAAGAGGTGAGCTGCAAAGCATCACCTGAGCAGTCCAGCACTTTTAAATTTGTTTCTCTCTGAGAAACTCAAGCCTCCAAGAGGATTTAACCATAGGAAAAAAAAAAACCAAAACACACCAGAAAAGTTGAGCCCGATTACAGTCAATTAGTCAACCAAAAATTAGCAAAAACGAACACAGATAAGCGGAGGTGCAGTACAGAAAGGATTATTACCATATGAGCTCAAGGCAAACGTGCAGGGAAGGGGCTGCCTGGTTGTATATCAACATAAAAACCCACTTTGCACGGAAATCTGTAATTTGAGCTTTTTAAACCTGTAATTTACACAGCGTATTCCAACGAGAAGACAGAAAGACGAGCGGCAAGTTTTCTTTGCCCTGCAGTATCTCAACCACAGGGAAAAACAAACCCCACACCCCACATTTGAAAAGGAGCACAAACCCGGCAGGCTCGGGAAAGGAAAAATCCGAACCCTGAGTAATGGCAGGGCGCAGCTGAGGGGTAGGTGGATACAAGCAGCTTCCACACGCTGCCGTTAATGACTCATTAACCCTTCCGCAGCCGCGGGGCAAGGAGCTGCCGGCGCTGACGGGGGAAACAGGGGGTGCCTGATCAGAGCCGGGGGGGGGGGAGCTCCGGCTGGGGAGAAGATGGCTGGCGGGTTGCTAGACTGCCTGCCATAAACAGCCCCCGCCGCAACAGCCACGCCGGAGCCTGCGGGGACCCGGGGGG
>JAOXNO010000041.1:43906203-43971359 GCA_028565335.1 Limnodromus scolopaceus
ACCTCTCTACAGTGTCCTTTCAAGTAGCTGTAGAGAGTGATGAGGTCTCCCCTCAGCCTCCTCTTCCTCAAACTGAAGAGTCCCAGCTCCCTCAATCGCTCTTCGTATGGTTCATTCTCCAGGTCCTTCACCAGCTTTGTTGGCCTCCTCTGCACCCGCTCCAGCACCTCGATGTCTCTCTTGTTGAGGCGCCCAAAACTGGACACAATACTCCAGGCGTGGCATGACAGTATTTGTAACTGATCCTTTTGTGTACCTACTTGTAACACAAATTAATAGGTGTCTCAATTCTTTCTTTAGACCACGGTCAATTTCACAGATCAGCAAATATCCCCGTGTTACACGTTAGTCGGGACTGATAAAGTTATCAGCAATGTCTTCTTTTTAAGCCATTAAACTGCAGTGGTATTACAGACCTAATAACATACATCTAAAATATTAATCTTATTTCCACCTTTATCTTTAAAGATTTCAGATTACAGTCCCACCTGGTCTAGAGGGAGGTGTCCCTGCCCAGGACAGGGGGTTGGAACTAGACGATCTTTAAGGTCCCTTCCAACCTAAACCATTCTATGACTCTATGAATTTGCACATGCAAATGTCTTTATGGAGGCTTTAATTTCTAAGCTCGCTGCTGAAGGGCAAGTTATGGAAATTGAACATGCCCCATCACACCTACAAAGGTGAGCGCAGACATGCACGTTTACACCAATTAGCAGATTCAAGGAACAGCTCCGGACAGCTGAGGAAGCAGCAAGTCACCAAAGAGCTTCCTAGAAAATTGAACCTTGCAAGCTGAGAAATGTTAATAACCTTAACATTTGCATTAAACATTATCATAACAGCCTTAATTAGTAGTAGGGACTGACTGTAAAAAAAAATAAATAATAAAAATTATACAAGTTGAACTCTTCTCCAGGTGAACTATGGCAGCTGGAACTAGATGACCCCTAACTATGGGGGTTGGATCTAGATGATCTTTAAGGTCCCTTCCAACCCAAACCATTCTATGACTCTATTTTGAACTAAACACTGGGAAAATCGCAAATGAGAAGTGGAAGATAACCAGGCAATTATACTAATCCACGCTACACTTGGCAGTGTAGTGTATCTGGTTCACCTCATGTCTTGAAGGACCTTTCAGAGAGGTCTGAAGGTTTGCTATTGGTACATACTAACCTGGGGATGTGCATTAAGAAGTACACCACCACACAAACGGAAAAAACAAAGCCCCTGTGGTACAAGTTGGGGGATCCTCTGGCACAGAACATTGGCACAAGTGTCAGCCAGCACGAGGTGGGTGAGAGAAACCACCACGCAACTCCAACATTTCCAAGCAGTATTTGTAGATCATGCGTAGCTTTATCCAGCAGCATAAAATGTTGATTTCCCAAACGAAACTAGTCATAAAAAAATATGTTTAGTCACACAGGCTGCCCATGGGCTAAGGCGGATTTAGGCTGGTAGCCAGGCTCATTTACACATGTAAAGGTTAACTACAACAAGGGCACAGGATAGATCTGCTCAGGTACAACCGGTGTCTTTGTTTCTTCTCATAACTATTTTATGAGCCAAAAGAACTACAGATTAGTTTTCCAATTGTTTCCCGCTATCTCCCCCATCTTTAATAAATCCAGGATCTAGAATAACATCATTGATCTCTAATGTCCTGGCCAGGGAGAGGTTCTGACTAGAAAAAGACTCCAAGGCTGTCAATCTTTTCCCAGTTTTGGTAAGGTCCTGAACTACACTTCTCCTTTTCTCTTTTTGCCTTGTTATTTTTTTCTTTTTTCTGAATAACAGCATCAGGATCAGCCATTATAGAGTAACTTTTCCTTATAGTCCTGTGGGCCTGTAGTCACAACGGCAGCTCCAAACGCTGTCACGGACAGTCCAATGGTGGCAGCGGCTGCTGTGTCTTGCATGGCTAAAGCACAGCATGAAATTTCATCAATCAGGTTGCAATTAAGACTCGGCACCAGAAATGTAAGTTATGTTTTCCATCTTTGCCGTCCTTTGCAGCCCCGGGTGTATTTGCTGATAGCCATTAGATGGTTTAATGGTTGAGGAAAGGGATGTTTCTTCATTTAAAAAAGTCATTAAAGGAAAAAGGCTTCCATATACTGTATTGCTTTTTTAGCACTTTTCCCTCTTTCATGTAGATTGATTAATAGGCTGAAGCTGGCTCTAGCACTGATTACTTTTTCTGATATTAAGTAAATTGAAGTTTCTGTATTCAACATCCTTTTAAAATAGTGGGAGGGGAAGGAGAGGGGAGAAGATGATTTAGAACAGTTGATTCCCTTAAACTATTTATTCCATCAAAGTTATTACACCATTCCCACAGTATCAGACAGCTCTGTTTAATACCGTTACTCTATTTGGAGTAGTTCAAGACATTTTTACTTTTTTTATTTCCAAAACACTTTTACTAGTAAGATCTAGAATGAAAGGACTAGCAGGTAACAAACCTGTTCCAGGTTCTTATGTTTTCCTGAGTCTTCTCAGAATTAAAACCACCGAGAACACTTTTCAGAAGGCCTGAAGCAGTCGGGCACTTGGGCTAGATGGTCATTGCAGGTCCCTTCCACTGAAATATTCTATTACACCAGAAAAATCAGAAATGAAATGAGTAACTGCACGTTAAATTTCTGGTTGAAAACTGCTATTCATACAACAGAAAGAGAAGTTAGAACATACTTGAACTTTTTTACCCCCAAAGTAAGAAGAAAAAAAATAAATAATAAAAATCAAACACACTCCAGATAGTCTGGTTTGCCTACTTCAAATAGTTTGGGTTTGAAGAACAGAGATTATGTCCTTCGATTTTCTATAACGTGACACAATGTTGCCTATTAACCATAAAAATACAGCATTCCATTGCTGGTATTCTGACCGATGTTGAAAATGTATTTACGATAAGACTCCACAGGGTTAGGGCACATGAGATCAGAACTGTAAACACATCTAATGAGTAACTAAAGGCTAGAACAATCCCAATTCTAATTTACTTTGAATATACACATCACCTGACTTTTTGTTCTTTCAAATTGACAGATAATGAGGATTTTTCATGTTAAGATTTCATTATAAAGACTATATAAATAATTCATTCCATCTTAGGAAACTCCTAATTATGCTGTTATATTCCAATATAAACCAACAATGATTGTCATGCAAGCTTTACTGCAGATCTAACTGAATTAATCAGTTAACAGAATTCAATATATTTCATTGTATTAAACGAAGTGAGGAAGTGTGATTTAACCCTTAGTGGTATCCCAACAGAGACCCGATTCAGAAGTGCACAGAAGCACTTCCAGGACCGTTTACCCACCTGGAGCCGCCGCCACAAGTCCCTCAGTCCGTGCTTCATGAACTTCTTTGTGCCGTATCACAGAGCGCAGCCTGGCAGGAGCGTTTGCTGGTGCACGCTCCTCTGGGTATCCTCCTGGGTAGATATTGACACCACACTAAGAGAAAAATAAATGTTTTGTGCTTTGCTTCCTTACCTGTCACCCACATGGATGCACGGGAACGGGCTTTGCTTCAGCCGACACGGGGAAACCTGAAACATCGCACTTCAGGAGAGATTTGTGTTAATTGTCTGTCTCAGTTACGGCACGATGAGTTTAAAACCAGTAACGCGGGGGCAAAGGCGCTGTTTCCAGCGTGGCAGCCCATCGCCTTCATTTCCCACTCACGGAGCGGGCATTTTCCCCAAGGAAAGGCATTGCTCAGGTGTCCAGGCACCTTCCCTTTGCCAGGTGAGGGCAAACCAAAGGGCTCAGCGGCTGCAGAGGACCTTCTGCCCGCGACCCCAGCAAGCCAGGAGTCTGCAGCACAGCAGCGCCAGGGGTGCTGAGGCCAGCGGAGGAGGCTGCAAACATCAAGTGCTTATAATAAAGAAGCACAGGGAGAGTTAAAGACTTATCAAACTTGTTCATTTAAGTAATTTGAAGGCTTCCTTTTCTGCAGCTGCAAGAAATTCTTTATGATTTGGCATCTAGAAATCCTGAGGAGACAGTGGAAATGAGTATTTTATTTGTTGTGTTTAGATAAGGAATAGTATTTTAAGTCTATCTTTTGTTCTAGCACCTTTCACAGTACCAGAGAGAAGACTAATGAGACACTGGATTTGAAATGTTAAAAAAGGGGATTTATTTTTAGTTTATTTTTCTGTTCATTTTCAGTATTTACCACAGAGTTTTTCAGTTTTCAGCCGAAGGATATTTGCATACTGTTTACTCTAAATATGACAGCTGTGTTTTATGATGCTGAATTAGTATCACCAGAAACATTTAAAAGTATTTCCTACCCATCTATCTTCTGGAGCTGAAGTAAGAATGACAAATGTAGAAAGAGCAAACATTTGTGGGCTTGTAAACTCAAACGTAATAATTAGCCCCCAAAACAGTAACAGAAAGAAATTTGTAAAAAAAAAATTAAATATTTTTTTTTGTATCTCTGTGGAGCTTTTCACTGAGTACACAAGATTACCAGAGTAGGCAAACACGGTTACTATACAGCATTTGCTAAAACGTTTGTTAGTTGAGAGAGAATACATTAATGAAGAAACCCTTCTTTCTTGCTGTGTTTTAAGTTCCTACCCTACTTGCACCCTTCGCCTTCCATGGAGTAGAAGGCCAGGCTCCTCGCAGGGAGCCCAGTAAGGCTGTTTGTTTAGCAAAGGGGCAGAAAAAGCCAACGCAGCTGCGTGCAGTGAGATCACCACATTTATCTCCCTGGGTCTGAATTCCCTGGCTACAGTCACCTCCCTTCCGTGCAATGTTTCCCAGATTGCAACAGTCAAATCGGACTCAAAATTATTTGTAAAAGCTGTGAAATCCTTTAGTTACCCGATTACAGAAGAACATTTAAACATTACATTCTGGATTCCACAATAAAACTTATACGTATTTTGGTGTGGCTGTTCTTCCTACGGGACTTCCCAGTCCTACAATCAATTTGATGACAACCAGAGATGAAACTAAATACAACCTGAAAATAATTAACTCAAGTCCTCTTCCTCTCACAGCATCAGTAACAAAAGCAATCAGCCACTGGAAAACTCACCAAATGTAGATTTTTCAAGGCCTTTAGCCTTTGAATTCAAAGCTGGATGATTCTCCAAAGATGTATCCATTTTATAATCCAAAGTTATAAGCCTTAAATTGGAACATGCCACATACTTCTTTGGTGGTTTTAACATCAGCTGTAATAATGACTTTAAAGTTTAAGAAGGGTATTTTTTTTTTCTTTTCACATATCCATTTTTAATACTAGTAATGCAAGCAAGATTTTCCTTTAATTTTTTTGTTGAATAGATTGGGGAAAGCTTTCCAAATAAAAAAAAAAAATCTTATTTAGAAGCACCTAAAATGCCATTATTGATGTAATTTCAGTATATAGCAAAATCCAGAGCCTACCTAATGTTAAAGTAAGATTGGACAGAAATAAATACTGCAAAATATTGTAAAATATAGATTTCAAGCTATTTGGATAGCTCAAATATTTCACCAGATGGTCTCAGTGAAACAGTGATTATTAAAAGATATCTTCATCACCTGTTGCTAAGCATTTTCACTTGCTTTAGTGGGAAAGAATTTGTACTTTAAGAAAATCTGGATTTAACTTTGAAAAAAAACAGCCACTGCCCTAGAAACTGTGCCCAATAGTCCACATTTTATCTCTATGTAACATTCCCAAAGAGGTTGCAAGACAGGCACTATAGTATGAGAGCAAGTTGATGGATATACATATTTTAAAAAGCTTTAACAGTCCAGGGAAGGTAATTCTTTACCTGGTCTTTCCAGAAGATGCAGCAATTTTTAATTTTGGACTTTTGCTCTACAAATATGAGAGAAATTAGAGCACTGAATTATTTAATTTTTTTAACTTTCTGAAGTTCCTGCAACCAAACACTCTTTTCTCTCTCAATATATATGAATGTGTATATATATATATGTACACACACACACGCACTCACATATATGTGTAGATATACATCCACATCCTCCTGTGATGTGACAATGACTGGAAGTGTCATTGTCTTTCGAAACCTTTGAGACCTAAAACATTTTTTAACAAGTCCGAGTCACCACTTAATATCTGACGCCCCCTTGTGGCTGCGAACACACACACCAGGTACAAATTTTTTTGGCAGCAAAACCAATTAATTATAAGCAATAAAAAGAGAAAAATTTTGGTATGACTCTTGTACAAAAATGGAGTGACATTCATAAATAACAGATGGCAACTGGAACATCTAGTTTATGCCTGTGTTTAGAAGGAAGGATGAGTATGAAAAAAAAACAAGCATAGAAAGAAAAAAACTAAGGAAGGAAATACAGAAAATGCCTAACAGCAGAATTGCAGAAATATAATTTGTCTCGCAACATAAAAACTAATGGTTTTCCAAGTTATTTTCAAAACTCTGGAATTGCAACCTGTGTTACGTGGAAAGCTCAAAAAGCTGGGTAGCAAAGAAATAAGGGATAGGATGCTCACATTTTTAAGTGGAGGTCTGCCCGAAATGCTGCTGCACTCTGAAAAGCTTACCAGAATTAGCAGCAGTGGCACCGATACCTTTCGGGGTGAAAACATTCTGTTTGAGAATCACTACAGAATTCAGTGACTGTGCTGTGGATGTTAAATCACATTTACCTCTTGCTACCTGAAATGCAACTACAATGGTGCTCCACCTCCACTTATTTTTCTTTTTGAAAATGAAAATTAAGACTAGATGTTAAAGTATTCATCACCTGGATAGAGTACACAGCCCTCCCTCAGCTTAGCTTTGGAAGATGTCATTTGCCACCTTCTGAACTTTTTTTTGCACCAAGTAGGCTACAGTGACTTTTTTTTTCCCCAGTAACTCTTTATAAAAATAGGAATTCAAGTCAGGATTCAGAAATGCCACTGAGATCATAATAATTTAGAGACGAGGAAGAACATTTTGGCATTATACCAAATAACACACTAATGAAACAGGTGTTGCAGGTTTACAAACTATACCTTCTATTAATATTTTAGTTTTAAATGAAGTGTTTTAGTCTTAAACTGAGGCAAATAAAGCAACATAAAAAACAAACAAAACCAACCAAGCCAGGAAACCATAACAAATATACTAGTTTTCGATAAACATTATTCAATGGCTGTTTCTTTAAAAAAAACGAACAACAAAACCAAAAACCTCAGCACCCCCTCCAGTCATTTATATACCTGGTACTCTGTAACCACCACAGAAAACAACTCCCTGGTGACTACAGGCGAAATAAGGTGTCTTAACACTTCTCACCTCGTCTCACTTGAGAACATCAGCAATTGCATCTCAAGGCAAGGGCTGGTCTGGAAGGAGAGGGATGACCCCACTAAGCCTGAACTACACGAATCAGACTCAAGCTGGTTTTGGTACCAGCAGTTCTGTTTCCTACCTGGAAGAAGCGCTACTGGCAGCGGCAGACACTGTGGGAAGCCTCCAAATGCTTCAGAGAACTATGTTACTTGGGCTGAGGCCCGAGACAGTTCACCTATTGATGCCTTTCATAGCAGTCAATAGTTATCATTGCTCCCTTACTTCCCTTCTGATTGTTTTCTTCCAAATTAATAGGCACACTGGAAAGCAAACCAACATAACACATGTATGAGGGAGGACTCACAGTCTCAACAGGTGGAGCCTGAAGGGATGAGTGGGTCAAAAAAGGCATGAAAAGCAAGTAAACTTGTCAGCTTGGAGTAGTCCCTCCCCCAGTAGCTGTCTCCAGCCACTGTTTATCCCTGTATTACTATTGAAAATGCAATATAATCCCAAAGTTACTGGTCACTGCTCTCAAATCACATGGCAGATGCTGTATGGGCTGAAGAGAGGGTCACACACACATACACACACGGAGGGCAAGTTTCTAGCACAGCTGAAGCTACAATGCATAATTTTCTATTCACCTTACTATGCCCCTCCTAAATTAACAGATTTTTTTAAGAGGTATAGAAGCGAAAGAAGCGTGAGCATCCTTACAGGAAGGGATGTATTTAGCAGTGGCGTACATCAGTGCATACAACTAATGATTGACATCCTCTGTTATCGTAACCACTGTGAACACTGAGGATAACCACGCAGGTGGTATCTTTATTTCACAAGATTAGAGATACAGTACAAAATGAATCTGTACATCTTTCTATTAACAGAATTTGTTTATACAATTATATTACATTTGACCAGCCTTTATACTGATTTTAAATACAAAATAAATTTACAAAACTCCTACAAGACCCTTTAAAGAACTGCAGCTGATAAAAACAAAGGGTTCCCCCCAATAGTCCCTATTTGCCATATGCATTTGCAATAGTTCAAATCGATCTAAATCTTTTTAGTTTAATATTTTCCAAAACAAAAATAGAATTTCAGTTCATTGTTGCCTATCTAAAAAGGAAGCAACTTGCAAAGTGATCCCCTTTTATAGGCCAAAACTAGCATATAATAGGTGGAAACTAGGTAATGCATAGTCTTAAAAGTCCTTTCACAATCCATGTTATAATGTTCTTCTCCAAAAAGAGTAACATTTGATAGGCTTTTTTTTTTTTACTTTAATCAGAGCAGCTGACTTATGGAAGATGACTAAAGTGTGAGTAAAACTCTCTCATAAGAGTCTCATTGGGATGTTTGGATCAAAGGCCTTATCTTCTATTACACTGTCCCATGATGGACAATATAAAGCACGGAAAATTATTTCAAGACAGCTCTGGGACAAGTGTCAGTGATGAACCAGAATTCTGTTTTCTCAACAGTTCAGCGTTTCTTTCCATCAGCAAGAAGAGCTACTGTCTTTGATTAATACTTTGAGATGTGGAACAATGTTTTCCCCTGTATCCTTCCACAGTTTTCCTACACATAAAACTCCCACCGACAGCAGTTACTGCTCTGTAGTTCCATTCTCCGTGCAGGGAGAGAAGAGCATATGTCCAGGAAGGTCAAATAGGCAGGTGCTTGCCTACGTTACTACAAAGAACACAATTTTTCCTTTCAAAGCATGCTGAACTTACCCAGAAATGCTTCTCTTAAATCAAGCTTCCCTTCTAAAATACTCCTGCATATAAACTGTAAGACAACCTGTGCTACTAAATGACAATAGTACTTCACCACAGGAAACTGAGCAACCCAGCTCCTTTAGGAAAAAAGCTGCTTGATAAACTGAGTGCAAGCCAAGAAATATATTGCTAGTAAGAGTTAAATATACTTCCCTCAAAATGCAAGTTTCAGCACAGAGTAGCTAGGGATTGTCACAAAAACTTAAGTCATGTTATAGACAACTGATTTAGAAAACGTATTAATTTCTTTAATCCCTGAGTTAACTCGCCATTACTTATGGTAAGTGCCTTTTTACTACTACCACTTCATTCAAATGAATGTCGACCAAAAAAGTTAGTGGTAGTAATTTGGTGGAAGGGAAAAAAGCTGGATAAAGACTTCCTTATTGCTTCTTCAAAAAGCAGTTCTTTAAAGTGAAATAACTTGCTGATCTTCAATCCTTTTCTTCTGCTGATTTC
Organism: Limnodromus scolopaceus; assembly: GCA_028565335.1. Taxonomy (NCBI): domain Eukaryota; kingdom Metazoa; phylum Chordata; class Aves; order Charadriiformes; family Scolopacidae; genus Limnodromus; species Limnodromus scolopaceus. Next base: position 43,915,750 of record JAOXNO010000041.1, read on the forward strand.
TTGGATGTAAAAATGCATCAGGTTCAGTGAAAGTCAGCGATAAGACTGTCACATAGCAGCAATGATGAGATATTCTCATGCAAATAGGGTAGAGCTTTTAGAATTTAGGTCTAACAGATCAAGCAACCAAAATATTTTAATAATGCAGTAACAAAATTGTTAAACATCCTAAGAGACCAATACCAACGAACCAATGGTATTTAACTGAAAAACATTTTCCATATAATCTTTAATTTATTCATGCCAAGCTAAGAAGAGCTATTAAGTGACAGAGGCAAAAATACTTCAGAGGGAGTGTTCAGAAGTCACAGATATCTTAAGAAATGCAGCTGGGGAGTGCTGTACATTTTAGACACTACATTTAAATTCAATACTGTTCCATCTGCTAATGATGATTAAGACTGAACAAGACGTTCCTCTATCACATGCTTCAACCCTCTAAAGTAAAATGAAAGATTTGTCGTCACATAACCAGCATAAGCATTTTGAAGTACTGAGATGTTCTACCTATATTTTAATACTAGTCATCCATGACATTTCAGTTTACAAAAGACTGGATTGCTTACCTTCCTTCCCAAACTACAGGTCTATTGTGCAACAGGATCCTTACAAATGTACTAAGTACGAAACCATACCAAAATCTCAATTCTAAATAAAGCATATTGATATGTTGCTGCAAATCCACTGGAAAAAATATTTGCATGAAAGGAAGCCCTTAACCCTTTAAACACAACAGCTTTTGCCAGAAAGCAGCTAAAGCCTCCTCATTTGTATTTAATTCAGCTTTAAGACAATATATTCAGAGGGTTCAATGCTAGTACAGAAACAAATATTTAACAGCCATTGGTAAATAAGATCAGAAACTTCTGCATTTCTTCCCTCTAAGCAACTCCCCTGCTGCTTCCCACCCTCACCCACCGAAATTATAGTTCAATGAAAATCGTTAATAAGTGAAGATTCCTCTTGCAGTCTGAAAACACCAATCCACAGGTCATATTCTTTACACTCACTAAAAAGCCTTTGCACTGACCTGGTGGTATCAAGAAGCCATAAACCATTAGTCTTCTTTCTCTTTGGATTTTCGTGTTACAAGGGATCCTCAAGATGGCAGTGCCAGAGACGTTATTTTGACTTTCTCATATGTGCCAGGTACCAGAGAGGTTGGCGAGAGCCAGAGCACTGCTGTAATCCAGCATACAATTTTTATCAGTCAGCCAAACTTTGGAGTAGCATCCCTGGCATAATCCTGTGCCCTTCTGCAGAGAGCATGCATCTTCGGGCCCTTTTTGTAGATGCAATAAACAGATGCATGCACGAGATATCACATACATTTCCTTCTTGCAGTGCAGATCATTTAAAGGATGGTTGAAAATTAAAACACAGAACTTCCACCTCTAGAAACGGGAAAAAAAGAAACGAAGTAAGCTAACTCACTGAGATTTCTGGCTTTCTCCTTTCTTCAGTGTCCACAATAATACTGGTGCTTTCTGCAATCTAGACTTGCAATTGCATCTGGACTGCAATCTAGACTCTTTGTAAGAGCAAAGTTTAAATAATTTAGGAATGCTACCAATTTGTTTTTATGTCATGAAGTATTGCAAAGTATATAGGCTCCAAAAAAGTTTTAGAAGGATGCAAGATCTGGGCACTACGTGGACAGTTTTCAACTGATAAGCTTTATTAGACCCAATCTGTCCCAATCCGCCTCCTGGGCTACACACCATCTGCTGAGAACTGTCTACTCTAACGGGAATGGAGGAAAACACTGAAAACAAAAAATAACAAATAGAGAGTGGCATGGCATGTTTGGTGGCTTAGTCTTACAGAGTTTATAAATAATCTATGTTAAACCATCCAAGGTAGCATAAAAGACTAAAGTGTACTAAGAAATAATGAAATAAGGATTGTAGAAATACTTGGGATGCAGATCAGAATGTAAGTTCATACAGCTCTAGTCTTTTTAGAGTTTGAGTATAGTTCAGCTTCTCGGACTTAAATTGGCCATAAAAATATTATTCTTATTATTTTATATAGGGCAACTGCTATCAAGCAGGCAAAAGCCTTCCAATGCTAGCCTTCTGCTCTCTCTCTGGGAGATGAAAAGGACTCTGAATAAAGAGGAACTAGATACAGCAGGCAACATTTTTGTAGTAGCACTCATGTGTTTCCATGAAAAAAGCCATAGTGTTATTCCATTGGCACTGAAATAACATTCAAATCAGTTTCGAAAGAATTTTCTTATCCCTGAAAAAAGGCATCATTCTAAGCAGCTTTCAGACTTTTTTTGTTTTTTGTTTTTTTTTAAACTTCTTTGCGCCTCTTTTGGGGGAGGGACTGTTGATCCAAAATCCTAAATCACAATGAAAATTGTTCTTTTTGGAAAAATCCAGTTCTTTCACTGAGGCTCTTGTTGCTATTGCGGTGGTTGATGCTCTGGTGGTGGTTCTTGTTGAGGCACAGCTGGCCGCAGTCCTGCTGGTCTGGGAATTGCCTGGTGTTGCCTTTGTCTGTAAGCTATAATTGTTCCCAGGAGCAAGGCGATGATGGTCATAAGGTAAAGGTCCCACTCAGGCCCCAGCAGCTGGTCCATATCAATATGTGAGAACACTTCCCTTATCTAAGAAACAAGAAGTCCACATCATTATGTCAAAGGGCAAGAATGGGAAGTTACTTTACTTTTAAATTTAATTTGTAACATTTTCATGTAGAAGTACCACTTTTAAAATTTCCATAGCTCTCTTCCTCACTGAAAAAGTAATATCACATCAGTGACATTCCTAATTTCCAGGAACTAAGTGCCAATAAGACTAAGATTTGTGCAGATAAGGTACAGAGAAGTTGAAGTGACTTACTGTTAGTTTTGATTGAACTGCCTTTTTATCAGATTTCCATTTGCATAAGCATTAGCCAACACACACTTTATACTTCCTTACCATACCTGATGGTACTACAGAGTCTTTGTCAATCTAAGTCTGCATCAACAGACTTAAAACTTGGAATATCCGTGTTCTGAGCACTAGCTTCTGCAAGTGCTACATAGGTATCTGCTCAATTGATTTAGAGTATTTTGACTGTCCACTCCTTAAAGTCACCAGTCTCAAGACTATTAAATTTTGTCAAATTTAGCTGGATTGCCTGAATTGCGTTTGCTCTAACTGGTAATAACTTCCGTACCATTTGAATGTATGAAATAATCCAAAATGCAGTAAGATGGCAGAATACTGGAAATATTTCAGACAGTATATGGAAAGAGTTCACCTAAATTTCAGGCAAATATTATTATTTTTTTCAGTGCTATCACTCAGCAGAAACTCTGCACAGTAGCTAAACTATCTAATATAAATAATAGTTTATATATATAATAGAGACAATAGAGATATAATAGAGATCAAACACAACTCAAGTGGGATTGTTATAGCTGAATATAAAATAGCATGAGAATGAGGACTAAAAAAAGTATTTTTTCCTGAACAGCAATTATGACACTGTAATCATCTGCTTAACTTTTATAGCAGACAGTCAGGGATAAGAACAGTCAAGGAGGTCAGGGAAAGTCTCTTTAAGGGAAGAACAGCACAGAAGAGCACTGGCTGCACATATTTCAGTTTTGCACAATTGCATGAATAAGAAATGGGAATCACAGCTTCAGTAACTTTCTTAATACGCAACAACACAGAACACACCTGTCCTAAGTTTTCAGAAGGCTCAAGTAAGACTTCTACTGAAGTGAGATTACAACTCAAGCTTCTTTTAAAAATGAAAACCACATTTGTTGTTCTTCCTTTTAATCATGCATTACTTACATTGATTTCTCGTACATACTGCAAGGAATAAATCACTCCAAGCTTGCAAAGTGCTAGGAAGACTGGAACCTGAGCATCTGGGCTCGCTTCAGCTGCCATGTCATAGAATCGTTTTGCAAGATGAATATCCTAAAATTAGGAAAATACAGAGCTCGATTTTAAAGAACTTGAAAAATTAACCATAAAACATAGAGCTTCTTCTGTAAGCTATTATATACTGTCATTTGAATACAACAGTTTTTGGTCAAGTTAAAAGCAAGCCATTCAGTAAAATTTCCCCATTTTTTTTTCTGCGGGATGTTCACCTTTGAATAGAGAAGTAAAGGGAAGTTTCAACCTGAAGATGAAGCTATCATACTAGCTCTCTAGCACCAAAGAGATTCATATTGATATATTCAACCCATGCACTGCAGATTAAGGCACATATTTAGCTAACTAGTACACTCTAAAATCTCCAACACCACATCAAACATATGACTCTGCATACACAAGTCATGGAGGAGGACACAGCAGCAGCTCCTCCCTGTTACACTGCACTATGCCCGCTACACTGTGGCTTCTAACCAGTTCAGTGCATACTCCCAAATTAGATCCTACACCTTATCCAAACGAGACATAACTTGCATTAGCAAGGGCAGCCTGGCAAAAGTATGAGCCCAAACAGCCAGCAACTTTAGGAAGAGCTTAAATTAGTGTTCTCTTCTGTGGTAGCCGGAACAAGAAGGCAACTGTCGCAAGAAGAACAGAGGATACCTCTACCTGAATAGCGTCTCTTTCCTTGTTTGCCTGGGGCTTTTTTGGTTCCATTTCAGACAGATACTGTGCAATGTGAGGATACTTGGATACAAGCTGACTATATTCACTCAGTGATGTGAAGGACAGGCCTGTGTAAGACTTACCTCTGGAAGCGTTCCAAGTTGGACACTTAAAATAAGAGAAACCTCCAGGATTTCATGCCACATGGTCATTTTATAATTTTATCCTGACTGTGAAATACCATAAAGATTTTCTGCTTACTGATACAGTAAAGCTTAGTTCCATTACACACGTGGAAATAACAGTATGAATATCAACACATTACGCGAATGAGATGTACTAGCTCACATTTTAGTATTTTAACTCAATAGAACAACTCTGAATACTCCCTGAGCCTGCAAAGTCTGTCTTTTGTGTAACTCTTTAAAAGAGCTTCCTTACCTCCTTTGTACTGTGCTAGTGTCAGTGTAGAAGCAGATCCTAATCATGGCTTATTTTAATTTCTAATTAGCAAGCACTTCATTCTGCTTATACATTCTTCACTCTCACTCAAGAGAAAAGTGAGACCTCTCGGACTCTGAGCTTTAACACACAAATAGCAGTGAAATTGCAAGCCAAGTCTTAAGAGAAAACCATGACAAAATTAATTTGAGAAAATTATCCACTCTTATTTTGAGCAGTATATGAAAACAGTCTTCAATCTGACATGCAGGCTCACGGACAACATTAAATCTATGAAAAGCATATAACAGCGTATATATGTGAGACTTCTGAAGGAGCTTAATATTTTGCATTGACCTGGTATAAGTCTGAAAACTATCTATGTACAGGAATTATAGCATAGAATCCTATATGTAAGAAAGACTATTTATTCGACAAGTAAAGAGAGAATAAGGCAAAAGCTGTTTGGGGGGAAAAAACCCAGTAAGAAATACCATACTTACTCAGGATTATCCAGAATAAACAGTGACCTGAACTGAGGTTGTGCAGGCCACCTTATTGGGTCATTTTAACTTGAACCTGGAATTGATTTGCATTCACTTCATGACATTTCAAAGTCTTGAAAGCATTATGCAAGCATATGGCTATCTTTTTTGTCAATTTTCGGCAAACAGTTTTTTCCCTATCTATACCTTATTTCCTCACATCAGTAAGTGTGCAGTGGATATACTTATCCACTTGCTACTGGAGAATGTATTGGGAGACATGCTAATTCCTACTAAGTGGTTGTATAGTGCCCAAAGCCCAGTAGTGGTTATGGATTTAATCTAATATTAGTAAATGCACTGTAATGAATGTAGACTATCAGCCTACAGCTTACTCACCTGCTTGATGCCCAATCCCTTCTCATGCATGTAGCCCAGATTAAACATTGCTTGGGCACTGTGCTGTTGCTCTGATGCCAGTCGATAGTGAATAAATGCAGTTTCATAATCAACATCAGTACCAAAACCATAAAAATGGTAATCTCCAAGTTTAATTCTTGCAACAGTATATCCTATATATCAAGAAACAACACAAAAAGATAAAATAGTTAGGCAAAGAAAGACTTTCAGTTTCATATGAAGATGCAATAAGGGTTTTAATATTACTTTCCACAGTTTGCACAGACCGTTTCCCTTTTTTCCTCTCTCACATAAACAGCTTTTTTTTTTTATATTGGGTTTAGCTAACCAAAACAAACCAATTTCTGTTTTCAGGAAAGTCCTTTTCCCAGTAATCCAACCAACATTTTTATTGCTATTTAGTGGCATCAGTTGAAAATCTGTATCATGTTCGTAGTCACTTATCACAGAAAAACTTTTCACTTGCTATATGGTCATTAAGGGCTTCAGCTTTGTTTTTAAAACAGAGACACCAAAAACTTGAAAAAAAGTTTCTCATCATCATTTAGTAGTTGAATACTTAACCATTCCATCCTCGCAATTTCTAAATTTCTACTAAAAGCCAAGTAGGTTTGAAGATTTTCAGACAAAACTCTGAGGCTCCATTCACATGATACACATGCTTTTAAGTAAAAAGCTACTATAGACATCAGTGTAGATGAACCTATATGAAACTTGGAGACCTTACACTGAGATATTTAATGACTAAGTTCAGTTTTCCTTATTTCAGGATATGATCACAAGCACCAGAGTTTAAACTTGAGTTGGTTGGACATAAAGACTGCATTCTTCCTCACTGAGCTTTGCGTGCTTTGAATAGGAAAATTGCATTTCTTATAAATGATGAGAAGTAGCAAAATCCTAAAGGGTACTTTGTATCCATTTTTCCAAGTGAATTTATTTTTAGAAAAGTCAGTGTAAACATTCCTAATGCTGTTTCACACTGCTCTGTAATTCCATATAGAACAGCAAAAGAAACATAGTGTACATTTGTGTTTTAGTCCTGATAATCTTCAGGATTTCAGAATGGCTTAGAACTGCAAGCGTATTGCAGTGACATTACAGCTAACAGTGGAACAAAGAACAGCAACTGCTCTATGTGGAATATAACTGGTATCGAACAGAAGGAGATAAGCTTTTCCTCCTTCTCTCTTTCATAAAAACATGAAATCAAACATTAATGTTTCTACTGAAAATAAGCTAATTGGAATTGCGAGGTACGGACATACCTTGAGCAGCTGCTCTATTCCAGTGAAGCAAAGCTCGAGGATAGGTTTCATTTTCTCCTACTATGCTGGCTTCTTCTAGAAAAGAAAGTCAGTCAGTTAAATAGGAGCATGGCATATGCACACAAGACCCCATGCTTATATTCAGCCTGCTGAAATGAATTAAAAACTTGAAGTAATCTGTGCTACAGCACAAACAAGATTTAACCTATCTGAAACTTACAAAACCCCCTTTTATTTATATGGTCTTTCCATATATCTGCCCACATAAGAGCTAGGAATAAACACTATCATTTCACCCTGAAATATGGCTTATCAATTGTCCCTTCCATTCCTGCTCTAGGAGATTCTGAAGCATCCTTGAAGAATGCCAGAAGATGCACACAATCTGGGATCTGACAAAGGCGCACCCAAATACAAGGCTAAAGTATAAGCTATTTTAGTTTGACCATCTAAAAAGCAAGATTATTCAAGTGAAATGAAGGCTTGAATTCCTTGACAGCCAGAGACTGCGTATTTTACAAAGCAGTGCTACAGCTACTTCAGAACACAAGTTATTTTACTTGTCTGTGGCATAGATTGAGGGTCACTGAAGTATCAGAGTTCAGACAATTCAAAGGATTTATAACTTTTTTCGCTTTTAGTCTAAGCGTGGTTTCAGCTATGTGATCTCACAGCTGACATACAGACTTTCTGTATAAAGTTCCTAAAAGAATTTTAAATTCATCTCCAGTTGAGATGCAGATACATCTGAGTAATGATAATCAGAATTTTAGGACAAGGAAAGATGCTATTTCTTTGCAAGAAGGTACTCCCAGCCAAGACTCTCATTGCTGTATCTTATCTCAAGATGAGTCACTGGGGCACCTTTGAAAAACATTAACTGGAAATTAAGATGTTAGATCAGCCTATTAGCCACCTATAGCTGACTTTTTATTAAGATAGCCCTAACACCTAGATTTCTGGGCTTGGGATCCAGAAAATTTAAAATACTAGGTTTTGTAGTTTCTAGAAAGATTTGCCACTTGCAACTCCTTTTGTTTCCCTACAACATCAAACCAAGAAATCTAGTTCTAGTTCTAACCACCTAGTTGCAATAAGAGATCCGGGACAAGTTTTTTTTCAAATCTAACAGAACCAACTGCCCAGCTTTTCATCCCTGCCTCAATAGTAGCAAGAGTAAAGTTACAAAAAAAATCTGGAAAAAATGAGAAAAGACATTACAAGATAAAGAAGAAAGGAAACTGAAGCTTATATGCCTAGTAAAGGCCAGAGGTAAAATTAATGCAATTCCTACTTTTATAGATTTAAAAATGAAATGTTAAGTCTGTGTTTAAGAAGCCCAGGGAAGCAAGTTTTCAGCACTGTGCATTCTCTCCCTATCTCATTTTTTAAATCCTGTAACTTAGAATTTAAGTGTATTCTAAATTTTAGGCCAGAAAGCTATCCTTAGAGGTGAAAATTAAAGCAGACGGACTGCTTTCCATCGTGATGAGCAAGAAAGAGGACAGGAGTCTCACTGAAGTTCTAACCGAACAAGAGCTACGTAATTATCTCCAAGCACCCTAGCATTCTACTAAATAGGCTACTGCAGACCAACTCCAAACAAAACTTGCAGTACAAATTCAGGTCCTTACTCTGATCAAGTATGAAAGCAGCATTGCTCTGTGCAACTTCGTAGCCTTGTTCTGCCAGGAGAAGATATTGAACCACAGCAGAATTTGAATCACCATCTTTATAGCTGTTGTAGGCAGTCATCAGCCTTTCAGACCAACGCCCCCGTTCACACACATTCTTAAACAACTGCAGAGGGGGGAAAAAATAGGGGGAGAAGACTGGTTGTCAGGAACTTCAGAAATTTAGCTTTTGAAGAGGTAAACTTTTAACATTCAAATGCCTGCTCAAAATATTTACATTTCACAGGAAAAACTTGAAAGACAACTCACTGCTTAAGACAGGCTTACCTTACAATACAAGGTACTAAGCAAATATGAGCCAAGATTCAGATGCTTACTCAGAATTATTTTTAATATCAGGTTTTTTGTTATACTTAAACTCACATCTGAATGAAGAATTCAGTACTTACAAAATACCGATGTTTGCTTTGCATTACGTTCTTCTCTTCTTCTTCAAAGTTAGTAAAGGAAATACAAGCTTGTCATATCAACATAAAGATTTTTCCCATGAGATGCAAAGGAATTTGATAAGATCACACTTTTCCTTTGAAAAAAAGGAAGCCTTTGAAAAAAGCGCAGCCTTTGCTCTGCACTCACCAGTGGATTTTAGCTAAGATGAATTTCCAATATAAGCTGACGTGGTTATATCCAACCTTTTGCAAGTCGGTATTATTTGACCTTTATAAATGGATAACCTTACCTCCACAGCAGTATGACAGGATCGCATCACTCCAGTGCCAGTAGCATGCATCTGAGCCAGATTATAAAAAGCCAGAATGTGGCCACCCTGGGAGGCCAAGTTAAAATATTTCAAAGCTTGTTTATAGTCTCTCTTGACTCCAATGCCATCTAAAAGAAAGAATAAGTCGTTGCTATTCATTGCTCTTGAAAAGCAGGGTTGTATGAAATAAAGAAAAACGTTGTGAAAGTGTTAGGAAAAAACAGAATAAAATATAAATTCAATGCAGTAAGAGCACTCTACATGCAGTATATCTACACTTCTACTGCCACCTTGTGAACAGTTACTGAAAAGGCAGATGCTTAGACACAGAAAATGATCATTTTGATGCCACTTACTGTAATACATGGAACCTAGTTGAAGTTGTCCATCAACCCATCCCTGTTCTGCAGCCTTCTGGAAATACTTCAGTGCTAGTTCATAGTTCTGCAGGAAGATTTAGTCCAGTCATTAGAGCCTTACAATACATCACAATTTAAGCGAAGAAAAAAATACGTATGCATGCATGTGTCAGTGCATGGACAGATCTATATTACAGAAAGATTACAGTGAGATGGTCTAGTGCAAAAAAATATTTATCTGGTCAAAATTTGGAAACAACAAATGAAATAGCCTACATTCATATTAGCATGTCTTAAGTCTGTAGTCACCTCCAAGCTGGCATTCGTCTATAGCATTGCGATGAATACTTATGCTTAACAGAACGGATGCCCTGTTCTGTTTCTAGAACAATTATTTAACTTATTTATTCAACTTTTGGCTGATTCAACTTTTGAATATCTGTTTGCATAGCTAAATAGAAAACATTTGATTTCTAATAGCTTCAACATTTTCAGACTTATGAGAAGGAACTCAGCAAATTTCATAGCTGCTAACTCCACAGTGCATTTTTTTTTTTTAATATTACAGATTTCCTTATGGAGTTTTCAGTGTTACAGTTAAATTCACAATTAAGTTTTCTACAGTACTTCCCACCAGAGAAAAATTTTGTTGACAACAAGAAGTTACACAATCACCTATGATTAGAAAGACGACTGTCAAAAGCTTACCACTGGAACACCTCTTCCATAGAGGTAAGCCATTCCTAATCCACTCTGGCCAACTGGATTACCCTGAAAACACAGGAAAACACTTCTGCAAGGAAAGGCAAAACATACAGCTACATCTTTCTCATTTTTGCTATGTCTTTAACATCACTAAAACATGTGATGTTAAAGAGTGATGTGATGATCAGCCTAAGACCGATTTACTTTGTAAGTTTGCTCCTAGTAAGTAATATTTATTTAGGGAGAAAATAGCGTCTTCAGTACTTTTTATTCAGTAACTACACTGGTGATTAACAAGAAAAAGAAAAGTTTTCAACACCTGTTATGAAAGTCTACTGTGCACTTTCAAAATGTCATATGAGATTTAAAACCCACACCCATAGAAAGGTTGGGCATTAATAGCTTTTTGAGACGCTCTGCGTGTTACAGAAGCTCTCAAAACAGCCACAGGAACTCGGAGAATCTGTCTTAATTTAAGGACAGATGAGCAGTTGTCCTGTGAGCTGGATTACTGATCACTGCCCTTGCAAAAGCATGCACTATGGTGTTCCTTCAGGACAGGCAATGGAGCACATCAGAAACCTTCAGTGAATGTAGGAAATTAGCAAATTGAGAGACCCTCACTCTAGGACTGAGGTGTAGAACAGCAATCTAATTGTGGAATGCAAGAACTGTGAAGACCCTTCAAAAATTTAGCATGTGAAACATAGTAGATGAACACCTTTCCTGGAGGACCACTTGGGCTTTAACTGTACAAATGCTACTGTAAGTGATAGCTGAAAGACAGACATGAGGGATTAACAGCCTAACAGTCCAATGAGACGAGAGCTATAAAACCAAAACCATTATCTATTCACCGACCAAAAACGAGAACCAAAATAGTAATTTCTGTGACAACTGTGGATTAATGAAAATTAACACTTAACAGAGTTGTTAAGTGAGCAGTATATCATATTGATGTGAGAATTCCTGAGAGTTAGATTCCTTGTGCTGGACACAGCTTCATGAAGCACCACGACCAAAACTGGAGGGAGTTTCTGACATTTTAGACAAGCAGGGTTTAATTATGAGCTACTCTGGGACACAAGTTTGGGGTAGGTGTATGCACATGGAAGTGCACAAAAAGAACCATTAGCAGCATTTCTGAGCTAACCAAGTTTTTCGTGCATATGCTATATTTCCAGTTTACAGATAATCATACCATATCAGCAGCTTTCTTGAAATACTGAAGAGCTGTTTCATTGCTCTGAGGTACAACATCACTTCCTTCTGAGTACATCTGAAGGAGAAAGACATTATTAAAAAACAGGTGAAGAAATCAGTTTAGCATGGAGATAAGGAAGCATCTTCACTTTGTATATGAGAGGGAGTCTATTGTACTTTTTCAACTATTCTATTGCATTACTGAATAATCATTAGAGAACTTGCCCAGAGACAGAAAACACATCTCTATGCTATAAAATTCACAGTTTAACTTTCTAATGGAGAATGAATTGCCCATAAAATTAAAAAGTTTTTATGAAATCACATTTCATTTTTGAGTTCTATCAGTGTCCAGTGAAGAACACACAATCAGGCAAAAGTCTTGTGAGACCAGTGGAAGTCAAACTACATTGGCAGTTAAAATACTTCTTGAAAACAAAGAAAAAATTGGTTACTAAACCCTGTTCTCATTTCAGCATTTATTAGATACAAACCACCCAAGCTATAGACAAAGCAGGAACCTGCAATTTCTCCTGTCAGATGCCTTGACCAGCACATTATGCTACTTTTTCATGCTCTAAGGACACGAATTTTGCATCCTCTACTGCAGCGACAGCCTGAAAAAGATGAGCTAGAGCTGCTGCTTACTGCAGCCTAATCTTAGAGGACACTCACATGGAGTAATAAGGATTTAGCTCTTTCACAGGGCGAAGGCAGCCTGTGGCCCAGGTCTCAGGCAAGTGACCTAAATACCTTTCTAAGCAGTAACACATTATCATGACCAAAAGCAGCCTGTCAACCATGTTTCAGATTTACAAAAAAAAAAAGGACTTAGATCTGAAAAAACTGATACAATGGCCCACCTTGCAGATGGACTCAGGCTTCGATTCAGAGTAGGTGCAGACCTGTTGGCAACTCTGACTCTGATGCCTCAATTCTCTACACAGAATAAGAATACAGACATCTTCCCCCTTTCCTTCCTGAACTTAGAATTTCCCACTAGGCAAATTTTTGAGAAGCCTAGCTTTTTTCCCCTGTATGGAAAAGCATAGTTGCCTACTCTAAGTTCTGAAGTTCACCACTGAAAAAGGACGTTTAGGTATTTAACTATTTAATTGGAAAAAAAAAAAAAGAAATTCTAGTTCAAGCACTATTTTGAAAAAACAACCCAAAAGGTCCTAATGTGAAGGAGCAAGTAGAAAATTTAGACTACACCTCTCAAATCTTGCAAGACAATTCAAAACAGTAGCAAACCAGAAGCACCTAGATTCCAGCATTCAAGTTTTAGAATGCCTGATATCAGAAAGTAGGAAATTTGTTATTTTTAACTGAAAGGTAGTCAATTTGTTCACTTTTGAGAGCGTTCAGATCTTACCTTTCCTAGAAAGGCCATGGCATGTGAATTGCCAGCATTAGCTGCTTGATTGAAGTACTCAAATGCTCGCTGTAGGGAATAAAACAAGTATTTAGCCACCATGACTACAATTTGAGTACCCTTATTTGCCAATGGAAGTAGGTTGTTTGTCAAATTACTTTCACTTCTGGGGATAAAAGTTATCAATCTCACCTAATTTAATCTGTGCAACAGGGTTCTCCACTTATAATTGAAATATTGAGCAGCAACCCCTCTCAACACTGTATTCCAAAAAGCAGAGGAAAAAAAAACCCTACAACTGCTACTATGCACAAGCTACATGGGTAAATCTTCTTCCTTCTTGTACCTACAAACCCTATTTAGAAGAAGAGAGATTCCTGTTCCAGTTTTACACAGAGCTTGGTTATAGTCATTCTGAGCACTTGATATCCTCTCTGAACTCTTACAGAGCAGCCATTTCAAGGTATTTTAAATATGACGACTGTTAAGTAACTTCTTGTTGAAATTATTATTGAAGCTGAATCCAAAATAATCTTCAGCTCTCCATTTTTCAATGCATGCTTTAAGAGGTTAGCTATTTTAAATCCTATAAGCAGTAGCTAGGCTGACTTCAGTAGAAGTTCAATTTTATATGCACACTTTTACTATCCTTAATAATGAAAGTTGCACTGTTTTGTATACAGAAGCAAAATACTCTTGCAAGCCACATAAACTAGACCATCATTACTAACGCACGCACAGCTCATCATGAAGATTCTATTACATGTACAAAAGCTCTGCCAGGTTCAAGTACCACTTGATGAAAATCTGGTCTTTGTTTCTGATTTCCTCATTTCTAAGGTGATTAGTCTTAAACTAATTGTGTAAGAAAGTGAGTTCCATTTACTAGTCACATAAAGATTAAGTTTTATTGAATGAATTAGGCTTTATTGAACAAGACTATTTAAGTCATTAAATACCTTACAGTGGCACTTAAATACTTTTGCTTCATTGCAGTCTCAGCTCTACTTTCTCCCCCTCTGCCAAGCACAATATGCATTGGAGACACACAGAGACAGGGTACCTGATGATTTTGCTCTACTCCTCTTCCTCCATGCAAGTGCAACTGTCCGAGGCCAACCTAAAAATAAATTTCACATTGGAAATAAGTCACTTTTCCCTAGGTGCTTTCTAGTAATACAGATACCAGTGAGATAATTACATGCACAATGACAGACCATATCAGTATTAAAACATGTCACAAAGTCTGAAGGCACAGATTTGCTTCAATAACTACAGTGAAGTCCTATTTTTTCACATTAGCCTAAGCAGAAATTTATCCTAGATGAAAGTGACATGACTGTCCTAGATACAAAATGATAATTGTTCATTTGAATTCTGCCTACCTAATTTTTAAGTCATGTACAACCAAGCTGAATTGTGACAATTTGCCTGTATTAGTGTCCTCCCCTCCTGCATAGTACGTAGAAGAGGTCCAGCCTGCAGCATGCACAAGTCATACAAGAGCACGAGATACCAAAGTCCCTTGTCAGGGTCAGTTCTTTTGATCAAGGCTTCCTCCACAATCTCTAAAGCTATCCTTAAACTAGGCTGGCTGGTTTCTAGTGAAAGCTAAGATACTCTTTCCTAAGATACTAAAGTTGTAATGTTATGGACTTATTTTCCACAAAAATTTGCACTTTCTGTCCAAGTTTTACCTTAAACATACTAAAATATAAGCCTCTTTTCATAAAAACTAACCAGGAAATAGCAACCAGGTTGATTAGGAGGAACAGAAAACTAAAGCTCCAACCTCTTTCCAAATTACATAAAGCTGTTCCTGTAATTCTTGAAAACCTCTGCATGCCATCAGGTGAACTTAATCTTACCTGTGCTTGGACATCTCCTTTCTCTGCTAAAAACTGGTAATACTGAATCAAGTCTTCTTCTAGCATCCCACTTGCCATTCCCGGATTTTCTACTTCATCTGGTAAGCGAATTCGCTGAACCACTGTGCCACCAGTTAAAGAAATGTCACTAGCAACTGAAAAACAGATAAGATAAATTTTCAAACAGTTTTGTTCAAGACATATAATACACTAAAATTTAGTAAAACCAGATCTCTATAGAGCTTCAAACTGTTACTCAGAGAGAATGAATTACTCTGACGCTCTAAGAATTAAAAACATTTCAATAGGCAAAAGTAGCATATCATGATTCAGCACCAAACAGATCATTTGTTTAAAAGAAGGAACTCTATTTTTATACTATTAGCGTTGATAGTACTTCTAGTATCTTCTAGGTGAATAATGCAGAAATACATAGGAAATCAAGAACAGTAGCATAGTAAAAAGTTTTTACCATGATTAGCTACAAGTCGGTAGTGAGTGAGAGCAGATTCACAACTTTGAAGGACTCCTATCCCAGCCCAGTACCGGTAACCCTAGAAAGCAAAACGTAAAAACATGAGACTATGGGTTATTTGACAACATAAAACTTGCCAGGTTACAATGTTTTTTCACATTACTTGAGCAAAATTTGAGGAGACAATAAGGAAAACAAAGGCAACGAGTCCATTGTGTCTGTATTAAAAGCAACTGACTGACACTATCAAAGGTTAAGTGTAGCCAACATACTTCAGATATTACTCAGGAAAAAGAAAAAAAGCAGAATGATACTTATGGGTGAACACCTAAAGCCTCTTATTTACACATATTGCTGTTTATCTTAAATCTTATAATACTGATTAAAACAGCATCTTCTGTAAAGACCTCTGGCTTTCACAGTTCTCATTAGCTTATAAAAATAGTCTGACACGTCTGCTTTAAATCAAGAGTTGTAAACATGGCCCATATAAATTCACGGTGGTATACACCTTAAAATGAGAAGACTTTTCTTAAGTCAACAAGGAGCCACAGGGAAGATACTATTGCCCACCCAATGCATGCCTAAGGAGCTAATATTTGGACAGTGTCTTCACATGAATGCAAATCTTAGATTAAAAAATTAAGAGTACATATGCAAGAACTTTTTTGCAAAGTTATTAACTATTTTACTTACCAAGATCATGTGGGCGATCAGATTTCCTCCTAAAGCTCCAAAAGTGTAATACACCAGGGCCTTAAAACAAAATAATTGGTTAGTTAACATCTGCCTCCAAGATATAAATACAGAAGCACACACTGAAGATTTCTAACTTACCTTAGCTTGACTAGAATTGACTCCTAGACCAGAAGCATATAGAAATCCAAGAGCCTAGAAATAAAATAAAGTTTGTTAGCACACATTTCAAAAATTCCAGGATCAGTTTTCCTGGAATACGTAAGTATAAAGTGGTCTAACAACAATTCAATGCTTCAAAGAACATGCCAAGCACTACCTTCACTTTGGCATCTCCTGTATGTAGGCCCTTCCCTGCCCCTTTTAAAGTATGAAGTTTCTAAATTATTCAGTTGCCTGGGACACTAACATAAATACATCTCAGCAGAATTCAGTCTAGTGGATCGAACGCAAGGAAGAAACTGCTCCTTCCCTGAATGCCAAATGTAAATCCAAAGGTCCTGAACAGTAAGAGTATCCCAGTTTAAAGACCCTCAAGTGAAGATCAGCAGTATCTGTCAGGTTATTCACGTATCCTATTTGTCTCATACACCAGTGCAAACATACACAAACCACGACCTTCTCTAGAAGAGTCATACTCTTTGATTTATTGTCTAACAGACCCTATGAATTGACTATTTTGCATCTGTTCTGTCATGGGTTAGTTGCACTTATGATTATAAATACAAGCAGTTAGAATGCACACAGGTGCCTAGCTGAGGTTTTTTCAAAAGTTACTTTTAATCTTAAAATTTATGTAATTACTGCTCTATTTATAACACCTGTTACAGCTGTGGGGCTCAGAGGAGAAACTAGTAGCACAGAAGATAATATATATATATAAAGGTGTCTCTATTTCTTGGTGTTCTAAGACTATTTTAGGCAATTCTGAAAGCACACCAAAAAAAAAAAATCACCTAATGCATAGAGTATTGAATTCTAGATCAATAAAAGTCAAGGTCTTCACTAAGATACAAATTCTCTAGAGAGAACATGTTCTTGATTTCTACAGTACATCAGCACTCCAGCATTAAACAGGGAAAAGCAGGAGACTTGGTAGCCAAAGAGCTAAAAGAAACCGGGTAATTCCTAGAAGCTGACGCTTCCAAAACAAAAGAGAACTAAAAATAAATATATGAAGATATTGAGACATTAAAATTGATAACACTCACATTTTATGACATTACACGTGAACAACTGCGTATGAACAATTCTGTAATTGTCAAAGGCACATGGACAAAGTCCCATTCCACTAAACAGTTTTCAAGATTCCTAGGAATTTTTAACTTCCTAGATTATGAATTTGTGTGTGTGTATATCTACCTATCTCAAAGATAAAACTGCAGATGAAAAGCCACAACATCCCACACAAACCACAAGAAAAAGGTAATACGGAGTTTCAGAGAAAATTTGTTGCCTGAAGTCACCTGTATCTACCTGTTTTTTTGACTTACACATCCAATCTAGTCAGTCATGCAACAGATAAGAAATAAAATGAAAATATCATCATTATAATACATTACTGGTAGTTTGATGCTGGTTTTTTATACTCAAAGAGAAGACCTGTTTCCATGTGTTTACCCTGAGGGTGCAGGTGCCATTTGTTCCTGCACCCTCAGTAATGCTGGCACCACGCAGAAGCCAGGTAAAGCAGAAGCATCTGGGGGACAATCTTTGAACCAAAGCAAGGCACCAGTCAAATTTAAAAAGGTAAAGGCAATGAGCAGTCAGGATTAGGAAATGCTTAGGCAACCATTGTAAAATACATTTCCTGAATCAGAGCCTGAACAAAATGTTTTACGTCAAGTTTTCAAATAATTTTATAAAGCGGCACTCTGCCCGCTGTCTTTTTTAACCAGGTAGCAGCTACCACTTACTGTTTTCATTCAATTCTGGATGCAAGAACAATCTATAAAACCACCTTAAAATAAGTACAATCTATAAAACAATTCATAAACCCATAAAAACTTCCGTAGAATAGAAGGACATACGTACCATTTGTCCTTTAGGAGAACCTTCTTCTGTTAGTTTTTCAAGTAGTTCTTTTGATGACTGGATGTTCTGCTTCAGGTAATCCCCAAACAACAAAGCATAAGACACTTTCTCCATTGCCTTGGTATGATTCATGTCAGCTGCTTTCAGAAGATATTGATACGCTCTTAAAAGAAAACAATTTCTTAGTCACCCTGAGGCAAAGCAGCAGATTCCATTCATAAACCTGAAGATTCTGGGGAGATGTTCTGTTCCTTTGTTTTAGCCTCTATTTTCTACAAATGCATTTACCTATAGCCATTTGTTCCAGCTCTGAATTGTCAATCTATGCAACAACTCATATGATGTATGATTTTAACAGACAAACTGGATTTTAACGTTCACGCTACTCCATATGAAAAGCGGTATACATCTCCTCCCCTGTAAGATACACATTAAGTTTAAGGTCAAATGTTAATGTCTTTGTAGCACCAATTTAAAGTCCTGTACAAGGCATCTAGTAGGACTGCTATTCTGACAGCTTCACAGATCACGATGGAAAAAAGAAGCCTGAAAGAGACTCTCTTGAAAGAATCTCTTTGATTTGAGTACAAAGTCATTTCAATGAAAACACTAAGTGTGGGTCCAAGACAACTGCACACATGATTAATTCTGTGATATATGAGTCATGCTAACAATGAGAAACTTCTCAGTAAACTCTCCTTTCTGTTTCAGCCTCAGAACTTACGGTACTCCTCCAAAGTAATTTCACAGCAGCTGGTTTCACAGCAATTTAAAAAACTGTAACCTTAAATATCATAACACAGTACTGTCAAACACGCTTCAGCTTGATTACTCATGGGCCTTTGATAGCATTCCAAGATTTTTCATTCCCTCTCCTCCTTTCTATTCGCAGACTGGTTTTCTTTAGGACAGGCTCAGGCACACCTGGTTCCTCACACAATTTAATCTTCTAAGAATGTGTAAGTTGTTCAAGAGAACCAAGAACTAAATAGTTTTACAATTTCTATACTCTAATACAAAAGAACTCCCAGTCAGAGTCTAACAGTTACTGTCTCCCTTTGTCTTTGTCAAGGTGCAATGGACAAGTCCTAGCTGTGCTTCAGTTTCCCTGATAAGTGAAGTAGAAATATGCTCCCTTATCTCCAAAACCAAGTTTAACATGGTAATAGTGCTCACATAATAATCAGCAGACTGAAGTCACCACTTCCTGGTGAAGCTGTCACACAAGTACCAGTGAGTTCTAAATGATCATAGCTACTATTAATTATAGTGTAAGCTGACAACTATTTCATCAGTAATTGGATATATACTGAGTAGAAAGTAAACAGACCAGAATGAACAAAACACTCATTTCATTCTTTTCTTTTTTTCTTGCTTCATCTACAAGTATCACTCTTTTCTCTCAAACAATGCTAATTATTGGAGTTCTAACAATTTGTTGAGATTAAGCTTAATACTATTCTTATGGTGACTGAAAACATCAGGAAGCAGGAACAAACAGAGCAGGACAAGAAATGTCGATTTTTCCCACTCAGTCTTTGAAACAGAAAGAGAACCAGTCTGTAAGAAGCATTTGAAAAGGACAATTATCTTCTATCACATTCTCAGGTTTTTTCTGGGCAGTTGCCACATATAAATTGTAGCTACACAACTGCAGCACTACCATGCAGCAAGTCAGTGTTTTGATGACATCCACTCTTCAGAAATTAATCTTATACATTTTTTAGTGGATTCAGAGGAAAGCAGGCATAAATTTATTTTTCTAAATACCATGAAATTCCCATTAGTTTTCAGTATTATCACTGCATAGTTTGATGCTAAGTCCAATAAAGTGTAAGGTCCTAGGGCAACTCCTTTAAGTTATTTTTCAGTTAAGCCAGAGTGATCAGTCACATCATCCTTCTCTTGCGGGGGTGGAAGAGGCAAACTTACTCTTTCTTCTGAGCCTTTTTACTACTTTCATTAAGGATTTTCATTCCAGTCTGATATACATCCTCTGCTTCTTGCATCTGCCTTCTCTTATTAGACTGCTCTTCAGCTAATAAAAAAAGAAAGAGTATGTTAACAGCCACATTTACACAGCTTAAGACTATTCTCTAAAAATTCCTATTTGTTCTAAAGGGAAAATACAGCCAGAAATATGTTTCTGAGACCAAGAAACAACCCAAGTGACTACAAAAAGCAGTCTAAAGGAGCTGTTGGATATCTTGGTAGGCAGTTTCTTCTCATGTGATGTTTCTCATGTACAAGTCTGCTGTTGAAATATTCTTTTCATTATTCCAAAGCAGGCTGTGCAAGGAAAGACATTTCCTAGAGAAAGGTTGCCTTTGTGCAACAAATCAGCGAGTATAATGGAAAACACTGTCAAACCCTTATGCTCCTACAGCCTCAGAAACTAAGAGTTTTATAGGTGTCCCCACCACAAGATTTCCCCAAATAGCTTCAGGAAGTGGCATTTTCATTATAATCTTTTCCATCACGAGAACTTTGCCTGTATAATTACATCTATATCACAGCATAAAGTGGCCATTAATATAAGACAGAGACTTCTAGATCCTGAAATAAAAGGCATTAAGAGGACTGAAAACACTACCTTAAGAAAGCACGCCTCAGACAAGAACAAGACATCAGGTTACTTACTTTCACAGAAGCCCCACTTTTGATCTTTCTTGTAATCATAGGTTGTGGCACACCAAAGCCTGCCATCTTCCCTCCCATCCGCAGTGCACTCTGCGTACTCCTTCTCCATAAACAAAAAGGGGAAGTGGCAGGGTTCACCGTCCGCCGTGCCCCCAATAGCTGTCAAGACTGAAAATACATACCCAGGAATTAGCCTGCTTTCCTTTATTCCACAAATTAGTCTTCTACTACATATAGGAAAGCACTCCTGTGTTGGTTTTAATTTCTGTGTAGTGCATTTAGTCAAGTTTTCAGTAAAATTTCTATTTTACAAAAGCCAGAAAAAGCAATTATTTTTCTAAATGGCACTTGAAAAAGTATTAAAATTAATTAGGAAATGAAACAGAAGGCACATGGTTTCTTGTATTGCTTAGTTCTAAGCAAAGAAAATATTTTTGTTTAGATTGGAGAAGGCAAATCTAAGTTACATTTTTATTGCCTACCAAAATAAACAGCCCTTCCTTTCACTTTCTCTTCTCTGCACTCCCTTCCTCATGCAAAATACTCCCCTCAAAGTGCGTTCCAGTGCACGTATGCGTTTTAGCTCCAGGGTTAGACATATTCATGACAGAACCACTCACATCACCACACGGGATACTGGAAGTCCTTGAATATTAGGAGACAGTACGCTTCAAATATCCAACTGTATGAAAGGACTTAAATGAAATCACTACGAGTCCGGTCATTTTCTCTTGTTGCATATACTCACATCGAAAACTTTATTTCACTTCGCCAATACATTTAAGTTGCATTCAAAGTTACTTTGAATAGCAGGATTTATAATTTCTCATGCACTAGAACTTCAAAGGTTACTAATCCCAATATTGCAATAATTTTAAATAAAATCAACCTTCTATGAAGACCAAGAATTATCTTAATTTTTTAAAATTATTATTTCAATTAGCCTTTTATAAAGGTGTTTCACTAAGCACTTGGGTTCAGCTTCATTTGAAGACATTTGCAAAAACATGCAATTGAGAATGTCAATTATATGGTGTTTTTTCAAGTTAAGTTTGTAATTCTTGTGGTTATAGAGAAAGCTAGTTCTTTTTTTTTTAGGGTCTATAATTGTGAGGCCTAGAAATCATACCAATTTTGAAATGTTATGTTGATTTTTTGAAGCATAAGGAAGTTTCCAGGATTAGTTAGTTTGTTCAAATTGCCTTTCATAATTTGATTCCTTGGCAGACTTTACCACCCCACTCCAAGTTAATTATCCCGTAACACACAAGGAAAAATATTATTTTCAGAAACTGCATTCAAAAATAAAGTGTGCAGATGCAATTAGCCTGGAATAATTTTAGACATCTGTTAACCACAGAGTAATACACAAACTCAGGCTCAGGGTATGTATAACTACAACTAATGGGATCTCTTATCACTGTCATTTGAACAAACTCCAGGTCCATGATATTAACACTAACTAAGAACTTGTAGTTTTATGTGAATTGTTTAGTACCTTGCCTCTTGCACCGAAAGCAACTGGACACAAACCATTTACATAGTGCTCTGCATGAGAGTTAGCTGTACACCAAGGTTATGAAATTACTCTGCCCTAGTCCTCGCCCTTGCCTTTTTTCATTCTAAATTCAACTACAATTGTACAGTAACAAATACTAACCCCTAAAGCAACACAGCAATGCAATCACAGGATAAAATGCTCACCACAGTTAATTTATCATGTACTTAAAGAGTGATAAATACAAACTGAGGCAAATAATTTACTCTAGGATAAATTGCTTTTTGTCAAACTCAGTGTGCAAGCAGCAATTTATTCAGACAGCAAAACAGGTAAAGTATACGGTCTTTTATCATTATATCTTGTCCTTATTACTTATATCTCATCTCATACATTATGCTGCAAGAAACCCAAATATAGATTACTTTTAAGTATTGGTTACATTACTGTAAGATTCCTCCAAATAGGAAAACAAATGCTGCAGGAATTGCCGACTTTGTAAGAAAACTCATGGGCAGTTCTCAGCAAAACTTGACTGTTACAAAATCATACAAGACAAAACATAACTAAAAAAATACCATTTTCCTTATACACAAGACCTCACTAATCAGAATAGAGCAGGACAACTTCTTTCTTAGGAGGTTAACAGCCTTAGTAGTACTAATTCTAAATTACTGCTCAGTTAAAAGGTTTGCCAGCAAAGCTGTCCTCTAGCAGTTTTGGTTTTTTTTCCTACCAGAATACTTTTCATTCAGAATTGCTTTTTAGACAAACACAGTAATCCTTCCATCCACACCGCTTACTTCATCAGAGGTGCCAAAAACTGCACAAGACTTAAATTTATGGTTTTTGAAATTCACTTGGAGTACTTTGAAATGTGTACTTAAAAAATCTTAGCTGCCAAGGAGCAAGCCATCTGGTTACACCTGTCTGATGTAAGATAAAAAGTATCTTAAAGTTTACTTTTGAAATAGACTGCACTAACTAAATACGGTGCTTAGCTCGCTGTTTTGTGTCAGCAAGCTATTTAGCAGCTTTTATATACCTTTTTCCTGTATAACACCACACCTATGGCAGCGATACTTAATGCTATTATTAAGCTTTTACGAACTGTAAACAAGTTCTGCATTAAAAAGGAAGGCTTATTAGAAAACACTGAAAGTTAGTATATAACAGAGCTCATTTCGTAGCTCCTGTTTTCGTTTAATATTACAATTGGAGTTCAGAATGTAGACAAATACTAGTAATACCCTGTAACTATATTTTTTTCAGTAAGGTTGAAGATATACTTTTTATGGACAAGTGAAAAGGAGAAGTCTTTGCTGCGCAGGCTAGGGTACTCAGCTGTGCCATCTAGCTATCATCTACTACTAACTGCAAGTTGAAAAATCATATTAAATTTATATTTTTATTAGTAGCAAAAAAGAAACACTAAAATTTCCTGGGAAATTAGGCACAAACCCATAAGTTTTTACTTATATTTAAAAACTTCACTGAAGTGAATTCACATGGAATTTAGATGTTACCCTAAGGCTCCCAATGCTGTCCTAGGAAGCTCGTTTTGCATCACAATTTGTTCCTTTCTCTGTCAAGTGACCCTGCAGGCAAACAGCCAGGAGGCTGAAGCACTGACGCAATTTCACCTTCTATGGTTGGCATATGTAAACACAGCAGAGCATGTGGATTTGAGTCCTATTTGAAGGAACCAGGGCTTTCTCCATTTGCTAGTTAAAGCTTTCCAAGAAGATGGAAACAAGAATAATTATAGAAAACCCTTTCAAATGAATCTAACAACAACCACTCAAATTTCAGTGACAACATAGTTGAAAACTTTTTGATGTTACTTTCTAGTGGAAAAGGCAGCAGTTACCATACTATTCCAGACAGGTTAAGACAGCAGTTATTTCATCTGTTCAAAATTACTATTTGTGTTCATCCACATGCTAAAGTTACTGGGATGCATCTTTCTTGCCACTTGTTCAAAAGTCTGTGAGCAGTTACCTGGACTCTGTACTTCTGCTTCTTCCAAATCCTTATTTAGTAGATTTGACATTTCTAGAGAGTTCAACTCTTCCAGCGAATTCTCTTTCTCCTCCTCTTGATTGTGAAAGTTCTCTTCATCTTCTGATTGAGAGTCCGATTTCTCTGATTCAAGGAAGATCTGACCTGCTACCACTCGAGTTCCTGTGGAATGGTCCTTTACCTGGTCCTCTGCAGATAAAGCCTGAAGGAAAGCAGCCACATGATTTAGAAGATCAGAAACTAAAGAGCAGCAGCTGGCAAAAACAACATTACTTTTTAATGATATGATCAATTAACACACTAAGTTTAAACAGTGGTATCAAAAGTTGAGCTACCTCTACCAGCTCAAAATTGACTCTACCCCTTTCAGTTCTTTGGAAAAATAAATTATTTTCCAAAGCTATAACACAGCATTGATTCTTCTGATGCACAATAAAAATTAATGAGACAGCAAGAGATACAGAAGAGTTTTAAACAAGAATCAAATCATAGTTCCGAATTTCATAGTTTTGCTCTCACTCCACAAGAAAAACAGAATGACTAGAAACTTATTTCCTCACCTTTGACTCCAGTGATTCATCTTGATTCCCCTCTTCATCTAGAAGAGATGTTAGAAGGCAGTGAAAAGTTTTTCCATGAGCAATTTTCTCAAAAATATAAAGTTTAACTATAATATTGCACCACGGGTCTGAAGCATTCTAGTGTACTAAGTTGACTAACGCACTTTAGAAAGACCTTGTTAGTGTACTCAGGAAGAATCAAATGTTTCACAGATGATCCTCTTCATTCTTAAATTATACCAACACAACTGTGTGACCGATACTGGAAAAGAAGTGTGAATATTTTTTTTTTAAAACCCAAATCAATCCTCTAGAGTACTACACAGTCTGGATTGTTCCAGTCCAAATAAACTACTTAAAAGGTATGCATCAAGTGAAAAGAGCCTCTGGAACCTAAGATTTTAATCACCAAATCAGCTTTAGTATAAACAGCTTCAGTAGCGACCAGAAAGCTACATTACTACCACCCCACTTAAACATTGTACTTTATAGAATGCCAATTAATTTTGCCTGACCAGTGTATCCAAACTTTTCTATAGAGATGTCTCTTCAGAACTTATTCTGTATTTAAGATACTGTTCAAAAGCTGCAAGCCATGTTTAACTGTCATCTTTTGTAACTGAATGGGCTACGATATGATATTTGATTATCACTCTAACCATTCTATGATTAAAAAGATTGGAAAGAGAAGAAATGGTAAAGAGGAAAGGCTACTAGGCAGAAACCTAGAGGAACAGAGATGAAAAGGAGAGAGAAGATAATCAGAAAAGCTTTTTTTTTTAATGACAGTTTTACTATTGTTTTGCAGAATTGTGTCTCCTATTTTCTTTCTTCCTGTAACTTAAATGGGCTACTCACTGTGCTTCAACCAACTTGGTTTGCACTATTATGTCAACTGAAAGCTTCTAAAATTATCACAGCTAAAACGTGACTGTTCCCAGCCGTCGGTATCCGATTCCACCTTGTTTAGGTAAACAAACTCCCCACACATTTGAAAGAAGATGCTACAGGCCTCTCTCTTTGGTACACAACTCACTTAATAAAAGCTTAATAAAGTCAGTAACATTTGGAAAAAAAACATCAAAAGAGCCATAAGAAAAAACAAGGCTAGCTTCATTTTCATCAGAGACCACAGTGCTTATCAGCTTGAGGAATCTAACAGATAAGCTGACTGTGGTAAGTCATAAGAAGTTCTACCACTGAACTTCAACACTTCAGATCACCATGTAACAGTTGTTTTTTAAATATAGTAAAAGTACCTATGCATTTAGGATACTTCCTGGTCCTTTCTATTTTGAAACTATGAAACACATTTGAAGTTACCATGTTAACGACAAAGTACATTGTACTATCCTAAATAATTTTAATCTAAAACCAAATGCTACCCCTACAACTTCAAACTCCAGAGCTTGTCACAAGTTTCAGATGCGCTTCTGGAGTAGGGGAAACCTAAGACAGAGTTAACCTACCCAGTAGCCTCTATGCTGCTATTAATATATACAAAGCACTTATACAGTACCTGTTACTGCAGTAACAAACATGTTATTTTAAACAGCTATACCAGTGAGAGTGTTCCATTTTGGCTGTTCAAAATCAGCCTATATGCCTGACAGCACTAGACCATTCTAGCTTTTTGGTAAAGGCTTTACTAACCGCTTTCAACTTGTGTAAGGTTGACTTTACAACAAAATAACACCAAAGGTCAAATATAAATAGAGTATACCCTCTATGCACACATATCAAAGAACAATTTTATTGTAACTTCACAGGCAAAGCAAAAGGTTTACTAAAATGAAAGGCAAGAGACATCTGTGCAACATAAGGTAGAGCTCATTAAATGTTTGCTGCTCTTCTTTGAAAGTAAATAATCCTATTTCATTTCTATTGCATCATTTAAATTCTCTCTGAAGGAACCAGCTTTGTTATTACAAAGTACAAGAAGAAGTTGTACTTGAATAATTGTTTTCAAAACAGTGGTTCCAAAACAGCACTAATGCAACAACAAAATATTAGTTTAACTGTTCTTAGCTCTGGGACTTCCTTCTCAGTTAGGCAGATGAGGTTGTAGCGATGAACAATAATGTGACTAGAGGAGGGATCACTTACAGTTGCGTTATTTCACAGAACTGCCAACTAATATGCACCCACTACTCATAGAAGTGCATCTACTTCTAAGAAACAGTTAAGAAAACTATTCTGAAAGTGTTAATGAAAGATCTATGGAAGGTCACAGTTAGATCTAAGAACAGCTGGTGAGTCAAGGCTCAACTACTACTGAACAAAGTCACAGATGTTATGTTTGTGCACCTGCTTCCAAGATTAAAGCTGATAGTTTAGTTTGTTTTTCCATAGCTAAATTAAAAAAGTAACTGACTTTTTTCTTTTTTCCAAATTTGGATATGTTACCAAGGCTGCCTAATTCTATAAACCCCTTCTGAAAAGGCCAATTGGAAATTAACCCTACTATTTGTTAAACAAATTAGGAAGATGCAATGATCTATTAAAAGGAAGAAGTAAGCAAAAATACTTGTGGCTGAAACGGGCAGCTGACAACATACAGAACACTTCACCTACTGTGCTGAGCTGTAGACACTGCTGGGTGCTCTCATGCCCAGCCAGGACTCTAGAACACTTCATACAACTCAACACCTGTCTTGACCATCCGCCACTTCACATATAATTAAAATCAGCTTTAAAATGTATTCATTTTTCCTCAATTAGAAAGACCAGTGTTCAATCAGTCTATTTAAACATAGCAAAAGTACTCTGGCAGCCTACGCTAGATAGAAAGATCCTACCATATGCTGGAGAAAGATCCTACCATTTTGTGAGAATCACTCTTTTCAAGAGAGCAATATGGAGCGAGGGATAGAAACAAGAAGAGCTAATGCCGTGTGATTCAGCAAGAAGAATGCCATTAGCTGGAGGGAGCCCAACACCTCCAAAGAAGAAATCAACCGACAGCCTATAAGGCTAAAGGACTGCTACTACCAGTCAAGAAATACTATTAGTTTAAAGGTTAGAATGGTCACTCAGTTCAGAAAATAGCCAAAAATTCAAGAAGCTGAAGCAGTTGGCAATTTCCCAAAGCTCTGAGGAATGCCCTGACTGATCACTGTAGTCAGTTTCCTTCCATTTTTTACCAAGCTCTTCAAGCTTCAAACACTATCACAACAAAGCAACTATAAGAGTTTGCATGCTCTAGAGCAGTGATCTCCAAAGCGGGGGTGTGTACACCCCAGGGGGTGTGCTAGCCAACACACTGGGGGTGCAGGAAGAAAATACATCTCATACCATTAATAAACAAAACTTTTCTTAATACGGTGTTTATTTCACCTTTATCTCATTCTTTTTTCATTTCTGTTTTTGTGTATGTTTATGATGTACATAATATCTTAGCACGGTAGTACATATAGGTATTTTTTTACTAAGTTAAACATTGAAGATGCATGCTCAATTTTTTTTACTGAAAGGGGTGCACAAAGAAAAAAAGTCTGGCTATGAGTGCTTTAGAGTATCCATCAAGAGATTTTCTGTGGTATTTTTAGCTATTTCTTTCAATGTTCTTTTTGTGCAATTGACTAGTTAGACTTTGAAAGAGAGTGCAAACCATGTTTATCCTATTCTTGCAGGAAAAAAGGAAATCTTAGGAAAAGTACCTCAGATCGCTTCTTATTGATTTTTCAACTGTTAAATTCAGCACAGAAACAGACTCCATAGCACAGATGCTACTTCTATTACATGAACTTCTAAAACCTGCGGTGAGTTAAGCAAAAACCTTAAGTGGCATCTACTCAACGAGGCTAGTTTTGAAGTACCCTTTGCAAAGCAAGTAAATTGTTCCCAGCTACAATCTGTGCAGTGTATTCATTTTAGTGCAACTACAAGATTAAGATACAGGCCAACCCTTACCCTGAATACAAATCTTTTTTCCAGTTTCTTTACAATTGCTGGGTAACTGTTTACAAAACCTACTCTCCTGCAGTCCCTCTCTAGGAACTGAAATTCCCTATCAGGCAACAAGGCAAAGAGTTTAGGGAATGTTTTTCAGTTAGGTAGTTAAAATCAGAAGTGTTGGGACAACAGAAGGGTCAGGGAAAGCCACTGAGCTCTGTCTTTTGAGAGAACAGGTACAGAAGTTTCCTACAAGTATAGGACTGTGTTCATTCATCCTACCACTTAATGAGACAGTATCAAAACCTCTGCCTATCAGTGAAGTTAGCCACGGAAGGTGCAGGACAGTCAGAGGAAGAATCACTTCCTCCTGAGGCAGAATAAGAGAATTTCTACCTCTTAGTCTGCAAACATGAGGAAAAACACCAAGAATCAAATAGTATCAATAATCATTAAAAAAAAAGTTTTCAACATTCTTAATGAACGATCAACAGAAGAAGCAGAAGGCCATCGCTGCTGTGATACGCATTAGATAGCCAGTTTTGGCTGGAACACACAGTTTCCATTTTTTTAGCTGCTTTTGCCAATTCCACATGGACTCCCCAATATTCTTTCCCCATCCCCCAGTGTTCAACTTCTTCATAATCTGTACTAATATTATATCTTTAAAAAAACAGCACCAATTTCTTCAGGCCTGAGTTTTCCTGCATTCATCAGAAGTTCTCAATAAATTGATTTAAGCAAAAGTTTATGACTATAGAATAAATCTATAGTTCAAAGACTGACTAATAAAAAAAAATCCTCATTAAAAAAATCTTCTGAACTCAGGAAATGTAATACTCGAACTATTTTTACTCATTCTTCTTAAAACCTCTCCCTTAAACGTACTCACATTCCAGATGACTGTTTCCAGACCAGACATAAGTTCAAGGAAGCATTTAACACAGTCTCTATGCTTGTACCAGACTCTACTAGAGAAAGTGGTACTCTTATGTAGGAAATCAAAACACCAATGAAGTGATGACATCTTATTTTCTTTCAGAATAATTCTTGACAAAAATTGAAGTAAGAAAGGTCTTCCAGTTATAGTCTGCTGCCAAAAGCTGGACTCTGAGCACCCTCTCCTAATTAATTCTGGATATTAATGAACCGTTTTACCTCACAGTAGCGATTTAACTTTGGCAACAGCTTTTAATTCTTCGTGTACCATATCGTGTGCTTTCTTGGACCTACTAATTGTATTAGTTCAACTGACTTTCAACATACGGTTTGGGGTTCGTTTTCATGTATGCAGTGGGAAGTTGCAATTAAAGTTATGTTACTGAAGTTCAGATTAGATATCAAGCACGGGCCTATGAACTTTGTAGGCAATGTTATAAGCCAGCAGGGCACTTCCCAAAGCGTAGAAAAGACACACGCAAGTTCTGTGAAGCCAGAGAAAAGTACCCAGTTTTTGAATTATATTACTTTCCCAAAATATCACTGGCAACCTAAAAGCACATCTTCAGTAACATTGGATAAGGCTGTCTATTAAAGGACTGCTTTCTGGCTTTAGAAACTCTATATAAATAAACGCATTGCACATTTCCCCCACCCGCCCATGGTGCAAAGAAGGGTGTGGGAGGCAGAAACCCCAGGAAAGGAAGTAGATGACAACATATGAGAAGCACTTAAAAGCCCAAGCTACACAATAACAAAAGAAGCAGAAAAAAATAAATGTTTTACAGCAACATAATGCAGGCCCCAGAAATGCTCTCTCTATATTTGCATGAGAAAACTGTTCTGATAATGCTAACGTCAGCATTATCAGCTCCTCAGCAAGAAAATGCGTACTAGGGAGGAAAAGCCCGTCTCATTTCGGTTTTGAGCAGAGCAAGCGTTACAAAGTAGGCTCGTAACAAGCTGTTTAAAGGCCGAATCCAGACTAAGCAATGTCCTCACCCCCCAAGCAGGCCTACCGAACCGCTCCCGGTGATGCAGAGCCAAGCAGGCACAGGGTGAGCAATGGGCCCGCCACCCCTCTTCAAGCCCGGCTCCGCCAACCCCCGCTACCCCCGGCCACGCAGCTGACAGGCGCCCAGCTCCCTTCCCCTCCGCCGCCTCAGCCCTCAGGCGAGGACGGCGCTGCCCCCACACACCCCAAAGCCCCAGCGGAGGGCACAGGATCCCATCACCCTCCCCACCCCACGGCGGACCGCAACAGGCCCCCTTCCCCTACAGCAGGCCGTAGCGGGGAGCGAGGCCGCCGCAGGGCTCAGGCCCAGCGGGACGCGGAAGCCCAGTACTAACCGGCTGCGGCCAGACCTCCGACCCAGAGCGCCGCGAGGCACAGCACCAGCCCGAGGCGCGCCCGCCACCCCATCCCACCGGGATCCTGAGGGGCCGCCGCTGAGGGGCTCCGGGTCCGCGTCCGGCTGCCTCTCCCCGCCCACCGCCCCGCCGCCCAACCAATCCGCCGTCCGCGCTAGCGACCAACTGCCGACCGCTGGCCGCCGCGCACGCAACCCTCCCCTCAGGGAACAGCTTGCTCTACATGGCCCGGTCCTATTGGCTCGGGGGACGCACTACTCGTCGGTTACGCCCTCCTCTCGGCCAATGACGTTACGAGAGGGGAAGGAGGTGCCTCAGCAGGTGCTGGCCGCGCGAGGGCGCCCTTATGAAGTTACGGCGCTGATTGGCTGGCGCGCCCGTGCCTACAAGGCCCAGGGTGCCTTGCGGCAGCTATGGCGCTGGCAGCGGTGTGGGGATGGTGCGGGACCCGCGGCTGCCCGGAGCGGCCCGGTACCGTCCAGCCGTGAGGTGGCGCGGCCGGTAGCCGCCCTGGGCTGCCCAGCACTAGTCAGAGCCGTAGTGCCAGCTTCTCTTAGGGGGCACCTGGAGAAGGAAATTAAAGGTGGAAAAAACTGTAGGGTTTATGGCCTTAATTTGCTTCTCAAAGCACCAGGGAGCCCTATTTCAGACCAGAGAATTGCCGGTAGCTGAGGGGACTTTCTTGACCAGCTGTAGGGGAAGCAGCAGTGAATGAGAAACCCACCTCAACCTGCCTGGCTGAAGCACCTGGAACTCAAAATTAATGTAATGAATTGAACTTTCCCTTCAGAAGGTTGTCAGCCTCAGGAAGGGATGGAGGACTGTGGGACGGAACTCTTTGATTCTGTCAAAGAATCACATCTTCCCATGGGGTCAGTTAAAAAGCAACAACAAATGAGGGAGGTGAACCAGCGTCCAACCTGCAGTGGACTGAAATGATCAATGCTTATAAATACTTAAAGGGTGGGTGTCAAGAGGATGGGGCTGGTCTTTTTTCAGTGGTGCCCAGGGATAGGCCAAGAGGTAACAGGCACAAACTTGAATATAAGAAATTCCACCTAAATATGAGGAGGAATTTCTTTATTCTGAGGGTGGCAGAGCACTGGAACAGGCTTCCCAGAGAGGTGGTGGAGTCTCCTTCTCTGGGGACATTCAAAACCTGCCTGGACATGTTCCTGTGCAACATGCTGTAGGTGAACCTGCTTTGGCAGGGGGGTTGGGCTAGATGAACTGTAGAGGCCCCTCCCAACCCTATGTGATTCTGTGAAACACCACTGGGTAGCAAATGTCACAGCGTCACAGGACCGTGCTATTACACAGTCCAGCCTCAATAGTGTTAACCTCTCTCATCCTTACAGCTCTACAGTTGCAGCCTCTGCAGGGCAAAGAGTAGCCACCGGTGGCCATGGTTTGTTCCTCTGAGAGAGAGCAGTGGAACATGCACCTAGGCTGGCTGAGGGTTTTTCTGCCTACTGGGACTGGTCCTGAAGGCAAGTGGACGCCTGTACTGCTTCAACTAGGAGGCTTCTGAGTAGCATGTAAGCATTTTGCACAGATCTAGTAAATACTTCTGATTCTAATTAGGAGAATGCTAAGTACTCATAAATTTATTTTCTATCTACAGTACAGCTATAAGAGCATCCATCCACTTAGGCAAAACCAAGTGCGCTGTGGTGTGCAAGTGCTACTGTTCCAGTACAGGCCTGAGGGGGTTTCACTGGGGTGCTTCCCTGCACTTGGATCGGGTCCAAGTTTAACTTCTGTGCTAAACAGAACCACGTTAAAGCCCACCCAGTTGTGAATGTCACTGCCCAGAGCAGAGCAACTCGGTGGTGCTGGGGCCAGGGGGAACCCGCAAGGGTGATACCCATGTTCCTTCAACCAAGTGGTGTCAGGTGCTGGGGTGGGCTGCCCAGAGCCCTTGTGATGTTCCCAGCCCTGGAGGTGCTCAAGGCTTGAGGCAGCAAATCCCTCCCCAGTCAGCCCTCATCAGTCCTCCTGCAAGCCAGGGGTTGGACTAGGTGATCTCTGGGGGTCGCTTCTAAACAAATCTATTCTACATCTAAAGTTCTATGTGTGTGGTTAAGGGAAATGGAAGAATATGAGGAAAAATATAATGAGAGAAGGAGATACTTTTTCTGAAATAATTAATCACCTAAATAAAAAAAAAATCAGACAATAATGCAGACCAAGTTAGTTCCAATTAATTTAGTCTATGCTGTATTCTAAGAGTGTGGTAAATTTATTGCTGCCTTTCCATTTATGTGTGCAGCAGCCATAAAATTCTCATTACTTTTCTTAATCAGTTTTGCGTTTTCTTCTATGAAGCTTTGAATGGAAACTTACGTATTTTTGCTGTATTCCTTCTCTGTTCTATGCCAAAATGTGGTGGTCTTTTATGCACCAATCCAAGTGACCAGACAAATAGTAAGGGCTCAAATTGCATCCTTTGTGTTTTAGCTACGCTTAAGTTTAGTTTCTCAAAGTGTTATTTAATCTAAATTTTCAAGAGGCTCTTCACTTGGACTTATTTAAATACTGCCTAGTACTTGCATGGCATGATGTGATAGTCAATCTCCAGGTAGGAGAATGGAAGAGTGTGAGTTAAGTTTTGAGTAGTTTAGTGATAGGCATGATAATTTTCTGAGTATTTCTCATATTCTCTTGCTTGTCTTCTCTCTCTATAGTTTGATCAGAGAACTTTCTCCTTTGTAGCAACACTGTTTCTTATTTTGATTGGGGAAATTTTCTTGTATGACTTTTCTCTTTTTTTGATGTAAAACTGAAGAATCGGGAGAGTTAGCTTTGCTCATTTTGAAGAACATTTTCCCAAGAATCATCCTTGCAGAATATTCTCATAAAGATTTTTTCAGCTTGCTTAAAAAAAAGTAAAAAGGAGCAAGCTTCAGCTACCTCTCAGGGAAGATTTCTGTCCCAAAATACACTGGCTTTCTGATAGATTTTTCTGACAAAAAAGGCACGGTTTGTTTACTTTTAATTTTTATTAGTGTGCAAAATATATAATTTTAGGCAGACTAATTTCCATAGATTTTTAATGGTTTTTTTAATTTATTTTCTTTGTTTTACTATATATTTTTAAAGTTTTTGGACACATATTTCTGAGGAAAGAATTAGCAGGAGTCTAATATTCTTAAATCTCCAGTGTTCATGGCTGTAGGAGAGTTACGATTCCAGCAAAGCCCATATGCAAAGTAAGAGACACAATACAAATGTTAATTAAGCGACCCGAGCAAGCAAAGGTGAAAATTACCAAGCTTAACAACACCTGATCTGTGATAATCAAGTTCCCAATAGCAGGGAATGAGGGAGAGTAAAGCAGTGATGGAGAGAGGAAGGAACAGTCTTCTATTTTATGTTAGAAAAGAAGTTGTTGGCATGGCTTTTGTGAAAACTCCACTCGAGACGAACAAGAAAGATGTACTTCTAAGAGCTGTCAGCCAGTCCAGACCAGTAACAAATTGTAGAGAATAATTAGCCAACATCGTGAACTATCAGCGTTTGCATAAACAGAAATGCAGATAGCCCAGTCCTGTTTCTCCTCTCCAGCTGGTAAGGGTTGAAGCTCATTGGTGCAAACATCAGCCCTTGGTCTCTAGCTTCCCAAATACATCCACATTCACAGATCTCTGAAGTATCACTGTGGGCCCCTAATATCCATGCCCAGACCCTTGGGCCCTACGCAGTATGTGGGGCTGCCCCTATTTACCAGGTGGTCTAGCTTGATCTTCAGTGGCACATGCTCATGCCCTGTTCTCATGTGCACCTCTTCCTCCTGCATCCCTTGAATATTAGGTCACCAGGTGGTGATCTAATGGCCATGCATAGGCCTTGTGTCCTTTACCTGGTTACTGACTCAGACCTGGAGTCTTCCAGATATAGATCTACTTCCTGGCTAATCCACCTTAAAGTTTGCTACCAAACTATGTGTGTGTGCACACAATTGAATTCCCTAGGAAAATATAAACAGTCTGCTCTCTCCAGCTGCTGGCATTTAGACCTATGGGCCCCACAGTTGCTGCTCCAGTTGCTGGAGCTTAGACCACAGCAGCACACACCCTGCTCCCAGTGGTGCATGATCTCTTCCCAGTTGCTGGCACACAGGTCTCCATTGTATTCTGGTCTCTGGTTATTGGAACCTGGATCTGCAAGCCTGGTGACCCATGGTGAGTTCTCCAGCTGCTGGCAATTGCACATTGTAGCACTCACATAGGATAGAGTGAGATTACAAAGGCAGTAATAGGATTCAGTAAGAAGATAGGATATACTGTGTTGATCAAGTGTAGGGCTCAGACAAGTGTCCCATGTTTTTTCCTCTGCTATCCATCATTATCCCTTGGTTTCCTTGCCTTTGTCACTTCCCATAAAGATCCCATAATTTTTACATAACCTTGCAAGTTCATCTATTATTCTATGCTTTTGGTGCACTCCCACAAACCCACTCAAATATCCTTTCATACTTACAAAAATCTTGATTTCCTCCTTATTTCTGCCTCCGTCCCCCCCCAGCTATGCCTGAGTAGTTCTGTTTACCAGCCCATCAGTCACTGACTGAAGAGTTCTTGTCTTTGTCTACCTTATTACTTGCGCATTAATGTTTGTGTGTCTGTTTGCTTTAGTGTTTTATTGCCTTCCCTGTTGCTTGCTATTTCTATCATGCTGAATAGTCCTTAGCCAGATTGCTTAATGAACCAGAGGCTCTCACAGTGGCATAGAGAAAAATACTCTTGTTTGGTTAAGGCCCTGGTATCGTGCTGCTTTTTGTGTTGGTTCTCTGGTTTTACCTCTGCTACTGAGTCACTGCTATCACTTGCTTTTTTTCCTGCTCATTTTCTCAAGGGAAGAGCTCCAGTTATCTTCAGTGAGATTTCCTGTAGGATTTAATGAAACCTGAGTTTTACATGCTTACCAGAGTTGTAATGTTACAGTCCCAGGGGCGTGAGTTACTTGCTTGTATAGATTTCTTATATCTCTGAATTGTGCTAGGAGCTCCAGCTTTCTGCCTAGTGTGGAAACCTTCCGGCAAGGAAGATGGTGGGTTTGCACTGAAAATAATGTTTATGCAGTTGCCTGTGTGATTAAGGTCCTGTCTTTAGATGACAATGAATAGCAAACACAAATGAGTTTGCAGCGTGATACAGCATCACAAACGCCAGCCTACTCTAGAGAGAAAGTGTAGTGACATCTGGCCGATCTGTGTACAAGTCTGGTGAAGACATAGTATTTATATTTTAAAAAAGCATTTTAGTTATTGAAGTAATGTAGTGTAAAATCAGTAGAGTTCTGTTCTGGCCCCTAAATTTCAGAAGCTGGACAAAATGAGGAAAATAGTTTTATTTAGAAGAAACACATTCTGACAGTTAAGGGTCTGTAAATGGAAATTGCAAGAGGTAGCCTGTTCTCTTTCTGTGCTGCTGCACATCCATGTGAATTTAGGTGTATTAGAGTGTCTTGAACATGATTTCCACTCCTGAGAGGTGTCTTATGAGTGGCAGTGCAGATGCAGAAGGAAATTAAAACTAATGCTGTCTATAACCTAAAAATTTCATATACATTGCACTTTACTAGCACTTGCGGATACGGTGTTTTCAGTTATATTAATGACAATTTCTAGTGTAACCTGAATTGAAAAAATTTGAAAAGCTCAAAGGGACTGAAAACCTTCAAGGTAAAATAGGACAAGATAACTAGTACAGCATAGAGATGGGTTCAGGGGTAAGTGGGACCTGAATATGATGTTTTCCCTTCCAGCTTATGAGTCTTGTTCCTGAAACTTCCTTTGCTGGCGGAGGGCCCGGGACCGAAGCGAGAGCTCTGCTCGGTGATCAGGTGAGCAGGCAAAGATGCACGCAGGATAGTTATTATGGGAATAGGGTTGGAATTAACTGGGAAAAATCCCCAGAGCTGTGACTGTCCGGGGAACATACAGCCAGAGGAAGAAGAGATCATCTGTGAGAAGGTCGTATTTTGCTATATTGACTGTCTCCTGGCTTTCTGTGAACTTTTGGGTACCTGATTGGTGTTTGCATTGTGGCAACACTGTTATTTCTGGGGGTTTTTCAGAGCTAGCTCCTAAGTATGGTTATTTAGTATTCATAATGCTTTGCTTAGAAAATTTGAGTCATTCAGCTGGAAAAACAGAAAGCAATCACAAGGCTTAGACTATCAGTCATAAATAAACAATCTTAGCGCTTGTGCAGGGTGTAATTTATTCAGAAATATGATGCAATAAACACTTACAAATAATGAACATGCTTGGAGGAGTCATTTTTTTCTGAGGTTATTCGGGAACAGGAAATGGTAAAAACTGATCAGCTGTATCTATTTAGAAACACGTATGTAGAAATAACTTGCATCTAAAAGAACCTAAGACTTGACAGAGTAAGAGGTCAATATTGAGGACAGATGTCAGCCCACCCAATGCTGTTTGAAGTGCATCATCAGAGAATAACTTGGGGTGTAGAAAATGGGACTAGTAGGAGGTTGGGAATGAGGTGTATGAGTTGGGCTCTGCTCCTCAGGAGTGGAATGGCAGCACAAGTTTTGCCAAGGGATATTTGGAGGAGTTCTGAGGAGAGCTTCTCCGTTGCAGGATTAGGCTGTGGTCATGCCTGGAG
The DNA here is from genome assembly GCA_028565335.1 of Limnodromus scolopaceus. Classification (NCBI taxonomy): domain Eukaryota; kingdom Metazoa; phylum Chordata; class Aves; order Charadriiformes; family Scolopacidae; genus Limnodromus; species Limnodromus scolopaceus. The sequence goes on from JAOXNO010000041.1 coordinate 43,953,591, forward strand.
TGAGGTGGCGTAACCTAATTCTGTGCACACAGGGCAGAATGGGCCACTGGACTTTGGAGAAGGCAAGGTGAACGTCATTGCTTGCTGACTAGATGTGCAGCTGTATTTCATTGCTTCCAGCAAAGCCCGCACCGGTCTTACCTCACCACCAAATGATATTGTCATATTGATTTACACAAAGTTCCTCCTGCCATCAGTTTCGTTGCCAGATCTCTCTCTCTCCTGTCAGGCCCCTGATGCACTAACAAGCTGGTCTGCTTGCAGTGTTCAGACATGATTCTGGTGGTAAAAGCATGTGGGAGGGAGCAGGGGAGTAAAATCCATGCAGAATGTTGTGCTTTTTAATCATTGGTTTGGCTGTGAAAATCAATGTTCAGTTTACTAAAAGCCATTAAAAAGGCATTTCTCTGATCAAACATCTGAGACTTGAAGGAAAGCTGGACTGTTGTCCTGGTGAAATGGTGGTCAGATGTCTAGCAAGAGAATAATGGAAGAGTATCGGACCTTTTCTATTTTAAATATATTTGCTTTGTTGAAAGGCTTTTCTCTGATGGTTTAGCTGCTCCTGTTTATGGTTTAGCTGTAGTTACAAGTGTCAGCTGCAAAGTGAGAGGGTCTTGTATGCAGTGTGTGAGTGAATTGTGGTTGAATTTATACTGAATTTAATGTTCATGAATTCCTATGATCTAATACAGGGCTAAGTGACTTCATTTTCACTGCATGCTGCTTATATGCTTGAGAGACAATTTTACATACTTTTTTAACCAAAAAAATCTCATGGGACAGAAATAGAAGGCTCAAGGACAAAAGAGAAATCAGTAACTGAAGAAGGAGACGATCTAACGTGTGAGTGTCAAATTGGGAAATAAAGCCTGCTTATGATTTAGGAGCGTTTATTTCATGATAAGTCGGTTATAAAAAGACAAAGGAAGAGATGCTTTCCATAATTTCAGCTGGCTACAATGTGAAATTTCTGTAGTTGATTGAGTCACCTCCAATTCTCCAACTCACAAACCTTTAGGACGACATAGCTGTGGAGGTGGGGAAATAGGTATATTAAATGAAAGAAATTTGGGCTCTGATAACTATTTTATGTATTTTTTTCCTATCATACATTTTCCTTGGATCCTGTAAGTGTGATTTAAGTAAAAATTAAGTTTGTCATTGGCTACAGGGATGATTTCCCCATTAAAATGCATCAAAATTTTAGGGTATTTTCACACACCACTATTTCTATGCTGTCCTTAAAAGCAAGAGATAGAACCACTAAATGTCTTTGTGAAACACCAGGTGAGGCTGGGGCCTGAGGGATGGGGCAGGGAGGGGCTGAAAGTAGTCGCAGGCTGGGTATAGAGTGTCTGAAAGAGAATTAGGATCACATGAGGATGATGAAGACCTTCAGTAATCCCTGTTTGTTTATAGTCAAATAGTGCTATAATGATTCTATTTCTCAGTATTGGTCTTAATGACTTTGAGTTGGCAATTTTTTTGAGTTTGATAGTGATGTGCTGATGCAGAGCTTCAGTGACTCTGCAAATGGCAGCTGGGATCAGCATTGTAACGACTTCCTGAATGAGAAAAGCTGAGAGTGACTTAGGAGCGGGATATAGCAGTTGGTGCTCATCCATGCTGTGGGTCACACCACGGGTACAAAGCTTCTATTTCAGATTATTGCAGTAGAAAATGTTTTCGTAACCTGTGGATCCCAAGCATAATGAAAGCTGGGTATGTACGTTTTTGGTTTTGCATTTGTTAGAGTATAGACACTTAAGAGTTGAGCCTTTTTAAATTTTTTTGTTGTTTCTGTTTGGTTTTGTTTGAGTTTTTTTGGGGGGCGATGTTCAGATCTTGTATGGAATGCTCAAACTGGCTTTTGGTGAGACAAGCCGCAAAAAATGCGTGACCATAGCTTAAAATTAATGGAACTTTAAAAACATAATTGTGGTATCATCTCTATTTGCTTTTTGGCCCTGTGGAATGATTCATAATGTTTTCAAGCTTTGTTCTACAGTTGCTGTGGTTAGAAACTTGAAAAAAATAAAATAAATTCAGGATGCTAATGTCAAAGGCTTCCAGCAGCTAGAGATTTATGATACGCAATTAATCTCTTCAGAGTCTGATATTTAGGAATGAGTTGGAATCCTGGCTCGTGTTTCTGATACTATTTATAATTTTTCCCGAGGAAGGCAATAGAAGTTGTCAGATTGCTAATACTGGGGAATAATGAAGCCCTGCATATTCTTATAGAAAATATATATGACATTAACTGGTAAAGCATATTTAATTGGAGGAAGGGGAATTAATCTTCCTCTGTCATCAGTAACAGTTCTTACACCTGTCAATTGCCTGATGAAGTTCAGAAGGCTCTCCGGTGCTCATGATTTTCCCTACATTCTGCAGGGATTTTTTTTCTTGTTCTAATGTATTCTAAGGTAGGTCTTCCTAGTCTTGGTGTAAAAAACAGTTTGATTAGGCACAGAGCAGATCATTCTAAGGTATGTGTTAGCTCATTCAGGCTAAGTGCCCCGTCTGCCACCCCACACCACCTGGAGAATTTACAAATTCACGCCCCAGCAAAGAAATCCAGTACCTCTGGATAAAATAGAGAAAATGTTAATTTCTTTTTCATTTAATGGACTTCCACTGGTGTCTGAATAAAGCAAATAATATACAGATGCTTTTGTCTTCTGGAGAGTCGTAACTGTATCTCCTACCAAGCGAATGAGTGACAACATTCATGTGTACATGTTGCCGGCCCATTTGAATGGGCTGCAGTTTCTGTACCAGTCATCTTACTTTTGACAGGGAAAGGGAGTTGTGCCTGTGAATCAGGCTCGTTCTGTATATTCAGCATGTTCTAAGGAGACAAGTTAAAGCCAACTGAGATCTGGAAGACACATAACTGTACTGTTATAACACTGCATTTGACTTCATAGGCATGGCCTTTAGTGAGGTCGTTGTAATATGGGGACACAGCTTTTGGCTTGTAAGTGGCTCGCGTTTCTGTTTTTCAAAAATGAAGTTAGAAGAGATGCCTGTAAGAGACAGCGGGGAAATAAATTGAAATTAATTTTGCTTATTGCTGCGTGCCACCTCACGACATTTTGGGCCTTGTTAAAGGACATGCAGGTGTCACAAATAGCTTTAGAGTTATGGAGCTCAGGTGAAGGTATCACCAATCAGAGATGATTTAAAATGGATTATTCATCTCTGGCTCCAGGAGTTTGAGTTTGCTGACAGATGGAGCAGGGCAAGCATCCATCCCTTCCCACAGTGGACAGAGAGATGATCCTCACAGTGGGAAGGAGTACAAACTGCACTTCAGATTTTTTTTTTTTATTTTTTTTTTCTTCCTCTGGTGTGATTGTGAGTTTTAGGTGTTTGGTGGATCAGTCTTTTCTGACTCAACAGTGTTCCCTCTGGATGGTTGCACCAGTGATGGCTTTACTTCTCTCCTGATGCCGGCACGTAAACAGTTTTGATGGAGCTCAGTGTTTGTGTTACAAACTTCAGGGTGCTCAGCTGTAAAGTGAGTGGATTAGAGATCCCGCTGGGGTGCGGGAGGAGCATTAGGGTTTAGGTTTAAGAGCAATTTTCAGTTCAGCAGAAGCCTGTCTGTACTGCTGCTTCTGCCATACATGCCACTTTAGTAATTGGGCATCGCTCCTCAGCAGTGCCTGTTCTAAACATTGAAGTAAAATCTTAACAATTTAAAGAAACTCGCGGGGGGTGTGTGTAAATTGGATTTCTCCTGAATTATAGGGGGGTCCTCCCTACAGAGGTTCTCATTTTCTGTTAAATGCAACCTAAAAGATCCAATTCCAGATACCTCAGAGCTCGTGACAGCTGTGGAAGCTGGACACCGCGAACACGATTTGAAGGTGTTGTCTGTTATAGTTATGTGTAGCACAGGTTTTTCCAGATGCGCTCCTGCATCCACTCCCGGCCCCGGGAAGGGTGAAGCCCCCGGCCCCCCCGGGAGCGGTCGGGAGCGGCGGGTGGCCGGTAGGTGGCGCTGCGGCGCCGGCTGCGGGCTGCCCGGGGAGCGGGGGCGGGGGGGGACGGGACGCGGGGGCTCGGTGATGCTTTTACAGGCGTTCACGGTGTTCATGGCATCAGGAAATCGCGGGGCAGAGAGGAAGGGATCCTCAGTTAACCTCGCCTAAAGTTCGGAAAGTCTGGCATTTTCGGAGAGGCTTCCGTTGTCGATTATAGTTATCAAGCGCGTCTTGTTGCCAGTGTCTTAAAACACCTGGAATGCTGCTGCTGTTAAAGATTGCCGTGTACTGGAAGCTTCAGCAAAGGGTTTGCTACTTAGTAACCCAAAAAAAAACAACAGGAAAAGCTTTTCTGCTTCAGAGTCCACTTTTTGAGAAGTCTTGCCTTAATCTGTCGAGACTTTCATTGCTCAACTGTGAAATGGCATTAGTAATGCATCCCTTCTTTGCTGAACAAGAACCTCCTCGTGGAGTGGTATTCAGATATTTTAATAATAAGGCTACTTAAATCTCTAGGTAAACATCACAAAGAAAGTAAATGCAGGGCAAAATTAACTTCCGTACAGTAAATAACATGTAGCATCTTTATGTATAATCTGCCTCACCAAGTTGTGGAATAATATTTGTGGATTCAGAGACTTAGGCATTTCAATCTCTAGACATGTTTGAAGTGTCTTTATCTCACTTCTGGGACTGGGAAGTGTTTTTATCAAAGACATGGGGAACAGTTTATGCTTTTGTGGTTCTGTGCTTTTTCTTTACTTTTACGCTTTTTTAATCCAGAAGCGGCTGACTTCCTTTGGTAACTTTGTTTTCACTTTTGAATTCTGAACAATTCAGGTCTGAAAAGATTTTTATTTTGAAAAAGCATGCTTTTCTGACTCGGAACTGAAAAACAGATGAATGTGTAATTTTTATATAAAACATTGCAGACTAACTGTTGCTAAGGCTTGCTGTTTAATTTAAAACTGATCTTTCAAACTTGCTGGAGATGTAACTGACGCTTGTTGTTACAAGTTTATCCAATTTCAGTTTTGTAATGATTAGTGTTCACTTTTATTTCAAGTTTTATCTCTTTGTTCCTAGTTGTTTTTTGAGTGCTGAAGTGAACAAGCATATTGTGAGGGCAGAAACGGGTTAGCATGTCGCCTATTCTGTACCTGCTAAAGAAAACTTGCTGGTGTTTTTTTGTTTAAAGGAAGCTATCTACACTCAAAGGCCTGTATGTGCTGCTTTTTTTGCACATGGAAAACGTAGTATGGAGCTTCAAATTAAATTGTCTGTATGAACAAGAGTTGGCTGGTTTTTTTCCATACAGCTCTGGTAATGTGTTCGGTTGAGGTGCTGCAAAGAACTGATGCTACACCCATCACCGCCTGTCGCAGCAGTGTTTGATTTCAGTTTGCGTGTCATACTTGGCGTGGAATTTTGGATTACTGAGATTTTGCTGATGGATGTTTTAAAGGAAAGATTTAGGAGGGGAAGAAAACCTTGTATAATTTAGGTAGTCAGTTCCCCTTTCACGGGGAAGGATTCCTTCTTGCCCCAGTAAGTGGATGGATGAGCAATGAACCGTACAATTGATTACTATGTGTAACTCTGTCATTCTTTACTACTTCAGCATGTGAAAATGTTGGGTTCTCAGTTGAACAAATGGAAAGGGAGAGAATAAGACAGCAAAGGATTACAGTTATATAGAGACTTTCTTTATATATAATGTACCTCATGCAGATACCTGTGGACAATTGCATGTGTGGGTATTTTATGTTGTTTTTCTTTTTCTCCCTCTAAAGAAAAAGAGGAGGTTAGTAAAAGATTTTGGGACTTTAAAGAGAATAAAAAACCTCTAATCTCAAGATAACACTGTTATTTTGTATGTATTTTCTAGACTATCCTGTGGAACAACAAGATAGAGATAGTTTTTATTCTCTTTATATTAAATGTCTCGAGGAGGAGCAGTTCAAAGATTAGAGTGTCTTTGGGCATGAGTATTACAATAATACATTTATAATAAGAGAAATAGGATTGGAAACAGCCCTAAATATTTAGGGCTGTATAATTAAATGGCTGCAACTGCTGCATTACAAATATCTCCTGTGCTTTTCTGGATGTAATGGACTAGAGCCAGTTGAGTTTGCTTTCTCTACCATGCTGAGAGTTTGTGCCTGAAAAATAGTGTAGTCTGCTGATTCTCTGCTCTAAACTCAAATTCCCCTAAAGTTTGTGGAGAAACAACTCAGCTCCACAATTTTTTTTTCAGTTAGTATGAAGTTAATGAGCTGAGCCTTGACTTCATGCTCGAACTGTGAGTGGCTTTTGTTCTGTGGTTTGATTAGCTAACCTGTATGCATAACAGCTGTATTTCAACGCCCAGTATTATGAGTTAATGGGTAACCTCATTAGATCAGAAGCTTCTGTCCTTCCTTCTGACTTGCAGACCAAGAAGCTATTAGCTTCATAATCAGACACTGGTCAAACTACTGAACAGGTCCCCATTTCTTCCTGAAGCCTTCCTGATGAGAAGAGGCTGCCATTAGTACTGACAAATGGCTTAAAGCAAGGGCAGAGCTGCCTGGGTAGCAGGAGCATTGTGTTAAGTGGGACACAATTAGGGTGTCATAAACGTAGTGCTCCTGCCTAGTTTATATAATTCACAGGAAATGGCAAAATTACCTGCTTTTTCCGTTCTTCTCTTGTTGATGTATATAAATATATAAATGTGTATATAAAATCCCAACAGATATTTAGTCCAAGATTACAAATGGTCATAGTTAAAATAAGGTATTTGGCCACACAGGTTCCTATGATATCCACGGACTAGTCAGATAGACCATGATTTCCAAAAGTGGGTTCCTATAATTCTTAGCCTAGCCGACAGATCGGTTCCTAAAAAACTGTCTTGATATTGAAAGATCCTGAGTACCTTCAGTTGTCAATGTAAATATAGTTGTCTGACTACAGGACACCTAATTTGAAAATGTCAGTTATGTCAATCTCCCCATCTGTAAAATAGAAATATTAATTAGGTTAAGATTAATACAGTCAAAAGAGACTTGTGATCCTTGAGTAATCCCATGGAAATATAATTTTTATAAAATTTATAATCCATTAAAAACCTCTTTATAGCTTTAAAAAAGTAGGTGTTGCTGTCAAACAATTTTTTTTCCCTTATGCTGATGTGTTTATTTGTATTTTTGGCTAAGAAAAAAAAGAAATAACAGACATCTGACTTTGTAAAATAGAATATTGTTTATGTGAATTAAAAGTAACAGACTTTGCTCATTTCTGTTGGGGTTGCTAAAAATCTTAGTTTGAGACTAAATTAACGAGATAGATTTCTCCAGGACAGAAAGCATCAAGGTAGAAAGCAGTGTAACAATTCACATTGTGCCGATGAAAGCGTGTGCCTTGGAGGTTTAGTAATGGAATATAGTACCTTTTAATTAGAGGTCACTGGTTTGAATTTAGTCATTTGGTATAATTTGGTTTAGAGGCCTATGCAAGGTAAGTCTTAGGTCAGTGTAACTCTACTTTTAATTATCTACAACTGCAGTTTTGTTGTTTTTCGTAACCAAAACATTTTTCTTAACTTCTCTAAGCAGATAATAAAATGTTATTATGAAAAACATCTTTCTAGCTGGTAGCAGGGTGGAGGAGGACTGAACATTTAATGGAAATTGATAGCCTTCTCATTCAGATAGCTGGGATCATTAATACAGGATTAATGCAGGGGTTTCTTCCTGCAATAACTCAGTTATTTTGATCTTCTGAAGCAAAATTTGAATTCTGTGAGTTCTTATGCCATGTGGATAGCGTTCTGGAAATGCATGGCATCACTGGTAGGTGTAAACAAAGTATGGTGAATGCTTTGCTGGGTCAGATTTCATAAAAAGAAGCCCATTATGAGGAAAGGCTTTATTAGATCAGAAACAAGGACAGAGTAGGGTGTATTCTTTTTTCTTTTCATTTGGTCAGGGGATCCATGGTGTCTGATGACCGATAACCTTCTAATTCTGAGATAGCCCAATCCTTCTTGACCTCACACAGTTGTCTTTATTTTTTAAAGTCTTCTACTACTTGATGGACCTTCTATCTCCTATATTCTCCAGTGCCAAATTATAGCAAACATTTATTTTCTTTTTAAGCATCTAAGATTTGAACAATCTTTAGACTTTGTTTTCTCCTTTATATCTTTAGTTTTACTTGTCTTACAGAGAGCAGAGAAGTATGGCATTATGAAGCAGTCTGATTTGCACAGAATACCCGGTTTTATTAAAGGGCATGGTATCTAACACTGTTTTTCACTTGTGTTATCCCAGAGAATCACAATCTTGATGGGACAGGGATGTATTTCCATCGGGACTCATTCTAATAAAAAACCCACACAAATTCTAGTGCCCTCAGTGATTTGCATGATGTTTTGAGTCAGATTAGAAATGTGGCTTGCATGTTACTGGTTTTGAATACACCCATCTAACACTCTATTGGCTTATATATGTGCTGTGGCCTGTACAGGGTCTGAATTTAAGAATTCTTACTGGAATCTTGACTTGGTGTTACTTAACTTTGGGGTTCAGGTAGCTCTGATCTAGAAATATGGCTAAATGGAATCTGGTTTTTGTGCTACTTCTCCAGTCCAGATGAGAACATGGAACAGGCTGCCCAAGGAAGTTGTGGAATCACCATCCCTGGAAGTATTTAAAAGACAGGTCGACGTGGTACTTAGGGACATGGTTTAGTGGTGGTTTTGACAGTGTCAGGTTAACGGTTGGACCCTATGATCTTAAAGGTCCCTTTCAACTAGATGATTCTATGATTTAGAAGCTTTCCTTTTTTATTTTTGGGTCAGCTTTGTGTGGTTGTTTGAGTCATTCCCTATTAGCAATTTTTCCATCATACCATACCATAGATATGTTCCTTTTTTGTAATATATAATATAAGAGTGCATAATAGATTCTTTTAACATTAACTGGAAGTTAAGGAGGACACATTAACTGTCAACGTGTTGTCACATATGAGTGCTTTGTGACATGACTGCAAAATGTAATTGCACAAACAGATTGCCTCCCCCTTTCTGTGTTTTTCCTGCACCTACAATATGAGACACTGGTACCCTCCTCCCTGCCAAAATAAGCAATAATCCCCATTTTTTTGCACAGAATAGGATGCGGAAAGTGATATTTTTTTTTCAGTTGTGAGATGAGAAAATTAGAAGCACAAAGATGTCAGATGGAGCAGTTTTCAAGAGTCTCTTTGTAGTTCTTTCAATATTCTGTGGAATTGCAACATTCATCTTATTAAAAAGAACATCTAAACCCTTTGTATCACCTGTGCATTGCTTTTCCTTTTCTTCTCAATCTGACAGAAAAGTACCTTAAGCCATGCCAACAGCAGTAGCGTGAACTCACTAATTTGAATTAATGAGGACCAAGGTATGTGTAGTACAGAGCTCCCAAAGCAGGAGGTGGTTATTCTGGTGCAGCAGCGTGGAGCCTGATATTGGTCCGTTTCTGCTGCTTCCTGACAGGTCAAGCTGATCTTTGTTGAGCTTCAAGCGCATCTGGTAGTTAAGCACAAATATCAGTGTTAAAGCCAACACGAGTTATCTTGTTCAACATTTTACGAACGCATAACTCCCTCCTCTTTCCAGTAACCACTGTAGTGAAAAATGCTAGGTTCTAGCTGATCTGCAGGCTTGGAACAAGAGTTTTAGCAAATTTATTTTCAGTTTCTCTCAGTTTTCTATAGTTTCACATGATTCTCCTCTCCCTGCTTATGCAAGTATGCCTTTGGGAAACAAGCTAAGTCTGCATTATAAACTCACTTCCAGAAACGTACCAGCCTGCTTCTGGAAAAGGCAATTGTGTTGATTCCGTGTGAGATGTGATTCTTTGAGCTTGCAGAGGAACATGCCAAGTTCTTTCATGACTCATTGGCTTCATTAAGAATTGATGAACCTGACCTCACATGACTGGGAACTGGGGAAAAAAAATCCCGGTAATATTTCTCCATATCAATTCCATCAGTTTCCTAAAATTACAGGGCATAAACCCCAATAGTTTTATTTTTTGAAACATAAGTATTTCAACAGCTGCAGCTTAATACGAATAAACAGGTTATGCATGTGAACTATAGTCCATGTACATCAAAATACCTGCCTCATACATAATGTCACCATGCCATAATTCTGAGAGTTGTATGAGGTCTTAAATCACATTGCATTTAGAAAAGTAGCTATGTGATTCTCTTGCATTTACACCTGTCTTCTGAAAAGATAAATCTCAGATTTAGAGAAGAAATGTTTTATGTGTATTCTGGTTAAGCTTTTATGAGATGCTATCTCAGCAAATAAGTAATTGAATTTCAAAGGATGGAGGAAAGGGACAAAGCAGATCTGACAAAAGAGGACTAATTCTACCTGTCTTGTCTCTTAGACTATCTACTAAATTCGTCCCTGTGTCCTTTAAATGAAAGCTGGAGAAATGAGTATAAAAATGTTGACTAAACTTACAGTAAAATCCTGTGGTGTTGTGTTCTTCACATCAGTTGGGAAGTGCACAGAAAGAGCAGGGATTTTTATGCTAAGGTTTGGGTAGAAATAACCCCAGGTCTGTAGGTGCCAAGCCAGGACTTTCAGAAGTTTGTAAACTCCTTGTACAAAGGAATTTAGATTATGCTGCTCAGCAGGAGCCGTGGAAACCCCACCGGAGGACTTCCCTGAGCAGCTACAGTGCTGTCTTTGGGAACTCTGAGTACTTAAGCCAGCACTTGAACTGATGTGGACTGGAAGGAAATACTTGTCTGGATAATTACAAATAGCAAACATCTATAAAAATGGCATGGCCTTTGTGGGCAGTTTGAATACTGAAAGAGCTACATTTGGAGACTAAATTGTTTATTGTGAATTCCTTTCCCGGCTCCTCTAGTAAGTGATCTCATATATCAGTGTTCAGGGCTTTCTCAAATAAAACAAAACAGCCTGGCGCAGTGCCATGGCCTCACTTCCATTCACATTCTGTTAACTTTACCACCAGCAGGCATCTTTCTCTCCTTGGAAAATATACGGATGGACAATACTTGACATTCTCTTTCTCTTTCCTTCTCTTAGTTTGAGTCAAGCTACCCACATACCACAGTGTCAGTTGCAGCCTTTCTTTGAAGAGTTGCATCAAGGAAATTACTTTTTCTACCATTTTATTTTTCCTTTAGTAATACCAGTCATAGCAGGAGTTTATTTTGTTCTTGGTTTTTGGTCTGATAAGGAAATTTCCCAGGCTAACCAGGAGACTGTGGGTAGGAATGTTTAAAGTAACTTCTAATTTCTGAAAATGTTGCTCCCGAAGCAATCACTCTGCACTGCCGTTGTCAAACCATGGGGTTATCGTGCAAATACGAACAGTTGAACAGTAAGAAGACAAGGGCTGTTCAAAGGTTGTGATAATAGACCCATAGCGCTCATGGACTGGAGGGGAGCAAGGATTTATGTAGATAGCAATGACTGATGGATGCTTCCACTCCTGAATTTGAGCAGGTAATTACAAATACGTAAAACCTGCATCAATTATTCAGCTAATCTGTTCAGTCTAGTCATCAGCAGATGTCTGAGTGATTTGGGCAGATAGGGCTTATACTAGGTTGAAGTGGGTCAATATGTCCCTTATGTGTAATAATCTTGTCTATCTATTGACTTGAGTGGAAAACGTAAAGCGTGATTTGTTTCAGAGGGACTTTGGCGTATAGTTGGGGAAGAATGTGCTTGTAAGTGCTCTGCTGAATCAGGACCAATGGAAAATACTTCTAAGGGTTAAGCAGCAATTGAAGACAATAAAACCAGTTCTGTTAATTTGAGTCTTTTCATATATGCTTATTGTACTTTTATATTTTGTGTTGCATCTAAACGGTAACACAGCAGTGAAAGTCTGAGAAATGAAGTGGTTATCTTCTCAAAGGAGAATACAGGAAAATTCATTAAGCTTACTGTGGAGTGTAATTTGTCTGGAGAATTGTACACTTTTCCCTTGGTCTATTCAGAATTTGTGATCTGTGGGGTGTTGAATCCCAAATGAATGGGGAAATGTATTAGATGAGGGAATAGGCTCCCAAAGAAGGGAGGAGAAGCTTTGTCCACTGGGGTATTTACAGCTACGTAGTGAAAGTGCTGGAGAACTAAGCTTATTATTGTTCTTAAGGCACGGATTATTCTGTAATTCAGACACAAGGAAGTAACGTTGAACTCGGCATGAGGGGTTCATAGAAAGGGGTGGGGGGAAATAATTTCGAATTTCTTTAATTTGATTGAAAAGATACTGTTTATTTTGTTGAGATAATTATAAAAGACTTCCCGTTGTTCTTTTAAGGCAAGGGGAGCAGACGCTGCTCACTGCAGACTGGACTTCATTGAGGCAATCTATTTTCCTTTACAGTCAGGGTGTTTGATGACACTGAGAATGATATCAATAAATGAGATCTCATGTGTGAGGTGTTTGCATGATAATCAGACACACTGCCTGGGAGAAGCCTGGCATGTTCATGTTGCCAGCTGAGGAATGGGAATGCTCTAGCACTGGTTGGGGTAAGAAAATGCTTAAAGTGAAATGTTAGTTTCCAAATTTGAGGCATTTGAAGGAAAATTCTTCTGGGTTCTCTTGGGTCTTATTCTGTAAAATATTTTCATGAGGGTCCAAAAAGTGTGCTGGCCTTTCCCTTCTAATTTGTAAGTGAGGATGCGAAAGCTTTAGAGTGATGCAGATGTTGAGCTCAAGATAGAACTAAACTGGATTGTGATGCTTGGTGAAAGTGTCCGTCCTTTATAGCAAGAAATAAACTAAAAAAATAAAAATTAAGGGTTTTTTGTCTGTTCTGCCTTCGAGCTCACTGACTGGAGGCTAATCACCTTTGATGCTTTGACTTTCCAGTTTTTGTTACATGGGTTAGTACAGAGGATTGATACTGTGCAACGGCATTTTCTTACCCCATCCAGCCATTACTCAGCTGTCTGCAAAGCCAAAGGAATAATTTCTAGCAGGATTAATTTTTCCTTTATCTTGATGGATTTGCCCGAACACTGGAAGCCCTACGAGGAAGGGATTGTCAAATGCACAAAGTGGGAATTAGCAGGCCAGAAAACAATACAGGTAAAGGAGTTTGTAAACAGTCTACAGGATTAAATATGTTTCACCATTTGGGTAACTCAATGAGTCTTTACAATGCCAAGCTGCAAGATTAATTTGCAGTGGATTTCCAGATAGCTGACGCGGTTATTACCTACCATTAGCACTTTACTTGCCTTCTTGGTTTTCTGTAGGATGTGTGGCCCTTCCTCTTTAGCTCTTGGCATGCCAGGCCTGCTCAAATGTATTACCTGCTGTACTCACCCCTGGCTGCTTGGAGTAATGCCACACGGGGAAGAGTGCTTGCCTTCGAAGATTGACTGTTTTTTCCTGTCTCAGACTCAGTCCAAAAAAACCAAAGCGGCATCACTACTTTAGGAAGATTTATGACGTCTTGTGACACATAGTAGTCAATCTGCAGTCAGTCTATCTGCTAGGTGCACTCTTACTTTGAGAGAATAGTGAAGTCTTATTTTCTAGTTCCTGGGCATGAAAAGCTACACAAGTTCTCTAAAGGTGCTTAGTGGGATTTCAGTTGAGGGGAATAACTCTCTATCAACCAGAAACAAAGAGTTGTCTGATGAAAAGCAGTTAACTAGCCCCCAAAAAGACTTTTTATGGCAGAATGTATTGAAGACATCTGCTGAGCGGGACAGTGCCAGCCCCCGGGCCATATGCTTCGTGTCCCTGGCATATGCACAGCTAAGCACAACAGCACGGAACATATTGGGAGAGGTATGGCTGCCTCTCCTCCATCTCCTCCCACTCCTCAGAGAAACAGAGGGGAACAAACTTTTGCTGCATAAAAAGCTGTGGTAAAAATTCACCAACCCTTAGGCAAGGATCTAATCAAGAGAGAGAGTCGGACACCTCTGGGTCTGTCCAGCTCTGCTGCTCACTGATGTCCTTGTTAACAAAGTACAGCTTAGAAAACTTTGCTTTTAGTTTGTGTTGGGTGGGGTTAGGGTTGCAGAGCTCTGTCTCTCTGCTCCCCCTGTGCCACTTCAAAACCAGGAGAACAGAGGGTGTGCATCAGGGATGTTGGTGAAATATTTTCTGATTCTCTTAAAAGAGGTTTCTTATGGCTGTGTTTCTCACCGGCAGCAGTTCTGTTTTTACATTCTAAAACAATTGAGCGACTTCTAGGTCTATGTATTTGCCTGCATCTTACAAAAATAATAAAAAGTAATTTCCAACATCCAAAGCGTGAGTCAAGTGAAAAGCATTGAAGTTCTCTAAATTTTGCTTGCAGTTTCATTTGATTTTTTTTCAATGAAGTGTGATTTCTTCCATGCACATTGTTGCTCAGACAATCTTATTGTATCTCTTTTTCCCCCTGTGCTTTCACGATGAAGCTGACATGAGTGCATTTTGGTTTACCTTAATTTATACTTTGTCCCTGTGTTAAAGCAGGCCATGGCCAGGCGGTGGGTAGGGTGGGGAGTGAATGCCAAAAGCAATTAGGATTAAAAGGAGTAAGACAGCATTTTTAAGGTATATTGGGAACAATTCCCTTCCAGTTGAGTGATGTAAATTGGGTCAATTGAGTTATCTGTTGCTAAACTGAAAGTAGAAATATAAATAGTGATGCAGAACAGATAGAAATACCCAGCAGCTGTTTCTGCTCAGTTTTTTAACTCTCCTGTGGTATTATGGATAGTATAAATTTGTTCATAGTAGTCAAAGTGGAATGTGGGGAGCACCAACTAAAAGTAAGTATTTTATGAATTCACTGAGCCGTTAATTCAATATTAGAGTGTTGGAGAATGGGGAAGCTCAGTGACAGTGCAGGAGTACCATCGTAATACCAATATTTAACAGTATTGTAAGAGACTATCCAACACCCAGGAGAAAAGCTACTTTTGCATATCTTGGCAACTGAGCAGAACAGTTTGGATGCCATCAACAAAAGGTTAGAGACGAAGATCATATTATTGTCAGTCAAGATGGTTTTATGGAAATGTGTCCTGTCAAACAAAACTGTCATCACTTGACAAGATCACAGATCTGGCTGATAAAGAGAGCAGAATGAATATACTGTACTTGAATTTCTTGAAAGCATTTGTCTTATCACTCTAACATCTTGATTGTGGGGGGAACCAATGAAACTTGGCTCTAAGAGGTTATATATTAGATGGATTAAAATCTGGCTTCGTGGCAGATCTAAAAAAGTTGCTGTTATGAAGAAAGCAGGGTGTCTGTTTCTGACAAGGTCCCTCAAGAATCTGTTCACTTTTATATTATTCAGCATTTTAGCAGTATTCTGAAATCTTATTTAAATTACTTACTAGCAAATTATATTGTGATTATACTATTGTGTTGTTACAGATTAATGTGAATTATCTAAATCATCACAATTGAACATTTTCTACAGATAAATACCACATAGTATGCATAGGAGTAGTGAATGCTGGCTGTATATAAACAAACTTTCCAAGAAACTCCTGAAAAGGAATAACTTAGAGCAGGAATTATTCAAGTCATATTTAGTATCCAATACCAAAAACCAATACTGGTTTTTACTAAAGTGATGTGCAAAAAGTTTCCGCTGTCAGCACTGGGACTCTGGAAAGGGGAATAGCAGGTAAACATACAGACACAACACTGGTAAGATTACTGCATTCCTAGGTGGAGCTTTGGGCTTTCTATTCCAAGATTGACAGACATGGCAACATTGGAAAGACTTAAAAGAAGGGCATAAAAATAATCCTTCACTGGAAATGAATTTGAATACATTGATGTATTCCACCTCTTGAGAATCTGCAAGTTGACTTAATATATACAGATAACTAGATGAAAACAAGATGCCCTAGTAGAGGGAATTTTCAGTCGTCTTTGCAATATCATGATGAAATAGGCAGGTTTACTCTAAAAAAGATGCAATATTTGGGTGAAAATAGTTTCAGACAGTTCACTAGAGAATGTGGTGGACTTTCCCTCATTTCTGAAGTTTTAACATTTTAGCATTATCTTGCTAAAGAGCATACTTAAATATAATTCCTAGAAAGCTATGTTAAAGCAGTAAGAAATTGTGCTAAATGAACCCTGCAGGTGTTAAAACCTGTGGAGACCTGGGGAAAGGTGCTGGTTTGATTGAACTTGTGGTCGAGACTTTGTCTACTGGCAGCATCCTAAATATCTTGGAGAAAGAGCATAAGGCAAAATGTAAAGCTGTGTGTTGGGGGGAGGAAGATGAAACTTCCTGAAGTAACAAGGAGGAAGGTATTAGTGAGCAAGGAGGAAAAAAACCAAACAAACCAACAAACTGATCAAACTGGCTGGAGAAAAGGCTAAGAAGAAAAGAGAGAACGAACCATTCTAAACGGGTGCCCCAGTCTTAGCATGTACATATATCATGCCTCTTAGTTACACTTTTCTTATTAGTTACACCCAGCACTTTTTGTTATGGGGAAGAGTAAAATGTTTCATCTGGGAGCAAGACGTCACTTTGCCACATATGATCTATTGGTCATTTCAGTAACTTTTAATTTGGTGGACATGGGCCAAAGGAAATCCTTTTTTTGCAGCAGATCATAAGAATTCAGGGCTCACTGTTTTAACCCTCTCCATTCCTGGACTATAGAACATATCTTTTGGAAATCTATGGATTTCATTAGCACAGTAGCACTTTGTGTGAGAGAGCTAGCTTGATGCGAAGCCTTTCCACTGTAGTCACAGCAATAGCTGTATTTCTCATCAATTATTTCTTCTACGACTGAAATGGGAAGGATGTAAGGTGTAAAAGATTGAGCAAAAGTTTTGCAGTCCAAGGCAACCTCTTGGCTATCAGGAGGTATTTTGATTCTCTGTGAGCTCTGGTGGCCACAACTTAAAAAAAAAAAAAAAAAAAAAAAAAAAAGTAAAATTAAAAATTCAGTTGTGTCTTGAGAACTTCACCAGCTAATCAAAACTATGTTTAGCCAGCAGAGCAAATCACGACACTGACTACAAGAAATCTTGAACTGGAAGTGTGTTTACTGGCATATGCACACTTGTGTGTGCATGCTTACAATGTTTAAAAGATATGAAAGAAGATGTTCTGGATCAGGGGGGTGAAGGGTGCAGCCACGCACTCCTCGAAGGAAGGTTTGTCAGTTTGTATATTTCATTTACCTGTGAGTAGCTGTTCCTTCCACTTGCTTTTTTTCTAACAAGCCTTTGTAGCAGTGAAGTTGAAAGACAAGCTAAAAATCACATTCATATGCATTAAAGGCCTTTGAA
This sequence comes from Limnodromus scolopaceus, assembly GCA_028565335.1. Lineage (NCBI taxonomy): Eukaryota > Metazoa > Chordata > Aves > Charadriiformes > Scolopacidae > Limnodromus > Limnodromus scolopaceus. Next base: position 43,970,920 of record JAOXNO010000041.1, read on the forward strand.
GCAGAGATTTTTTTCTAGTTAAACCATGAAGACCGTCATAGAAAAAGAAGAAAGCCCTTTTTTTTCTGCTGAACTTCCCTTCTCTACTAAGATTCTTTGTGCCTTTGAAACCAGGTACATGCTGATGCCAGCTGTTCTGGAGGGAACTGAAGTGTGCCAGACTTTCACTCTAATTTGAACATGTGGAACATCTTCGTGTTTCAGCGAAGGCATGTCTGATAGGCAAAACAGTGCTTCTCAGGGAAAAGACTAAAGGAGGAGATGGCTGGTATGCCTCAATCTTCCATCTAAAATATTTTCTGATAAGTGGAAGGCAATGCTGTAATCATTCTGTGGAGAAAACAGCTGCTGCTGTTTCATGGGTCTTTATCTGAAGGTTGTCCAGGCATATGGCCTTACTGCCATAGCAGGAGCTTTGCAACCATTTCCCACTGGAGTTA
>JAOXNO010000041.1:43971459-44001223 GCA_028565335.1 Limnodromus scolopaceus
TCTTTATCTGAAGGTTGTCCAGGCATATGGCCTTACTGCCATAGCAGGAGCTTTGCAACCATTTCCCACTGGAGTTAGTTTTTGACTTGGTTTGCACCTGCATACAAGATCACAGTGTCTTAAAAGATTTGGTTGGAAGGGTCCTCTGAGCTTAATGTCACCCAGGATCCCATTGGGAGTAGGATTGTTGGTACCAATAGACCAGGTCAGCTGTGGTTTTGTGGTTTTGATGCAGCTTGGAGATTCCACTGTTTTTCTGGGCTACACTCCCCTCCTGGTGAAGAAGCTTTTCCTCATGTTCACTGTGAACTTCCCGAGCTACAAAAAGTTGTGGCTTTTGTTCCTTGCTCAGTTTCTGAGCTTAATAAAACGTGCTACTGGCTGTCTTTTCTGCTGCAGGGGAACAAACATTTCCTCCCAATGCACTGGCAGGGCTCCACCTTCTAAGAGGACTCTAATGAGGACATTAATGGGCAGTTTAAGTCTCTGCGGTCCATTCTTTTTGGTGGCAAGTCTTCTGAGAATGACAACAATGGTGCCACTTTTTGGTGTTAAATAGTTCTGTAATATCTATGGGCATCAATTGGACAGGAGGTTGCTATTAAAGGAAATGTCCATAATAACTCTTGCCACGATCAGAGCCGTTGTGCCTCCACTATTAATTTAGCTCACTTGGCATTAGATGTTCACTGAACTGGTTAAGATAACATCAGACACTTCATCACTGGAGTGTTATTAAACGGTTGCATCCTAATGTGTTCAGGTGACTTGTAAGCCTCATGTTATCAGAGGCCATTGAGCCATCAAAGCAGGTTAAAATTAAAAGACAATTCTGTCTTGCTGTCATTACCTACTTTATGTGAAAGTAGATGAAGCATGTTTTTATCATGGTGGGGTGGTACTTGGTTATCAGCTCTGGGATGGATGCCCTTTGTTTTAGCCACATTATAAAATGAGCCTAAGTATGTAAAGATGTTTATTATGTGCATTTCCTTTTTTTTTTTTTTTTTTTTTTGTAGGGCGGTTAGCCTGAAAATCCAGTTATATCCAAGACGACAGGAGTTGCAAAGGGGATAGCTTAAGTAGTATTTCCTAGCCTAGATGTTCAAGATAAGTGGTTCTTGTCTGGGCAGAATAAAGAAATTTATTTTTAAATCAGCCTTATAAAATTTTTGTTTATTTTGAGTTGAAATTTTTTATTTACTTTATGATACTTTCTGAGTATAAGTATTTGATGTTCATTTGAGACATGCCACACGCTTGGTGGAGTTCAGTGAGGAGAGTGAACGATGGGTGATGAAAAAGCTGAGCAGAAGGAGTAGAAATGTTTGTATGTGACACAGCACGGGAGGTCCATGTGTTCGGTTGGGGTAGGGCTAGCAGTATTCCAGCTGGCTTTGTACAATGGAGCCTTGACTTACTGTGCTTATTAATGAAAAGGGAAGAATGTGAAATGCTCAGCCTCCTTCTTCACTAAGTAATAAGCAGAATTGCTGTAGGACAGATGTAAACTGAGCTAGGATTTATCTTTAGATTGCACACTCCTGTCAAATCAGACTAATTTCCTTCAGAAATCTGTCACGTTGCTACAGTTTTGTTCATTAAGACAAAGGTGTGTGTCCTGGTTTGTCTTAATTTTAACACTGTGCTAAGAATAATCATGCTGATGTTACGTTACCAGTCAGATGTATCAGCTGTACATGTCAGCCTGTGCCTGCATGTATGTGATACAGAACAGAACTAACGGACTGCCCCATCCTTTGGCCGATAAATCTATTTCCAGGACAAGAGGTGCCTGTGCATTTTGTGTGCCTTCTAAGCAGCTGCCACTCCCATGCAGTACTTGGGCTTTTCCCTTTTAGTCCCTGATGAACTGCCTCCCTGTTTCCTTTCTGTGTGGTGCTGGCTAGGGGAAGGGAATGAAGTGCCACCTTCTTTTTCCATTTGACGTGCAAGAAATATTGGCCATTTCAGTTTGTTAAATATTCCATGGTGCTTTTCCAGGGAGTCTTTTGTAGCCCAGGTGTTTTCTCCAAATGTCTTGTGAAACTTCCCTTGTGATTTCAAATTAATGTAGCATTTTTTGTCATACTGAAATGTAATTTAATACTGTCTTTTGCAGTTGTGCTCGGAGATGGCTGAATTTCAATATTAAGGGAACTGCACACTGGTGCTTATATAACTTATAAAACATGCCGAGATCTCCAGGGAAAGAGAATCATTAAAAATAGGGACTATTGCTGCTATTACTGTTGTTACTAAAAGTAATAATAACCTTTTTCTTTCTGGAAATTCTATATAGCATTTTTCCTATAGGAGCTCTCTCTGTCTTGAGGCTTTTCTAGTGCCCTTTAAACTTTAATCTGCAGCCTTAGAAAACCTTTTAGGTACAGGCTGAGACAGATTTTGTTACTAAAGCGAGCTCTCCTGCTGATGGAGCTGTGTGTTTAATTCTTGGCAGCGCTGGGGAAGCACTTGGCTTGGTTTGCTTGCTCTTCATCTTTTTCATGTAGCCTTATGGGAGATCTCGATAATTCTCAATTGCAGCTGAAAGGAGAGAGGAGGACAGTATATTTCAAGCGTACTGCAAAGAAATTATTCTATTTGGTTTAAAAAACTTGGTTTTAGACGTGTAAACACGATGCAGTTCCTTTTAGCAGTGGGACTAAGAAGGTGATAATGTAGTCAGGCGTTCAGTGAGGTCAGTGAGGTGCGTGTCTACACCCTTAAAAATGCATTTTGTAAGAAATCTCTTTGCTTTGTTAGCATTTGGCTTGTGAAGGGAGGCTGTCATATGAGGGAAACGTTATAACCAACAACTGTAGCACCAGCTACAGAAAACCTCAGGTTTTTTTTTTTTTGCATGTATGTGTTACGGTTTTTAATTCCTTTTTGAATATACCCTTATTGGGAGACCGGCTGCCTCTCTGTAACAGGAAGTGAATGTGGCAGCAAACCAGTTTTGCTGTGGTTCTTTGACAGGTGGAAACTAGCAAAGCTCCACTGATGAAAGTGGATTTATGTTAACTTAGATCTGCCAAGGATTTGGTCACTACTTCTGTTTCTTTCAGTTCAGTGTGTCCTCCTGTGCCCTATGCGTTATAGTCTTGCTAATGATTATTTAAAACATTGCAGTCTGTGTCAGACACTGGACATGACCTAGAGGGTTCTGTGATTCTAAAATTTTATCTAAATGTAGTCATTTATCTTAGACTATTTCGCCCAGGTTCCCTAGTGGTAGAAATGGGTTCTTTCAGGAGGCAGCTAAGAATGATGTCATTTAAGCTGTAGCTATAAATTGTCTTGTGAATGCTTGTATTGCTATCTCTGGGTGCTATGAGGTGATTAACCGTCTAATTTAGGCACCCAAAATCGGATGATATGAAAGCTGCTTGCTTTTGGTATCTCTCACCATAACCTGCAGTATCTGAATACGTGTTGGATGTTAACAATCCCGTGTGCATAAGCCCAGGTATTATATGCCGTTACAACACAAACGTGCTGTTATCAAACAATGGTGATTCAGGATTGTCCCTGTAAGATGTCCCAGTGTTGTGTGACAACATCAGTTGTGGTCTTCTGGCACAGCGGACGGGCAGGATCTTGTGGGGTGATGTGATACAACCTCACTATCAGATGTTCTTTTGCAACAGTCTCATAATATGAGAACTGAGCTGTGCGGCCACTGGCCAACAACAAGGAAGTTTGACACCAACTGATGAGGCTTTTTATATTGTGAGGCTTGCTCAGAATGTTCTGCTGTATTGTTGAATACATATTTAATCATCTTGTGTGCCTTGTGCAACAAGGCCACAATCCCAAATGAAGTCTGTATAACAAGGAGTAAGAATGAAATACAGTACTTGTAATTTATATCTTTCTTTCATTTGACGCTCCTTAATTTTTGTAGAAAAATGTTTAATAGACTCCTGAAATAGCTCTGGATTTGTAAGACAACACAAGAATAAAGTCCGAATACAACAATCTCCGTGGAAATGGATTTTGTTCCGTTTTAAAAGCACCCTAGATGCCCAGGTGGATGGAGGAGGAGTTTGGTATGTAGAAACATTGTAGATTTGTGATAGGGGACAGGTTACAATGGAAAGTCCAAAAGGCTTCATGCTGTATGAAGTAGTGGGAAGATAAGTGCTTTATGCCTCTGTATGCATTATTAAGAATAATAATCATCTGGTGGGTGGAGAACTGGAAGAAACTTAGTGACTCTCTGCCTCTAGTACTTTCTCTTTATAACAAACCTTAAGGTTGAAATATTTGAAGTTAAATGAGTAGCATAAAAGAGCTGGAAATTGTTTCAGCTTGGTTGTAAGTGCCCAGTTAATTTCACAGTGGAATTACGGATGGTTTCTTGGTGCTTTGTATCACTAGCATACGTTCTTCTGTTAAAAGTGAGGATCAGAAGACTTTACCTTGCTGTTACCTTTGGTCCCTGGCTGAAGGATTTCAGAGTATGAAATCTGGCCAAAGTGCTATGGTGGGATGCACTGCTCAAGGAATCACAGACATCAGAGATTGCAAATACCTTAGGGGCAGGGGGCACTTAAGGGCAGAGAACCTGCAGGTTCATCCATCCATTTGTTCATCCATTGTGCTGCAGGGACAGAAGCAGGTTACACCGTAGGGGTTCATTGGTAAGGAAATGAATTCTATTCAATTGGAAATTCTCGGAAGAACAGGTGGTGTTTCCAGGAGTATTCGTCCATGCTTTAGATGCAGATCTGGATTTTGGATTGTTCCCTAAACACAAAGTTTAAGGTTACTTGGATTTAACTTGTTAAGTGTAGGAGCTTGCTGAGAAATTCAGAAGCAGTCTGATTTGGTATAAGTCTGGATAGTAATACAAGGTCTGGATCTTGGTTTACACCTGGCATTTTTTCTTTGGCCAGTTTCTCTTTCCAGGCTATGAAGTTCCCAAGCACTGGACTGTCACTGCTGTTTTCAGAGGGTAGAACGTGTAGGCAGTATTTGTTGCACTGTCACTGTTTCATTCCCATTGAGTAATGGCATCCTCTCTTCCCAAATTTCCCAAGCATTTGCAGTTAAGAAGCAAGACTCTTCCTCACTATTTTCTGGAAGTGTGACTGGGAAGACTTGAACATCCATCGTGCTCCACACAGTGGAACTGCAGGGTAAAGTTATCCATTCATCCATCTGCCTACCCTCCTGTCAATGGGCTTGTGGACTTTTTTATATAAACAATTATGGAGAAAATAACATCACCAAGAAAGTAGATTTACTGATTTTTTTTTTTTTTTTTTTTTGTTTTGGTTTTTTTGGACTAGCAGTCTTAGACAGTTGGAGATACAACAGGTTTGACTTGAGTAAACTCGTTCTGTCTGTCTGTCTCCCTCTAGATTCTGAAGTACAGCTTCATCATATTTTAGCCTTTTCTGTCCCAGCGGTGCATCTGCTTCCATTTTTGCTTCGGCTGCATTTATGAATCTTCCTGAAGTGTCTGTTGATGAGACATTTGGCTTTGCTCAGTTACCTTTTTCACTATCCTAAGTGGAGGTATTTTAGCTGTTTCTAATTAAAGTCCCAGAGCAAAAGATGCCAACAGTCACAGCATTGTTATCTCCTCATCACTGGTCTGTCCCTTCACCTCCCTCTTGCTCAGGCAGTTCTTACTGGCCTTTTCCTCAGCTTATGCATTGTTATCCAGTTCAAGCAGATAGCCTGTCGGGTGTTCCTGAGGAGGTAATTGCAATTTTCTGAAAATTCCCCATTTCCCTTACCTACTGTAGTGTGAATTTTTGCCTGTCAGCCGCCTCTCCTGTTAAATGAAAAGATACTCTTCTGGGAGAGCCTGTGGATTTCAGCTGCCACAGAATTGCATGCTTAAAAAAAAAAAAAAAAAAAAAAAGAAAAACCAGTGAAAACCAGTTGATCTCTGAGGCACCTAGGAGCAAACTCACAACTGGATTATAAATTGATACAATTTATGGGACAAATAATGATAGGGACAAATCCCTACTATGCGTATCACTTCTCTGATTAATTTAATAGAGAATTAGCCAAGTTGGGTGGGCACCGCTGTTTGAAGTGCTTGATGGTCTTGATGGTCTGTCGAAGGATGTTATTCAAAATTTGTGGCATATCCTGGATTTTCTGTATAGTTTACTCCGTATCATCCTAAGTACTTAGCCAGAGTGGGTCATCACTTTGTTGTCCAAATAGCACAGGAGATGCACACTCTCTGGTCTGTCACTTGTTAGTTTCCTAGAATCATAGAAAAATAGTTCAGGAGAAGACCCCACAGTAATTCAGTGTCCTCTTGTACCCAAAATGGGGTCATGGAGTGTGAATCAGTCCCTCTTTGAAGACTGCGATCAAACGCTGCCCGTGACCTACTCAGAGGACCACATGCATGTGGTTATTACCATAGGGGTAGCTCCAGAGATACCTGGATCTCAACTTTGATGTGTCCCAGAGAGGCAGAATGCCTTGGTTTGGACTGACAATTCTGTATGTGTAAACTGATCATTCCCTTTTTACAATAACAAATTAGTCATTCTGAAAGCATTGACCTCTTAAACTCTCCTGTCCCTTCCTAGGAGGTGTGTGCAAAGGGTGAACCTTGCTCTTCAACATAGACTGTGAGGCAGAGCTTTGCTATCCAGCCAGGTAGTGTCTGTTGCTGAGGGTGGTAGCCATCAGCTCCACTTCTCCCAGTTCCTGGTTTCCCATTCTGTCTACAACCCGCTGCCAAATGCGAACATGTTCCTTTGTTCCTGAGAGTTAATGGAAGCACACGCAGCAACATACAAAACACATTTAGACTCATAAAACATAAATAACATCATTTGGTGATGACATGCTTTTTTAATGGACAGATCAGTTATATTTCCATGCCATTTATCTAAAGTCCCTGCCTGAAATTCATTGGCTAAAGGCAACTGAGGTAATACGTTTTGTTAAGAAAACCTCAAAACCTCAGAAAACTTTCTTGTCATCTTTGGAAGTTGGCTCTCGCTGAAGCAAGAGGACCTCTTTGTCTACCTGGGAATATCCCTTCTGCTGCCTCTTCAGCGCCGGTCACGCAGAGCTGTTTGCACCCTCTGTCTTGGGGACGGACATTGCAGAGAAAAAAACTCAGCACCACTTCCAGTTGTGGCACTTGTCACCCTTTTAAAGAGGGACGGATGTTCCTCTCTGGACCCTACTGGCTTTGGGCTTCACAAAGGGAATATGGAGTAAATAAGGCCCTTTTGCAGGTTCTAGGTCAGAATGGGCACCGCATTCCCAAGTTAATTAAAGCCAGTGACACAAGGCAAGAAACTAGTTTGTTTAGTTGACTAAAACTGGCCAGAGTTTGCCCTTCAGTTAAGTGCATTTGACTGTAAAACCAACCCAAAGAAGGGAGGGAGGGAGGGATACATAAATAGAGATACACATGCCTTTTGAGCACTGTGCGCTTCCGAACTATTTTTTAGAATAATTCCCAGCTAGTGACTTAGTTACTGAACTTAAACTCCTCTTTCCCCTGGAAAATGTTCTGTGCATATAGACCTTCAGATAATTCAGATTATTATGTCAGTATCTATTCTCACGTGTCTTACTTTTGTGGTCTGGTCACAAGCCTTTGGTGCCTGTGGAACACCTCGCACGGGTTTTCACTCCAGGTCTCCCAGTTTTGTGTCACGGTTTCAGTTGGGATAGAGTTAACTTTTTTACTCGCAGCTGGTGTGGTGCTATGTTTTGGGTGTGGGATCAGAAATACTTTTAATAGTGCATTGGTGTTTTCAGTTTTCGCTAAGATCTGAAGGCCTTTTCTGCTCCTCACACCACCCCACCAGCGAGCAGGCTGGGGGTGCACAAGAAGTTGGGAGGGGACACAGCTGGGACAGCTGACCCCAACTGACCAAAGGGCTATTCCATACCATGTGACACCATGCTCAGTATATAGAGCTGGGGAAGAAGGAGGAAGGGTGGGATGTTCAGAGTTATGACGTTTGTCTTCCCAAGTGAGCATTATGCGTGAGGGAGCCCTGCTTTCCTGGAGATGGTTCAACACCTGCTGCTGATGGGAAGTGGTGAACGAATTCCTTGCTTTGTTTTGCTTGTGCGTGCGGCTTTTGCTTTAGTTATTAAACTGGCTTTATCTCAACCAACGAGTTTTCTTCACCTTTACTCTTCTGGTTCTCTCCCCAGTCCGAACTGGGGGCAGTGAGCGAGCGGCTGCGTGGCTCTAGCTGCCGGCTGGGGTTAAACCACAACATCTTGTTTCTTTATTGAGTAGAAATGATATGGCAGGTATCCAAGTATCTGCATGGTGCTTTGGAATTGGCTTGCTAAACTGGGAATTTAAAATTCCATTGCTCTTGCTCATTGTAGTGCCTCATTCATACATCTTTGTGACTTTTCTTTGTCCTTCCTCCTTTGTGTGTTCCCCACTTGATGGCAGTACAACAACACTTACAGAAATAGGGAGTGCAGAAAAGCTTTGTTTTAATGCTTGCACCTCAGCAGAGGTGAAAATACATCCTTTGTGGTAACTGCTTACTTAAGCTACTATGTGCCTTGTTCAAGCTGGCTACATCTGCGTAGGTTCTACCTACAAGGCCCCAGCTGTGAGATTTCAGTAATGTGTATGTCCTGTTGAACTTGGTCTTCCAGAAACTAATATTTTAGCTGCTTGTTTGTGTTTGTAGTAATATTACCTTTATACAACAGGCAAGAATCTTTAACAATTAAGTCTGAATGTAGCAATTAGGAGACTAGAGCCATATCAAGGACCTCTGGTTGCCCACAAGTGGATCACTTCTGGCTCTGTTTGGCAAACCTGAATGGTGCATACCCAGTGTAGTGGAATCTGAGACACCTTGAAAGCAATCTTGTTCTGTTTCTGGTGCTTTGATCTTTTGTGCTTAATTGATGCTGACAAGTGTTGGAGAATATCTGAGAGTGCAATGACCTCTTTTTTTTCCCCTTTAATTTTCTCATTTTAGTTTAAAACTGGCCCTATACAGGATATAAATAGTGAAGCTATTTACATACTGTGTTCTGTTCCAGAGGATCACTAGGCAATTTTCAACTTCATACGCTTGGCATTACTAAAATAAAGCTACTTCTGGCATAGATGTTAGGACAGCTTTGGCTGAGGTTATAAGCACAAATCTGGACTCTATGAAAAAAGTGCCAGGGGGATCTTTTATGTCTCAAGAAAGAAGGCGAAACCTTTCTTCTAAAGCTTTTTTCAGAAATGGTTCTTGCTGCAAAGCATGCTGTGTAGTAGTGCCTACAGCTGCTTTAGAAGGATGAAAGGTTGAGGCAGCCCTGTGAGCATTTGACACCGAGTCCAGGAGTCTAATTATGTCAAGCCTGATGATGAGAGTCTTAAATCATCCCTTCTGGCCTTTTAATTAAAGCTATCAGGCATAAGACTATCAGCAGAACCACTGATGGGGGGGTATTTTCAGCTGAGGCTGAAAATTGAAGGAAAAAAGATGGTGCAGAGCATGGGAGGAACAGCCTTAACTTGGTTGGGCTCTTGTGATTTTAAGGAGGTAGGTTGGGTGAGAAGTGACATTAGAGTGAAGATTCTCAAGAAATGGAAGTGTTAAAGTCTAAGAATAATCTGCAAAACTGAAAGGTTGTCCTGCTTTTACTTCTTCCTTTTCATTTTGTGAAATCAGCCTGTCCATGTTCTGTAGTACTTTACTTCCCAGGCAACTGTTTCATGTGGGGAGGCCCTGCTTCCCAGGAAGTGGCTGAACATCTCTCTTCCTGCTGATGGCAAGGCGTAAATATGTCTTTTTCACTTTGCTTTCATGCACAGCTCTTGGTTTTCTTATTAAACTTTCAATATCTCTATCCATGAGCTCTTTGCCTTCCTTTGTGGTTTTTTTTTTGTGTGTGTGGGTTTTTTTGTTTTTTTTTTTAAAATCCCCATCACACACGAGAGGGGAGTGAGCAAAGGTAGGATCGTGTTTGGCTGCTGGCTACAGTCAACCCACCACGCTATTGCATCTTTTGCCTCAGGATTTTTGGCCAGGATTTGTTGGGAATTGTAATCATGCTGCCTTTTTCCTTTACTTTGCTTAGACTTTCCCACTATCGTTCACTCTCAGATAGATCTACCTTTAAACCGTGGTCACATGAAGTTGATGAAGCTGTAAACAGAAACAGATTTTTTTTTTAAAAAAAGAAAGTTCCTTATGGACAGGATGGTACAAAGGAGAATAGTCAACAGTTTGAAGGGAGAAGGTGTGATGGCACTCACTAATGTCTCCTGAGGATTCATAAGTATGAAGTATGTATTCCTAAGCAGACAAGTTTTGAAAAAGCACCTGGCTAAAAACCATGAGGATCTTGAGCTGTTTTGGGGAGAGCTCTTACTTCTGTAGCAGGCTGCACTGGAAACCTGGGTCTGGGTGTTAGGGGAAAAAATGGATCTGAATCCAAACTTCACAGCTGTGTCTTCTTCACAACTAGGACAAGAAATATATTTGAAATATCTGTCTTTCCCCAGGAACCCATAACTTGCAGAATTCGTTAAAAAATTAAAAAAAGAAATTAATAAAGAAAAGCAGGTAAAATGGCAAAGCAAAAGGCCAGAGGTTGATGTGAAAACATTAGGCTCTTCTCAGACCTGTACACGCTGGAGTAGCTGACCTCTGCCCAGCTGCGTACTTGAACATTTCAAGGTTAATAGGGGCATTGGCGCTGGGAGGTTTGTTCTGGGGAATCTGTGCTTGTTTCTGTTGCACGTACCAAAGTATGTACACCAGTGTTTGAATTTCTAGTGTTACTAATTTCACATGGTGTTTCATCTCAGTAGAATGAAGCAGCTGTCAGACCACAGATAATGAATAAATTTGTTCTTTGTGATTATTTTTCTTCTCACTGTAGTGAGATTAATAATACACTCGCTTGTGGCTTATGCATCATTTTGGCTACTAAAAAATGAAACATCGTGCACTGCAATCCCCCCCCGCCCTTCCCTTTGTTCTCTAATAGGAACTATTTTGAACATCTTTAGTTCTTGAAGAGCCAAGTATCTTGGGATCACATAGGAGGCAGATTTCTGAAATTGGTGTGGATCTCTTAGAAGGTGAGAGAGAGTAAACAACAAACTGTAGTGGACCTGGATATGAAATTTTTTTTCAAGAACTGATGAGCCTAGAGCTTCTTCCCTACTTGATTATCTTACACAATCACTTGCTTCCCTCCTCAGACGCAATATGAGATCACTGCTGGTCTGAGAAGGTCAGGCAGAAAGTGCTTTCAAGGCTCAAAAGAGAAAGCAGCATGAAGTTTTGGCACATAATAATACAAATACGCATGATTATGGAAGTATCTACCTGATTTATAGACAAAGTGGTTGAAAATAGCATAACCTGATCGTTGGAGATGTTATTCAGATGTCCTCATGAGGCTTGCAACTCTTTTTGCAAACCTAAAGAGTTAGAAACATTAATGCCCTCTTTGTGGTATCTTGTTTCTTTCTTCAAATCTCTGTATTTCTTCAAATCTTCAAATGAATTTCTGTATTTTGTCTTTCTTTATCCAGGACAATTACTTAAAAAAAACCCAAAACCCAGTATGTTTATTCTGCTACCAAGTCTTATGATCATTTATTTGTGATTATCTCCATTGCTATTAGGGGGCAGATTTCTGGATTAAATAGGCTTTATTTTACTACCACTGTTTAGGTTATCGCTGGAAGCAAACTGAAATTTCTGAACCCCAAAGCAGTTTACTAATTTTAATGAATTCAAGAAGCCTGTTAATGGCTGGGTATTTTATTTGTTCTATTTTTAAAGGTATGGGAGTGTTCTTCAAGGCCACTGAATTATTGGCAGATCTGAGAATATAACCCAGTTCTTGTGGCTTCAGTCTTGGGCTTAACCCAAATAATATCTCTGTCATTTTCTGTATGTATGCAGTCTTCTGCCTGCTCAAAATATTACTGACCTCTAGCAGAATATAGAGTAGGGGTTGTATAAGAACTTGGTTTTCTCAGTCCTCATAACTGCATCCTATACAAAGATTCTCTTTCATTATAAGGAACTTGCTTTGGTAGTGGGATTAGTGAAGCTTAGTTTCTCTTCAAATCTCAGGCAAATATCTGTTAGTTGATGCGAATTTTGTTAGTTTCAGGATTAAATAGTCTTAAATTGCCAAAGCAAAACATGTTCCAAATCTAAATTGTTGTATTCTTTCAGCAAAGCAGAGTGGAGGCACTGCCTTTGCATCATAAAACAGCTGCAGTTCTTTGGAAACTGGTTCCAGGCCAGTGATCCTCTTGATGAATGTGATCGGAGTCTCGAGTTTGAATAAAAAACTTAAGAAATCAGTAAATTCTATGCAATTTAGGGGTTTGGAGTATATTACATATGGCATCCACGAAGCACAACAGATAATTACTTCCAAGGAGCTATCTGAAGCAGATCTGCCAGTGACTATAAATTATAACAGGTATTTCCCAGTCACCTGTGAATAAAGATTTAGGTAAAGTACATCTTGGCTGTTAGGCCTGGAACCTGGTTGATCCACAAAACTAATCAGGATTTGGTAATGTTAAAACTTTGGGACTAGGGAAAGCAGCAGCTCATCTGGTGGAAGTTCATTGGCTGTAGAACATTACAAAAATTGTCCACCTCAGGCAAAAGCGAATTCTTAAAATGTAGTATGAGTAGCGTGGGATGCCAGGATAATGAGAGGTTTATACAGGTGTTTTCCCACTTGCCAGGTTAGTTTTAATTGCCATATGCAGAAGCCAATTTGTGTTAAAGGGAAAAAGCAGCATGAGCCAAATTCAGAGGTGACATAAATAGTCTGTAATTTACAGACAGCTACAGCGGTGCTCGTGCACCGCATTTTTATGTGAGCCACAATAGCCAGTCTGAGGAGCGTGGGTTGTACTGGTACCTGCTGCAGCCCAGTCCTGCCTTAGTCAGAGTCTGAAATCATCTGATCTGTGGCGATGCACCCGTGTGGTGGGTTTTCACTGGCAATTCGACTTCAGCTCTGATTTTTCTCTTTCTGCCTACTCTTTTCAACTAAACTTGTCACCTGTAGAGTGTGGTTCAAGGGTTGCAGGACAGTCCCTGCTGTGATCTAGCTGTGTCTAGAGGCTGGCTCTTTTATGGAGGGGACCTCTTCCTTTCCCCTCTGCTGAGCAGCCTGTGTGATGGAGTGAGCAGAGTACCATTTCTCCCTTAAAAAACTGGAGGTTTGTTTTTTAAGGTTGTATTCCAGCTTTCACTTCAAAGCTTAATTTTCCAGAGCAGTGAAAATGCTGCAAATGAAAGGGGAATTTCCCCATGTGTGAAAACTGGCAAACATTTCTGCTGTGCTGTTTAACGGGTGGTCCTACGTTCCCAGCTCGGTGGGAGTTTAAACCTTCTCCGGTGTTTTTTAGAAGGAGCTCTCGCTTCTTTGCAAGGTGATCAGCAAATAATTTTGTTCCTGAATAATTTTAAGGAGGCACAGTGTTCACAGAAACCTTTACGATAGCAAATGAACCGTATCTGTCAAAACAGAAACAGAATCACATGGGGTTGGAAGGGGCCTCTGGTGATCATCTAGTCCAACACCCCTGCCAAAGCAGGTCCACCTAGACCAGGTTGCACAGGAACTCGTCCAGGTGAGTTCTGAATGTCTCCACAGAAGGAGACTCCATCTCCCAGGGCAGCTTATTCCAGTGCTCTGCCACCTTCAGAGTAAAGAAGTTCCTCCTCATTTTTAAGTGGAACAACCTTCTGCATGCTTGAAAGCCGGGAGGAAAAGGCCCACACTTCTTTCATTGTCACTTCCCTAAAAAGTCTAAATATAGGCAAACCTGCAGTCAGTTGGTGCTATAACATCAAGTAATTGCTCTACTATATTTGTGAGCAATTGATACTATATTTGTGATCATCTGCATTAGTTAATAACCACATAAAACAATCCTGCATGGAAACACATGGCATGGCAAATACATGTTGCCAAATATCAAAGCTGCAATATATTACTTCTCATCTTAAACTGTGGCTAGTGTTGAAAAGATGTCATGAAAGTTGCACATTTTTATTCAAAAGGCAGTGAGATTAGTTGTACCCTAGTGTCCAGTTTTGTACTATCGCTTATAAATGTTGAATATCGTGGTAGTGCATCATCAGAACAGAATGTTTTGCTCATACTTTTCATAACTTTTGGTGTTTATTTTCCCCAGTTTAAATCTTGACATAAGTAGAGTTAGGTCTCAATAGCAGCTTCCTAAAAATATTAGGGTATAATCTCTTTCTTGTAATAAAACAATGATATAATAGTTCAGTGATTCTCCTGTTAGTTCTATAGACCAAATACAATTACAGGACAGTAAGACAGATGTTTTTATGCCATGGATACAAAAAGCTGAACTTAGCTGAGCATTTTGCTGAAAAAGCCTTTATTACTAGTGAGAAGAGACGAGAACAGCAGCTTGAATGGTCAGAGAGAGCAGAAGTTGCTTGACTTTTAATAGCGACATACTTGAATTGGGCTTGGGGTATTTAGAAGCCCCAAATATCTGGACTGTTGCTTTCATGAGAGGGGCCGGATTGAGCGCTGGCCTTACGTATATTCTAGGTGCTGGCTGCAGGGACTTGCATGGGGAAGATTGGAGGGAGGTTTCATTGAGGATCAATTTCCGAAATGGATTAATGATGGTCCATTATTTTAACCGTAAGGGGGAGATGGGAGTGAGTGTGAGCGTGTGGAATGTGTTTTAAAATTTAAGGCTGGGAATCTTTCTGTAACTGACGCTGGCATCTATTGGCGATTCCTTTGCTTTATATTTCCAAGCAGAAAATTGCCTGTAAAGCAGCAGCTTGCTCCTTGCTCCAGGCACAAGAGGGAGGAGAGGAGGAAACAAGATGATACTGGGTCAAAATTGGTAGCTAACAAACCACTGTAAAGTCACCTTTCCCATGTCCTCCCTCTGTGCCTGTTTTAAATCATTGGCTCTCGGGTTCTCCTGGTATCTGTTAACATCTGGTAATAAGCAGTGCCAAGGAAGAATTAGCAAATGTGTTGCTGAGGAAAAATGTGATGAAGAGTTCACTGTGTATCGGCAAGAGAAGTGGTATCGCAGCCAGTTTTTGTGAGAGCTGCTGAGATTTGGTGGACAGGAGAAATAGGATGAAATTTAAGGAATAGGAGATCACTTTCCACAAGTTCTAAGTACGCCTTAGTGCCAGAGACAAGATGAGAATGCAAAGAAGCTCAACAAATATGTGCTGGCAGCTTATGCCAAAAATTAAAAAAAACTCAACAAAAAGAAAATTACCCACTTCCTGAACAACAAAAGGCAATTTCATTCTCTTCCCCTACTACTCAGAGAATGGGAGAAGCTGTTTCACAATATAAAGAACAGAAAAGCAAAAGCTTTTTATGCTCACGTAATTTGAAAAGCTTTACTAATTTTTAGTAGGAAAACCTTATTTGGGTGGATGGGGTGCACGGGATTATTCCTTCCCCAGGATGCTGTACTTCTCCTTGTTGAACTAGATGTCTTTCTTGTCAGCCCATCCTTGACCAAGCCACGAGCCTGTGAACCTCTCGGCTGGTGCCACGGCTGTTCCCGCACACCCAGCGCCGTTCCTAGGAAGCAGTGTTCACGTCTCGCTCTGCAAAATCTTGTTGCTAAGCTTTACCTACTTTCCTCCAGCCTGTATTAAAATAGTAGTAACTCCTATCCACAGTGGGAAAAGTTCATGATCAGGACGATGGTTAAACAGTACAGAACATAAAAGTGTTTTTTTGGTTGGGGAAGGGAGTGGGATTGGGAATTCTGGGAAATGGGTATTACCAGAGGTATTTTTTAACTGCTGGAGCAATAAACAAGTCCAATCATATCCTCATTATGCAGAGAAGCACTTAGAAGTTAGTCTCTTGACTTTGCATTTAATTTCAAGGACTGGCTGCCTGGATTGAAACGAGCACCTGAGCAGGCACCAGGGATACACCAGATACCTGTGGGCGTCCCTGGTGTGGGAGCGCTGCCAGAGCTGCCGTCCCTGCTGCCAGCAACGCTTCACAGCGGCTTCTCTTGCTATCAGAGCTGTATTGCCAGCTTAAATTTCTTTGCATTTCAGCAGTAATTTTGATGCGCACTTCTTTCTTCCTTCTATTTAGCCTGTCTCCTACTCTGGTCACATGAATGAGTTAATTTTTCTCACATCTGCAGTGGGGAAGGAATGTAATTTAAAACTGGTGCATTTTAATCTGTGGGTATGTGTATATGGTACAAGCAGTATTATGCTTGCCTAATAGGAGAAGGCAATGAAATAGGGCTAAGGGAATCAAATTTTGGCGCAAAAGAGGTAGATGGTAGGCATATGCACTTCATAACTTGTAACAGCAATTCCAGAGTTCTTTCTGAAATCTGAGTAGGAATAAAGCTTGTCGTCTTTGTATGCAGAATTATCTGAGCTTCTTACACCGTAATGCCCACTCAGTCCTGAATGATTACTTTGAATTTAGGGATTCATTCTTATTCTTCAGGCTGGTATGTGCATCACAGGATTGTGAATGTCTTGGGAAGTGAAAAGGCATAAAGCTTTTGAAAACCTTTAGTCCCACATTAAATAAACATCTTCTTACAGCATTCACAATATCAGGACAAGAAACTTGGTTTAGTGCTTGTTAAAGTGGTCAGAAGAGGTGAATGTCAACCTATTTGTGTTGTTAAATATGTACAGAATGAAAAAAAAATACGTATTTGAGTGGTACAGGGTTTTTTTAACTCTCCCGTTAAATAATTAGAGCTTTACAAAAGCAAGTAGAGAATATTTTATTTTAACCTTTAGACTAATAACTGCTCCTTCAAGGAAATTGACATACTTTTCTGAATAGAAATACTTTTCTCTTTCAATCACCATCTAAATCAATCATTTCTAAGGAGCAGATGCATTAAATACTGTGTGGCTTTGTCTGAATTTCACAATGCTTTCCTGTTACCAGATATGTCCTTCTCTAGATGTTGTCAGCTTCATTACTAAGTTTTTGAAGACCTTATAACCTCGAGGCAAAGCCATTCTATGCCTAACAAGTAGAGCCGTCTTGTCTTGAAAAATGCGAGTACAGAGGAAGCAAAAAACACCTAGAAAATGCTGGAGCCCCTTTCCCTCCCCCTTTTCCTCTCATGGGTCTACAAGGACTACAGATAGTTCTGGTTACAATTCACACAGTCATTTATCATAAAGTAAGATGTGGGGATTTCTACTAGTTTTGCTAGGAGTATTAAATAATTATTGATTAATGCATGGCTTTTCTAGGATGAAGTCTACCTACAGCAGTTTTTCCTCTGATAATTTCCTTTGTGTGTTTGCATCATGTTCTTCTCTCTGTCTCTATGTGTCAGTACAAGTTGAAAGGGTGAAGTAAAATTAATGATTGCTGGGATTATATTTTCTTCATTGTCAGTACCAGTGTCCTGTGGAGACCAGCAACCCATCTTTTATCCTTAGTTTGGTGTTTCTCACTTGTCAGGAACACAACTAGATCTTCTGATGTTGCCTTGAAGGATTTGACTTGTGGCCCTTCCCTAGTGGTGAGATAAGATCAGATAATATATATGTCTGCCAATTAGCAGGAAGAGGTGCTCTCATGCATTGTTTCTTTCCCACTTTGCCTTGAGAGGTTTCTGGCTTTATTTCTGCCATTCCGAAGGTGTAAGGAAGGACAAAAGCAAATGATATCAAAGAAGTTACTGCTGATGAACTCTAAGATCAAATTGTTTCTGTCTTGACTTTCTGTGCTTGAGCTGCCACATCAGGTGTATTATGGGATCTATATGTAAGAGATAGTGCTCTGGCTGCTTCTTCCAGTTTGGAGGTCTGTCACCTGCTTTGGTTATACTTAACAACTACATATCCTTAGCTCACTGCTATGCCTTCCTTAGCTTTTAAATGGAAAGCTTATGCTTCCAACAATAACCAGAAAAAATAGGATGCATGCAAAAGCCTGTTTGTTTATAGGAGACCTGTTATAGTGTCTGGCTCTTGTTTCCTTGACTTGGAGTGAATGGATGGAGAAACAGCAACTGCATTTACAGGCAAGCTGGAGGTAAAGCCTTGAACTCCCCAAGCCCAGTAAGGGTGGGTTGGCATGAATGAGCTGGCATGAAGCAGGGATCTGCACAAAAGATCCATGAGAACTGTACACTGCTTTAGGCCACTTCCCTGCCCAATTCTGTCTTTTCCATGATAGTCCTTGGTTCCTGAGCAGTTGCCTTCCTGACATTGTCTGTTTCCTGTCCATGGCTCTGTAGTCCCATCCCCCAGACAACTTGCTTTTGCTGCGTGCTGGCAACAGACCTCAGTTTTTTCTAATAATAATTAGCCATACCAGGCCTTAAAACTTGTCAGGCATTGTCTGTATTTATATGGTCTTTAAATCTATTGTAGCTTAACTTTAGCTGTATATATAAAATTACTTAAACTTTTCTGCCTGTAACTAGTTCTAGAATCAGATAACTGCTACCTAGCCTGTCCCAATTCTAATAGCAGAATTTTCCTGGGGTAAGATGTCTTTTGCCTGTCCTGGTTTTTGAACTTGTTTTTAGCTCTACCTGATTTGCTTTAGGTTTTATTTAACTTTGTGCAGTTGTGTGGTTCTTTCCCAAAAGATACCATGCCACGTTTTATTGTATCATAGCTTGTATAAAGAAAGAATTGTGGCTTAACTAACCCTGAGAACCATTAGGAGAGGAAAAAATGTTACCTGTTTACAAAGTGGAGTATAAACATGCAAAAGTAACCTAGAATGGATATGAAGCCCAGGAAGAAAAAAAGTCGCCATCAACATTGTTCTCCTCCCAGCTGACAGCTCACTGCGCTGAAATGATAAGAACTTGTTATCAGACAAAAAGGGCAGATACTTATTTCTAGCCACTTATTGCTTTACTGATGATCCACAATAGGAACTGAGTCATCTGAATTGTAAGAAGTGTTTCTTATTTTTTCATTAGATTGCTAGAGCATTAGTTAACCCAAGAAAAATATTTTATTCTTAGTTTTTCATACAAGTTATGTCCTTTTAGTTGACCATAAAGAAACTTTGTATGTAACAGCTCTCACTTGTCTGTTGGAGTCTTCCTCTGATTTACCTGGAATCCAACTTAGTCATAGTGGTCTAGGTAGAATATAAATCTCCCTGAGCAGAGCCAGTGTTAAGTGTGAGTAAACAGGCAGTTGCTTGGGGCAACAGTGTGCATGATGATAAAAGCATGGTGGTAAGCAAGGAAGGAAACTCAGTCTCCTGGCATTGTCCACGTCTGTGTTTGGGCTGCACTGGCTCAGGGATGATAACTGAGCAGCTGGAAGCACTGTCCTTTCTAAATGGCCTAAGTGATGAGTGTGAGTATGTACTGCTTAGTTCCTGAAATAAATGACAACAGCTACGCTGCCTGCATCTTGGTTTGGTCAAGCACCTGACCCTGCCACTGTTGCGTAGAGAGACCATGCAAATACTGGGACCAACAGGATGAATGGTAATGGGGTGAGAAGGGGTGTCAGGTCTTTCCATGCTCCCTGACTGCCCCTTCTCCCTGCTTGGCAACTCTGCATTTTCTCGATGTCACAAAGAAGGTTGTTTGAGGGTTCACAGAAACACATTGGGGGCAGAAACAGATGGCACCCTGCTAGGGGTGGGGAACATGACATTTGTATTTGGGAGAGAAGCAATGATTTTGCTGCATAACATCCTTATTGCTGTGCATATAGAATATTGTGAGGTCTTGCATTAGGATGGAGCAGGGACCTTGAAAGAGAATATAGCTGACATTATCCTATCCAGCATATTTCCCTGGAGAATAAGAGAACCCCATTAAAAATGGAAGACATAAGCAACTGTTAGTTATCCTATATTCTGTCTCAGTTTTTCAACAGAATTGGAACACAACCAACCAAAACGCCTGAAAGGTTCTTACTGCCCACTTCAGTGGCCTCAGTAATGTTGCATATCAGAACAAGAATACAGAGCCCTTAGAGACCAACTGTTCCTGAAATCCGTACTAAAGATTAGAGAATTCCCTAATTCAAACACTTTAAGTGTCTAACGCTGGTACATTGAGTCTTCTGACTTATATCTTCTCTCTCTTAAACTAAAAAAGCTCTTTTTTGCTCAAAGGGATGGAGCAGTCTCATTCACCTCCTGCTTTGACCAGCTACGTGCTGTTGCTGCATACTGCTTCTTTATATATGGTTCTTTAAAGAAGTGGCTGCACTCAAGTGCTCAGTGAAGGAAATTTCTGTTGTGGAAGATGATTGTAAGATTTATGAAAACGTATCAGAAAAATGTTAACAGAATACTGCAATTTTTTGCAGCCCATTGTTACTTCAGCCCATTAGTTTCAGGGCCAAAAATGCATTTCTTGTTTTCTTCAGTGCTGTTCTATTTAGCACATGGCTGCAAGAAGGCTTTATTAAAGGAAGGAAATAATAGCGTAGCCCTTGAGCTTGTATGCCAAGATGTCTCATCTCCATGTACGCTCTCTTAAAATCACATAAAGGAACTAGAGCTATATTTGGTTGGATCATATTTCTGATGAGATATTTTTAGCAAGCCTGTTTCATCACCCGCATCACAAAACAGCTGGGAGCCCAAGATGCGGTTCAGTGTCTTTTCATTAAAGCTTCCTTCATCTGCAAGAACTTGGAACTAATAACTGTGACCAAAATGAATCTGCCCTCAGGCGAGGAATACTGGACACAGAGCCATTCATTCTCACTCGACTCCTTGTGGGAAGGTTGAGACTTAACTAACTTGCAGCTAGAAAAGGATAAATTTGCTGAGGCTGTGGAACAGTCATTGGTTGACTGTGGGCTGTGTTGAGTGGCTGGGTCATGGGGCAGATTCCAGGCACAGCTCAGCTCCGTGCCACTGTGGCTGAATTAGCAGTAATAAGATGGCTATAGAGAAGCAAAATTCTGCTGTGGTGGAATTTAGGGTGAGGTAACCCACAAGAACAAAAACCCAGCACCCAGTGACATCAAATCTGAAATCATGGAATTGTCAGAGTCAGAAGGGACCTCTAGAGATCATCTAGTCCAACTCCCCTGCTAAAGCAGGATTGCCTAGAGCACATTATGTATTTACTCAGTAGGTGGGTAGCATTTTCTGCTCAAACACGTGCAGATGCTCCCTTATTCACTCTGTATGGAATACATAGTAGTCAGGGTCCATCTGTGGCTGGTGTCATGGAGGTGAGGGAATGGGATGCTTGTTCCAGCTGGTGAAGCATCTGAGTCCTCACTGGGACCCAGCTGAAGGACTGGGGCTGGTGGGCATCCCTTATGCCAGAGGGATCCTGAAGGAAGGTGAGGGGAGAAAAATGCAATCAGAAAGTTGGAGAAGTAATAAGGAAAAATGTCAAAAGCTATCCTTCTAAAGAGTCTCAGAAGAGGAGGTAGCAAGATATTTAAATCTGTTCTTTGTCCAGTTGAAACATGAGATATTTCCCAGTTTCTGGAGCTTGTAACCCTTTAGCTTGAATTTCGCACCTTTCCTTTCGAAGTTTAGGGTGACTAACTTTGAATTCTGAGGACCTGAGAGGCTAAAGAGCACAATGTATCTTCATGATTGTATGTGTACAGCACTAAATGAAGAAGTAACTGAACAGAATACTTAAAGAAGCAGGCACATCAGAAATTTTTGCAAAGAATTAAAGATCTTGAATTGAAGGGCTTAGTGTCAAAGAAGGTTTGTGGTACTACAGAGTTTAGAGCCTAAGGCACATGGATGTGAAGCAAGATGTGGCTGTCCTGCTAACTTAGTGTGGTCCTAAGCAAGTCACTTCTCTGTTCTAGGCTTCAGTTTTCAGCATTTATGCATTCAACAACTAATTCATTGCAATTGCAGGAGTCTGAACCTTTTTATTTCCTTTGATATCCTGTGGGTCATGGGGTATTAACGAGGGTTCCTGTTGTACATTTTTTCATTCACAATTTTGGTAGCGTGATAACAGGTGAAAGAATAATTCTGCTTCACATCATATGGAGATTAGGTCTGTATTCTTCTCAGTTTCCCAGAGTTTAAAAAATATTGCCCTATTTTGCAGGGGAACAAACCGAGGCATGAAGCAAGCAGTAACTGGCAAGGCGCACACAAACATTGTATGGCAGATCTTGGAGCAGAGTTCCTCCTACACAAGTACTTCTAATTAACACTTTCTGAATTATGTGACGTACTAGTGGGCAGGAGCAAATTTCTGAATCAAATACTGCTTACTTTGGGCAAAGTTTGGGTTTGGATATGAGACCTGGTCTGACTGTCTTACCAGAGAGGATGTGTTTTCAAAACATCCAAAGCATCTTCTGCTAAGCCTTTCACATCCCATTGTGGTCTTGTCAGATCTTGTGTCATGTGATAGAGCCCAAATCTTGTCTTGTAATCATGTACTCTCTTTAAAGCATTGCTGCACAGATATATTGATTCATTTCCAGATATAATTTACACGATAGTCAAGTATTTGGAGAGGAAAGAAGGATGGAGTCATGAAGTATCTTACAGGTTTCTGATGTTACTGGGGAAAGGGTAATTTACACAGCTATTCCTGCAGCTAAATAAATCTATCACTTCAGAACACAGATCACAAACTTCTAATCTCTCTACTTTCCAAGCAGAATCTATATATTATGAGATTAAGCAATTTTTATCATGGATTTTATGAGCTTTGAATGGGACCTACCTTGACTCTACTGTAAGTCAGTGGGAGCTGAATTCACTTATGAATTTAGCCCATTAATCAATTGACTGCTATAGCAGTAGTCTTTGAGGTGAACAATAATGATTCACATTTATCAGATAAGACCTTGCAAGTCACAGATGTAAAGTCACTTCTGTTATACTTCTACATATTTTTAAAGCTTCTGTTGCTCAGTATACTAGATGGTTGGGCTACCCAAGAAAACAGAGAAACCTAAGTAGCATATGTCTAATAGTATCTGCTATGGAGTTTGATGCTTCCCGTCAAAACTAGGGCTTGGGACCCACTGCTCTAATCACTGCTGATTATGTGCCAGGTTTGGTGGATACAGAGTTGGGATATGGCTTCATTATGTTCCCTGATACTTTGGTTTCCAGGATGGCTTGTCAGCCTTGACATGTGCTGGTGCATGACAGCTCGGGTTGAAGTACACAGTTCCTGGAAACTGGGAGTGGCGAGTGGGTGAAGTGTCTTTGTGGAGTCAGGTCAGGTTAAAGCAAGGAAGTGAAGGTGGCCTTTGGCTGCCTGCACAGGAGAGCATTGGGCACCTGTGTATTGTGAGTCCCAGAGCTAGCATGGTACCAGATTAAGCCTAGCAGAGTTTATTGGTTCTGGCTCTGGGCTGTGCTTCAATGGGCAGTTACTGGAACCAAGATGACACTGAAACCAGTCTGCATAAATTGTTGGTGCTGTGCCTTAGTTTAATATCCAGCTGGACCTGAACTGTCTCTGCATCTATGACATGGACAGTTGGTAACCCAGATAATCCACATGAAAAACAGATGAAGAAGACTGTCACTTAGTAGGTCAGGTGTAAGACACTGCTCTGGCTTCCAGTGTACTTTCTTTATCCACACGGCAGCTCTGCCTACCAGAGGGCTGTTAGAGACTTTTAAAGTCTGTCACCACTGCCACAGGAATGTTCAGAATGGCTCAGTTTATGTCTGTTCCAGTGAGTGCTCTGTGTTCCTGAAAGACAAGGCTGTGGCAGATGTTCTTTGACTTAGAAAAGCGGGTCACTTAACTGGTTTCTGCTGTTGGGTTCTCCTGAGGGCATTGGAATCACAGATCAGATCAGGGTCAGGTCCGTTTCATCCTGTCTTCTGTCTTGGAGTCCCCAGGTGGCTCAGGGGACATTACTGTACCCTGTTGCGAGCACATATGAGGTAACCTGTTCTTCCTGTCCCTCCCCTTCAGACTGACTCTGGTCTCTAGCTGCCACCTTTGCCGTCATCCTCATCAAATACTGAAACCTTTCCTGTGGTGTCCACCAGAACCCTCTTGAAGTGATACCAAAGTCCGTTGGGTGCCAGGCCTCTGAATGCTTAGTGCAGTGTCCCCTGCCTGCCACACACAGAAAGCAAAATTGGTTGAGCGAGATATAGAGCAAGCTGGGAAGGCGGGGGGGCGGGAAGGAAAAGGGAGGAAAAAAACGCAATCCACAGCTTAGAAAAAATCTAATTCTCTCAAGGAGTATTGAAGTCTGCAGAGCGGTTATCTCTCGGTATGACTCATAGCAACCAGCAGTGTGTCCTCTAATATCCTGGGTGAGATTGAAGTTTTGGTGATTGTGGTCACGTTGTTGGCTCTCATCTTTTCCCAGAGCCTTTCAGCACACTGCCCCACATCAGAGCTTTTCTTTCACTAGATGGGGGAACGAGTGGCCTGACAGCTTTGAAGGAAATGTTTAATAAAAATTGATGGATACAGCCCAAGAAGCTCCACTTCCATTATTCTTGCTGGGAGTAAAGTTATTAAGCTTTGATGGAGTCATGCTCTCTGCTGAAGTATTTTGTGCCTGAGATGCTCGTGTTTACTAGGTTTGAAAGGAGATTGAGGGGAAGGAGATAGAGGGAGGTGGTTTGTGAAGTGAATTTGGAAGCAAAGTTAATTTGACTGATAATTGATGCAAGGTCAGGAAATATGAGCAAAAAGAAACACCAGCAGACTTTAAGGTCTGGTTCTCTCCTTTCCCCATAGGTACAGCAGATAAATATCTACCCTATTAGTTAAGTATCACCTTTGAGGTGGCTATCTTGCTTGCATTGTTTTTTCTATGTAGGAGAGCAGAAAATGTTTCTCTTGAGTGAGAAGGAAATTGTTCAGGCATGGTATTACTTTTGCTGCTAATTCTGGTTCCAGATTGCCCCTCTCTGAGTGGTGGAGAGGCTGCAAGGTGTAGTGGAGGCACCAGGAATCCTGTCCACGTGGTCATGTGTAGCTTAGAGAAACAGATCTGGGGGCAGATCTGAGGTGGACTGTAAACAGAGCTGTTGGCTCTCCAACAAGTTTTCCTCCCCTTGGACCATGTCAAGTGTCCTCTTCCAAGGCCACACCTGCCCATCACAGACCTGGAGCAAAAAAGCAGAATATCACTTCTTAGTGCTCCCTACACGCCTTTTTCACCTCTTTTTTCTTTTTTTTTTTTGACCCCTATTTTCTCAGTTTAACACTGAAATGAAAAATACATTTGGACACTTCGTGGTTTGGGCAAGAGGTATGTCAGTGCCCAGCAGCAACTCTTACTGGTAAAACCCAGCTTAACCTCCCAGTTGGTCATTCACATCTACCCTCACAATTTTTCTGCCACAGTGAATATAGGATTTAATAATACAATTCTTCTGCAAGCATCCTTCTCAGAAACACTTCTGTTGTTCCCAAAATGGCAAAGGAGTCTGGTTTGTATTAGCAATACTAACTAAATATCGAAATGAAGGGTCGCAGTGTGTGCTTGAATGTGTGAAAAAGCTTCATCCTCAGGTTTGAACATCGCTTGGTCAGACACAAAAGTACATGTTCACCTTGCAGAAAGTGGGTGATTTGTTAGTAGTTGTTAATAGTGCTGAGGTGATCAGTAATTTCAGGTAAAACATCATTCCAAAGG
This sequence comes from Limnodromus scolopaceus, assembly GCA_028565335.1. NCBI lineage: Eukaryota > Metazoa > Chordata > Aves > Charadriiformes > Scolopacidae > Limnodromus > Limnodromus scolopaceus. The sequence goes on from JAOXNO010000041.1 coordinate 43,997,037, forward strand.
AAGTCTCTTTTAGCCGTGCGGGTCCATAAGAGTTCAGATTGGCTTGCAGCTGGGCAGTATATAATAAAAAAACCCTTTGGGTTATTATTATTAGGGTGGGTAGATACAACTGTAAGTCTCTTACTTTTTTTCACTGCAACTCTTGTGTTTTTAAAATCTATATTTGTATTTTGCAAGTAGATTTATTTCATTTTTACCTTGGCTTGGGTTAAATTTAGTTTCAGGGCTGTCTTCTGGTTATCATGAGCTGGGGTAGGAGCTTGGTCTTGCAGTGTTAGGCTCTTGAATCAAAGTAGCACTCAAGGATAACGTGATGTTTCTCTCTTAGGTAGGCAGCCTTAGGGGCTGCTGACATGAACATTAGTGAGGAAGAAAGGTCTTCTGATAAGTGTGTGCATCTCAATAGTTTCAGAATACAGGATTATGCCCTGTAAACACCCAGTTCCTTTCAAAGTTAAGTTCTTGGCATCTTCAGCCTCCAGTGGAAATAAATTCTGCCATCTGTCTAAATGTTGTATGAAAAACCGTTTCCTGTTGCTAGTTTTCAATTTCCACCTTTCACAGTTTCATTGCACATCTCCCTGTTACGATACTATGCAACAGAGAACAGAAACTCCCCGTGTCCCTTTACTAGTACAGTTCCTTGTTTGATGTCCTTTTATCATGTTCTGTCCTTTGTAGCCCCTTTCTAAGGCAAACAGTTGAAGCCTCTTTGTGTGATCGTTTCAAAGCTCTTGACCATTTTTATCACCCTTCTCTGAACCTTTACTTCTGTGATATCATTCTCTGATGTGGGAATAGCAGAGGGTCTGCACAGCAACTGCATGACATTGCAGATCATAGTGACATTTGTACTTACCTGTTTGTTGTCAATATTTACCTGAAACTGCCCAGAATCATGTTTGGATCTTCAGTGTTCGTGTCAAATCACTAAGTCATGTTGAGATTAAATAGACATAGCTACTTCTTCCTCCTTATTGGGCCTGAATTACTAATGATACTAAATAAGTTGAGTCCTGAGGCCGATATTTGAGTAAATTTGCTTTTAACTTCCATGGGACTTCCACTACCCTTTCAGAAAGACACATTTCCCATTAGACATCTGTTTGCATTTCTGAAGCTAATTTTTGCTTTCTCCAGCTCATCTTCTATATTCCCCTGTCCCTGCATGCGGTCCAGAAATCAGAATGGGTATTGCATTTGGGGAATTTGAGCAGCAGCGAACTAGAAGACTCTCCAAATATTCTTACAAGCTTTCTGCTTGATTCTTTTTTTAATCCAATGGAATTTATAAAGTATGACAGAAATCTCTTGCTGAAGTGACAGAAGTTGCTGTGCTGTTAACAACCAGAGTAAATGTTAGAAAGCTCTGGTGATATCAGCTTGTTTAAGGAAACTTTAGAGCATGGCAACCACTCACTGAATATTTCAGATTAATAAAGCCATGCACTTAAGTTCTGTGCAGGGATGAACATTATCAATAAAATAAGAACTGCTCACTGGATCTCATGGATGTTGCAGTGGTAATAGCTTGAGGAAATTTCTTTTAGGCTCAGATTGGTAACCTATGCATTTTGAAGCAGGCAGGATTGGACTTCTGCCCCTTCTGTCCCCAGATACATTGGAATGTCTATAATATCTTGCAGACTGGCAACTGGGAAACTCTGGCTTTGCTCTTTTTTTTCTAAGTGTCTAAGAAAGGAAAGCAATGAACTTTTGGTTTCTCACTTTTTTTATTCCTTTCTCCCTTTTTTTTTAGTTAAGTCAGAGGAAACTCCTTCCAACATTGCCCTTATTCTTTGTGCACGGAAGAGGATATATCAGGATTCCAATATATATTAAACATCCTGCAGTGAGAGTTCTGCTTGTAACAAATAAAAGTTAATGGCTTTGTGGGTTTTTTGCCTTGCAGTTTTCATGAGCTAGTAAAGAGGAATTTGGCTGTAGAATACCCTCCATCTCTTAAAGAAACAAATCCTGAAGAGTTTCTGGAGTTGTTTTTAAATATCAAGTTCTGAAAGAAACAAAAATGAACCACTTATCTTTAGCTCCTTGGTACAAATTCACTGGCTTGATTTACTGTATTTGTTTCCTGTAAAAAATTCCCTAGGCATATATAGGCTCTTGTGGCCTGGTCTGGGAATCCTTTAAACGCAGTTTTGATGTGTACGGAATGAGCAGGCTTTCAAGAAGGCTTTGGTTGTTAAGGTGAGAGGAGAACAAGTGATCATAACCTTCAGGTCTCAGTGAGACCATTTACTCCTTGGTAGCACTGCATTTGTTTAAGCAAATGAAGATGAAATGAGTCTGTCTGATATTGCAGTCCATGTAAATTACTAATGGGAGCTATCTCACAGGAGCTCCCTCTTGGGTGAAGGTTTGGGCTAGGGCTTATTTTGTCTGTATGTCATGTTAAATGCCCCTGATGTTGATGGATCTGATACTTGCTACATTCCAGGAGTGTTGCCTCCTTGATTGGCATACAATTGATTAGCTTGAAGTTGAAGTGTGACCATGGCTGAATTTGGATATTCCCAGCATGAATTGTATATGTGATTACTGGGAAGAGGGGAAGGTTGGTATGCGACTGAGCTTAAAAGCTGCCTTCCAGCATTCTCTGTCTTCTCTCTGATGCCAGTGATGAAATTCCAGCCTGCAGGGTTACCAATCCAACAGAAAGTGGCTAATCTTGTGCCTTTGCTTCCAGCCCTGTAAAACACCCACACTCCAAACAACGGAATAGTAGAAACTAGGAGCCAGAATCTCTAGTCAGGCAACTGTTGCTTAGGCAATATTCTCATCACCTTCTGTGGCAATTTTGCCTGTATCAGAATGGTAGGGTTGGGTTTCAGCTCTATTTCAAGCTAGTTTATTTAGATGGCTCTGCTAGAATGGATCTTCTCTCTGCAGAACTTGGTTTGGTCACGTATGTGCACTGGGGGAGAAGGGTCTGGCACAAGCTGAGCTGTGCGGAATAGATATTCGGTACCAGAACAACAGCAAGGTCTGGATGGAGATGTGAGGAGTGACTGACTGAGGAAGGGCTGGAGAGGCTGGGGTGCTGCAGGCCGATGGCAGGCACTCCAAAAATCAGCACGTGAAAAGCTTATGGAACACTCGCCTGGGTTAATCCTGTGCCCACGGGCAGTTGCTCGTGTTCTGAAGAGCTGCAGTAATTAATTCATTTCAAACAGGAAAGAGGTCATTGCTTGTGGTACAGTAACTTCTTTAGTGGGAATGCATTCCTTCGGTACTGAAGCGTGTTTAAACTCCCTTTGGCCATTACACTGAAAAGTGACTTTGCGACAGTATAGCAAACAGATGGAAGGAGTGTTCTGGAGTTTCATTTATTCTCCTGCAATTGGTGGTGCTCATCTACTCCATTAGGCACCGCTGGCGGGTGCTTCCCTCTCTCCCCTGCTGTCAGCATGCTCCCTGGTATTTAAAATGTGGCACCCAGCATTCAGAGAGAGAAACAACTTCCATGGAAAATGCTTATTTCTAACACAAAGAGAAAGCTGCAACACTTAAATACTTGGAAAGAAAAGAGTGGAAAATACTGGAAAGGAAGGAAACAGCAGCTCTGCCTGGTCAAACCAGAACTTTTTGGTATGCGTTAGCCCATAGTACAAAAAAGCTTGACTCATTAGTTCTTATTAAAGTCCACAACTCAGTTAAATTTATTTAGAGATGTAGCTTGAGGACTGTTCCAGATAATTCAGACTTGGCCCTCTTCTGTGGTGCAGTATCACTACTCTGAGGTAGTCAGTTTTTCCATTAGTTTGGTAGAGAAGCACATGGGGCTAAATTAAGCTTTGGGACATACACAGCGTAACCAGAGGAACCTGCTGGATTCAGTCTGGTTCTGTGCAAAGGTGGCTCCGTCACCTTCAGAGCTTCCTGCCTTGTGCTCTTTCTGCCCAACAGTGATGCTGCTCATGGGGTTTTCCTCTGGGGGCACGGAAGCCATGTAACCAGTGACAATGGTGGTACCTACCGTGCAGGGTTGTGTGTGCGCATCTCACCAGTGTAGCTCCACAGTGACTTTCTACCAGAAAGGAAGGGCTGGATTTGCAGTCATAGGTGATGGATTTTATTGTTTTCTTCCTTTCTTACCTTTACATTCCTAAAGATGATTTTAACACATTAAATGGTGCAGAAATTCTAATGTAATAAAATGTTGCAGA
>JAOXNO010000041.1:44012218-44024635 GCA_028565335.1 Limnodromus scolopaceus
GTGGTTGAGGCACCATCCCTGGAGGTGTTCAAAAGACGGGTTGACATGGTGCTGGGGGACATGGTTTAGTGATGTTTGTTTTTGTCAGAGTTGGGTTGAAGGTTGGACTAGATGATCTTAGAGGTCCCTTCCGACCTCGATGATTCTATGATTGAACTCCGATGTCCTCTTGCCCTGACACCTCTGGCTGACTCTCTGCAGCCGACTGCTGTTCTCCTCTGGAAAGAGGAGGAGGAGAACACTGGTCTCCCCCCCAGCGGAGTTGGGGGACTGAAAGGGATTACTGCCACCGCTAGGTATGGGCAGGCAGGTGTTACGGTTTTAGGCTATTTTAACTACTTTCTCCATGCAGAAGCCGCTCTGAAATTCCGATGATCAGTCAGTGTCACAGCCTGTAGGGTAAGAAAGGCAGGAAAATAGGGGCCTATTCATAAGTTGCCGAATGGGTAGTTTTCAGCACTCTTTTCGATGAAAACCGCTGCCTGTGAGGCTTTCTTCTGCTCATGGCACAGAGCAGATCTCTGGGTGTGATAATACTGGGTATGCATGAGTATAGTCTCCTTCCACTGTTGAGAATTGGCTTGTTAGGGGCCTTTTTTACACTCAGAGGATGCAGGGGACATGAAATTTGTCTCTCCTTGGTACATAATGTCCCCTTTAACTTAAGCTACTTAAATAGCTACCTACACTTAACACCTTCCAAGCCTCATTGCCCCAGGTATAGCTTACTTTTCTGGTGTTTGATCCCGTACCTCAGCACTGACTGTCCCACTGATCTGCTCCCCCTACAGTCATCTCCCTGCTGTGCCATCCCTTTTACATAGAACACCCTCCCCTTTCCCTTGTGGGCTCTCTCCTTATGCAAAACCCTTCTCCTAACTATTTTTGTGGTGCTGACAGGAAAGGAATGAACAGTAATGAGTCAGTTAGATGGAGCTGACGGTTCAATTATTTATTTTTAAAGAATGCATATATTCAAGAAGTAAAATTGGGTGGGTCAGATCCTTATCTGCTGCTGCTTTTCTGTGTTAAGAAAGTAACTCTGAATTGTGCCAGAGGAATCTCTCTCTTAATGTGTGCCTTTTTGTATTATTTTTTTTATTTTTTATGGTAGTTAATTTTCCTGGGAATTCTTGCTTCTGAGGGTAAAATATGTCGTGGATGCTGTCTCAACACGTATGAGCGATAATAAAGGAATCCTGTTGGCACTGCATCCCAGCCGTTGCTGCCCAGGTGGTTATTGCTGGGGTACCCCGGGCAGGGAGAACGCCCGGCAGGGCGGTGCGTGCTGTCTCCCTGCTGCCGGGGGGATGCTCAGCGGGGCGGCACTGCCGGCTGCGCTGGGGCGCTCCGCAGCACAGCACGTGGATAAAGCGGTTCTCTCTGCGGCGGAGATCACCCCAGTAATCCATCATTCCGAAGTTTTAAAAGCAGCAGAGTGCTAATATTGAAGAGACATAATTGTCACTGTTCAAAATAACACACTTGCCTATTATTTAGCCAGGTCCAGAACAAATTGTCCATAAGAGCACCTATTTTATTAAGTATTCTCTCTTCTTTCAGCAGCATCCCAAGCAGCCGTGAGATAAAATTGCAAAAGCATCTTTGGCATCTTCTTGTGCTGAAATGCTGTGTTCTCTGAGTAAAGCTTAGGTTATGCCTGTCCTGACCTTGGACCAACTTTCAGAATCTGAGCTGTTCCTCAGTTCTCCCTTTCACTTTCTTTGTCGTTTTGTTTTCAATCCCTTCCTGTGAACTATAGGATGGGGAACAAAGAAATGGCAAAACTTCTTATGAGGACAGTGAGACTGGTCAGCACCTTTCTGAATTGAAATCCCCTCGCACGTCTGATTTGAGGCAGCTGAGGAGCCAAAGCAATTTCTCATATAAAGCTGCTTGACAAGAGGAGTTCTAGGTGATTAAATCTGTCTGTAAGATGCCTGCGCCTGTTTATTTTCCTTCTTTTTATTTACAAGGGACAGAGTATTTGTTAGTGGGAGGAGACTGCTATAGGTGGTTAATGTTGCAATTCTGTGCTTCTACCCATATAGCGTGCTTTGAACCTGTGTTTCTGTATCTATTAATGTTTCCATTCATCTGTTTTTGGAGTGGACATATGAGGAAAAATCAGGACAAATGTACAACTCGGGTAAACTTTCAAGTTTGTATATAGGAAAGATTGTTTTTTAGCTTGAAGTAGGGCAAGGAACTGCTTGCAGCTGTGGAAACTCTTTGTACAATGTAGGCTTCTAGTTCAAATGCAGTCCAGGTCGCTATGGCTCGTTGTTCAGTTCTTTTTGAGCTACTAGAAGGCAGGAGAAGGTATCACTGCCGGTCCCCTGACTGCAACTGCCACCTGAGAGACAAGACACAATAAACCAAAGGGTATGAATTCCTCTGTCATCTACAGAGTTGGTCCCATCTCACTGGAGAGACAGCATTGCAACTGTCTATATTTTACTTAACCAGTGGATGGAAGTGTTTAGTCCCCAGCAGGAACTGTCAATGAAAGTGACTTTTAAAAATTTAAGCCAATTTATAGCTGGCTGAGGTTTTAATTTTGTTTGAAGACAATTATTGGCAGAAAGGTCATCTGCCTGCTTGGCTGACACCAGTTCCAGGCTGCATATACACTATGGCTAAGTATCAGCACTTCTGGGAAATCGGATGTACTCTGTTTCAAGGATTTATTCTTGGAACATAAACCCTTTCTCGGAGCCAGTTCAAGATACGAGGCAAAGCAGGTGCTGACCAAAGGACCGGAGTCTGTTGGGCACAGCTAATGATCTGTTGTGCCTACGTTGGACATGGCATCAACTGTACTAGTCTGTGCGATGAAGACTCTTCCAACTTGCTGAGGCTGCTTGCTCCACTGCAGCCACTTCCCGTGGCTGGGGTGCACTCTGGAGAGAGAAGTTGTGGGAGGGAACGATAGCCAAAACTAGTAGTTTTTCTAGTCTAGAAAGTTTATGCTTAGTCTGCTCTTGGCTGGGTTGCTGCCAGGCTGTGCTGGTGGGACACGCTACAACCTTGGCCTTACCTGTAAGTGTTCCCAGGTGAGGCCCCGTGAGAAGCAGGAGAACGCTCTGCAGCTCGGCTGAACTTTACTGCCCTAGGTCAGGGAAGTAAAATCTCCATGTGCTGTCCTTTGGATGGGCTGTCAGTCACTTCCCTCTGAAGGAATTGCACCCGGTTGCTATGTGCAATTATACAGCGCTGAAGCAGCTGAAGACAGCCTTTTGTTTGGTTCATTGATCAGTTGGTGTAGTGCTTTTAAGACCATTAGCACGTGTAAGTAAAGTAAATAATACAAGGGTCGTTGAACCTGATATCCTCACAAGGATTTACAGGCTGTCAACTTGACTAGTTTTCTGTTCAACCCACACTTTTACGTACAACCACTGATAATCAACATTGAAAGGGATTATAAAAAGGCTGACGTAGAGGGAGAAGGCAGAAAAGTAGTTTATCTGTGAAAATTACCTAAATATAAAATTTAGAAAGTTAACCTAATAATATACTTTAATTTCCCACACCCCTCAATCTGCAGGGAAGGTGTTATGTCATGCAGCTCTGTCATGGGAAATTTTGACAGAATTTAGATCTGCCATCATTCTGCTAACGCAGTCATGCATGATGAGCTCCTCAGAGGACATCAGCACGTGAACCTTTTGTGTGAGGTAGGACAACCTCAAAGAATGGGAGTTTCATATTGTTCCTGTTGATGTGGCTGTGTTAGAGCAAGTAGGGAGATCTGAGAAGCACCTTCTTCAGGCCAATAGGGGATGCTGGGATTACTTGGGCTCCTACACTCAGCCTTCCTTTGTTTTCTCGGTATTCATCTTTACAATACAAATTCAGAAGAGCACTTGAGATTCACAAACATTTTTCATATATTCAATGCAGAAGCCATGTATTAAAGAGCACGTAGAAGAAAATAGCCCTTGCTGTTCTCTGGAACTGAAGAAAAACTGAGATTATCAGAAAATCCTGGTCGTTGGTAGTGCCTTGAATGAGAAAATACCAAAAGGTTTTCAGCAAGTTCATATCAGGGTAAATATCCAAAGTTGAAGTTTGCTTTTTTTGGTTCAACTGTGTTTCCTGTTAAGTCTTTACATTATGAGAGATTTCTTTTCTTGCAATTTCAGTTGAAGTCAGTGAGATGGGATGTAGGTATGATGTTACAGGAGCAAAAGAACCCACATGGTGGAAAACACAATGCTACAACACCATAGAAAAAACTCTAAAACTACACTGTTGTATCCTTTTGTGTAGTTATTCTCAATTTAAAATGAGGCTGCTTAAGCCTCTAAGGATTGTCTTGCTCTTTGTGTAGACACCACTAATGGTGTAGAAACCATTTACTATTACGTTTGTATGCATGCAATACTTTACAGACAAGTTTTCGGTATCTCAGGGAGTATATAGTTCAGACAAAGAAGGGAAGAAGTTAGGTTGGAGAGTAAGACCCTACAGAAGATGGAGACATCTTCTGTCAGAGCAGGTGGTATATCAGAAGTATGTAGGCAGTGGCTTTGACAAGTTTGTCTTCTTTATTATTTATTTTCTACCAATGAGAAGCTGATGTTTCTGCATTTGCTTCATTTTTTCAGGATCTCTCATATGCTCTTACGATTTTATTTTTCATATTATCATAAGCTGTGAATTTATGAAGAGAACATGTGCTAATGCTATTTCTGAGAGTCACAAGTGAGAACTATTCAGCTACATTTCAAGAAACCACGTCATTTTTCAGGATGTCTTTAGACTGACTCAGTAGGCAAAAGCAACTAAATGAAGTGGGGACAGAGATCAAAGTTCAGTTGCCATTGGCTTTACTGTTGCCTACCCTTGAATGCAGAATAATATTATAATTTCATTTTGATACTAATTTGACTGTTATCCTGATTGATTGAAGCAACAGCGCTGTGGGATGATAGCATGACACATTATAAGAAGTTTAGCTGTACATGGAAGCCTCCCTCCAGGCCGAAATGCTGTGGTTTTTAAACAGTTGGAGAGAAGCAATTAACACTGCACATTGTTGCTGAATATTTGCTACTTCTATGTATTTTGGGTACAGTCCCATGAAAAATAAAAGGCCTTCAGGCAACTTATTATACAATAAGTAAGTACAAATCCCTTGTGTCAGGTGAGCTTTAATGGAGCTTTTAGTGGTGGGCATGTGGAGTGGCATTCAGGCCTGGTGACGGGTAGCATCTTGCTCTATCCTTTTGCCCTTCTGCAGAAGGACGTGCTGCAGCTTCTGCCCACCTCTGCCTCTCTATAGCGTTGGCTTGTTTCTCATGTGAGATCTGACTCACGGCAGGAAGCAGCAAATTGTTATTTATTTTAAAAATGTAAACATTTCATGTTTCATTGCTGTGTTGTAAATGCTGCTTGAATGTTCCATTGTCCAAAATAAACTGAGAGTCTTTTTTTGCCATCACAGAGTCCTTCCTCAAATCTAGGCTGTCAGAAGCTTGACAGCCAGTGATGAATCTGGGTCATAGAATCAGAGAACCAGAGAATGGTTAGAGTTGGAAGGGACCTTAAAGATCATTTAGTTCCTATACCCCTGCCATTGGCAGGGACACTTCCCACTAGACCAGGTGGCCTTGAACACCTCCAGGGATGGAGCATCCACAACTTCTCTGGGCAACCTTTTCCAGTGTCTCACCACCCTCATAGTAAAGAATTTCTTCCTGGTATCTAGTCAAAATCTCCCCTCTTCCAGTTTAAAACCCTTACCCCTCATCCTATCACTTCACTCCCTGTTAAAGAGTCCCTCCCCATCTTTCCTGTAGGCCCCCTTTAGACACTGGAAGGCTGCTGTAAGGTCTCCCTGGAGCTTTCTTTTCTCCAGGCTGGACAGCCCCAACTCTCTCAGCCTATCTTCATAAGAGAGGTGCTCCAGTCCTCTGATCATCTTTGTGGCCTTCCTCTGGACCTGCTCTAAAAGGTCCATGTCCTTCTTATGTTGGGGTCCCCAGAGCTGGATGCAGCACTCTAGGTGGGGTCTCATCAGAGCGGAGTAGAGGGGCAGAATTACCTCCTTTGACCTTCTGGCCACACTTCTTTTGATGCAGCCCAGGATACAGTTGGCTTTCTGGGATGTCAGCGCATGTTGCCAGCTCATGTTGAGGTTCTTGTCAACCAACACCCCCAAGTTCTTCTTCTCAGGGCTGCTCTCAATCCATTCTCCACCCAGCCTGTATTTGTGCTTGGGACAACCTTGTGCAACCCAGGTGCAGAACCTTGAATGTAACCTGGTTGAATCTCATGAGTTTTGCATGGGCCCACCTCTCAAGCCTGTCCAGGTCCCTCTGGATGGCGTCCCTTCCCTCCAGCTGTCAACTGCGCCACACAGCTTGGTGTCGTCAGCAAACTTTCTGAGGGTGCACTCAACCCCACTGTCCAGGTTTCCAACACTGACCCCTGAGGTCAAGAAAGGTCCCAAAAGTGACTGTTGTCAGCTCAATATTCCTGCAGTTACATGAAAGATACTTGATCCCTCCTCCTTGATCTCCTCACTTCTTGTGAGCCTTTAGTGTCAGTGCCATTTATGGGTATATCAGGGGCACAGAACAGGTCAGAACTGACGTGGGAAAAAACCTGAACCAAGTTGACTTTCAGGTCAACAGTTTTACTATATCAGAAGCAAAAATAGAACAGGAAACATTGTTTTCAATTTGAACATGGAAAATTCAAAATCCGCTTGGCTGAGTCTGTGGTGTGGGGCTTTTCTGTGTATGCTGTTTGTCATGAAATATTTACTGCTCAGAATCGCCCAAATTCATTTTTTCAAGCTGAAAAAAGATTCCACCTATGCGGCAGAATGTGCTAGCTCCCTACTGGGCATGGAAAATTAATACCGTATCACCTGAGGAGTTAAGAGGGGGATTGGATAAGGTCATTTTTCAGCTAATCTCCATTTCTACTTTTTTTTTTTTCTTGTCTGTTTGAAATATGCATGGAAAACTTAGAAAAGAAAAGGATGGGAGCCTTCAGTAGGCACAAGCAGGCCTGCAGAGCATCAGTCCTATTGCCCAGCAGTGCTGATCCGTGGCTAAAGCTCCCTTGAGATTTGCTCATCCTAATGATTTGCTTTAAGCTTTCAGCCTTATGTGGCAGCGTGACAATACTGGGTATTTCCCCGAGTTTTTGCAGCTTTAGGATAGATGGTAATAAATAAATAAATAAATGGGGACCATGTGTGTATGTGTGAGAAAAAAATCAGCATACAGTTGTGCTTGCTTTTTGCCAGAAATTTCCAAAAAATGTTTTACCCTCCCTCCACAATTATCTCATAATTCAGCTATCTCATAAAGTACCTTACTTGGTAAGGGCAACTTAGCCTGCCCTAGAGTCTCTACCAACACTGAAAACCATCGTTGTCCAACTCAGGGTTCATAAAGAAATATAATGAGAAAATCACACGTCATCTCGCACTTAGAAGTGCTTCTACAGCAGCAGGTTATTTTCTGTGCAGTTGAGGACTCCTGAGTAACGAGGCGGTAACAAGTGTACGGCATCCAGTATATGGGAGCAGCCACCTAGTACAATGCCATCCTTCTCAGGCCAGGGGTCAGTGGCGTCCCTACTAATAGTGCAAGTGTTAAAACTGCTAAGGAGAACAGCATCTCCATTTCAGGTATCATCAAAATAATCAAACTAAAGAATAAAAAGTTAGGGAAGAAAATAAAAGAAAATTATTGCAAGGACTATATAAAGAGAATTTTTTTTCACCACTATTGCTAGCAAAAGTACTTTTAACCTAATCAAAATTTTTTTCATATCAAGTGGCAAAACTAGTCCAGTAACTGTTAAGCTCGTGACATCTACCATGTTCTGATGACACCACAGAGGCGTGGTGGAAAGGCAGATCAGTAAAAATGGATGCAGGTTATGCATCTCATTTATTTTTCATTATTGATGCTGTGTTTTTGTTTTTTGTGCGACTCCATTTGCCTCTGAGGCAATAAGAATTAAATGAGAATTAAATTAAATGAGAATTGTCAACTTAATGGCCAATACCTGATTTGCTTATAAGATTTCTCAGTCTTGGACATGATACTGGTTTTCTAATGCTGTAGAGAAATTTTTTGATGCAGATGAATTGATGCCCTTCAGGGAAGGTTTTAGTTGTCTTTATCTGTGAGCTATTACTAATGTTTGCTAATCACAGGTGCACTTTAAGGTTTACAGAACCTCATTCTTATTTTGTAAAGCTTATGCTTTTTACTAGCGTCCCTTTTTGGTTTTGATTTAAAGAAATTAAGCACTTACTGACTACCCTCACTTGTGCTCTAGAAAGCTTAGGAGTATTAATGCCTTCTTCCCTCTGCCTTATCTGGCTGGACGAATGTCCTGTGCCTCAAGTGCATTGGAAACCTTCCCCATGGGCTTAGAGAAAAGAGGGACTTGGTGTCTTTGTTGTGCGAATCATGGGGAGAAACAATTGTTTTGTGTTGCCAAAACCCAGGACACTACAGGGATTTGCATTTTTTCGTTCAAGTGTGTTTTGATGACCCCAGTCCCCAAATCCCTCTCCTCAAAAATGTGAAGTCAACAGAAATATTACTGAGATATGGGAAACCCCTTAATGCTGGAGCCTCAGCAGGCCAGACCCTCTGCTGGGATGATCACGGATGATCAGTGTTACCAGTCAGTAGCCGTATGGGCTTTCTTTGGCTATGGTTCAGTCTGTGCCAATCTTTTCTTTGCAAAAGTCCTTCAAGTTACAGAAGTCCTGAGACTTGTAGCTCTGCCCAAGAAGAAGCTCCACCTATGGCCTGACATCATTCTTTCAGGCTGGGCTACAGGCTCTTGGCATTTGGCTCCAGCCCCTTCATAGACATCGTTTTCTGGGAGAAGTTACTGACTTCAGCTGTGCTCCATTGTTTCAAGTATTTCTGCTGATATTTCTAAGGTCTAGTAACAAGTTCTGTAAAGAACACATTCTTATGAACTTTCTTAACCTCAGTGGAAAAAGAGCCCAGTGTAGGATGGGGACAGGATGCAGCACTGGTACACACAACTGATTCCCCACAGCCACATCAGGTGGAACCCAAGATTCTTCTTCTCCAAATGCTCTCAGCCTATGGACACAGGATCTGTTTGGGAGCTTAACCTCACTCTATCAACTTTCTCTAGAATAGGTGCTGAAAGTGCCCTCTAGTTTGCTAATTCATGTAAAATCATGCAAGTCAATTCAAATCATGGCTCAAGATAACATAAGTGATTTTGTCTGAACAAATTAGAAAGGGTCGAAGGGCTCAGATGGCTGATTTGTAGGTGTTTGTGCCTCTAGCAAAGGACGGAGCAGAACATGATAACCATTCCCTTCTACAGTGGCATAGCTGGATCTAGCATAAAGTGTCTGTGACCTTCTGTTCCTTCTTTTCCAGAGAAGAAATTTATTTTCTTCCTAATTATGTGGTTTGGAAGCAAACAGCATTGTTCTAGACTTCAAGCAAATTATTAATTTACAGCAATCATGTAATAACTTCAAGTTCCTGAATGATGTTTGGCAAAGATCCTCTTTGCTGTGTTCCTTCCAGCTGGAGTGGGGCAAACCCTTCGGTGTGTTTGTGAGGGTGTTTTGATTCAGACTTCTTCTCAGTAATCCTGAGGCTTAACAGAGAGATCCTGCTTATTAATTCTGCTTTGAAGCACAAACAGGTAGGCTGCGATGTCAGATCTCATTTTACCCTCCAGAGTTTGTCACTGAACAACTCAGCATCCCTGAATTATTCACAACACAGAGTACCAGCAAGTGTCAAGATCAGTAATCATCAGCCAAGCAAGAAAGAAATTTGGGCTGTTGCTGGTGGTTTTGCACTGACAGGAGAGCCCGACTTTGAGATATTAGACAATCTTTCTCTTTAATGTTCAGAACAATTCAACAAAACCACGAAACATGGAGTTGGCCATCTAGGTTTCTTAGCTTTGCCAAGTTTTTATTTCAATTGTACCATTGTAAATGCAAAATAATTTCACTGATTAGAATCCTTCCAGCTTTATGTAGATTCAACAACAGTTAAGTTCTGGTCCCGATATCCTTGTGTACTATGGATAATTCTTGCAAAACCTAAAGCTGGTGCTGAGGACCACAGCCTTTGGTGCTCTTTAAGATTCAGCGCACTGCTGTTAGAGCAGGCCACTATAAGACAGTAAGTTAATTCAGCTGTAGAATTTATTTCTGTGGTAGAATCTGTCGTGGCTTGTCAGGAAACCATAAAATGATGGGTAATTTAGATGAGTGACATTCTTGAAAAAGCATTTGCCCTTTGATTGAAGAAAACTGACTCATTAAAAATAGTTTGAAATCAGGATATATTAATTAAACTGGGAAAGTGAAAAAGAGAAATCCTACCAAAATGAATTCTGATTATGCAGAGCAGCCAGCCTTTGTCTGTGAACAACATTTCCACTAAGCAGAGAATGTGAATCAATATTTGTAAATGCTATGTCCCTTAGATGATCCCTGAGAAGGCCAAATAGTTCCTTCCTTGGGACCAGGAATTCTTATCAATAATCAGAGTATGTAAGAGCTGTATTCAGGTGCTGAGGTTATAGTACAGGGTGATCTCATTTGTTTCTTGTGATACAGAGTTTTGGGTTTATTTCATTCCCAAATGATCCCTGTTTCCTTAGGTTGATAATGTGATTCCTGCTGCCCCAATAAATTTTGCCTGATGTGGCTGTGGGGATCCAGTTGTGTGCACTGTCTCTGCAAGTGAGCTTTATGTGCCCTTTTACCAGCAGAGTAAGGAAACCACAGAGGGTGTTCTTTACTCTGGTGGTTGACCTCAGAAAGACCAGGGCTGTCAGTGTCTCTTCTTTCTTGGTTCCAGCACCGGTCTGTCTGGAATACAGAGAGGAACAAATGGGAGGAAAGAATGAGAAGTCTTCTTTCAAAAATAACAAAGCCCAAACCAACCAGAGAAACCCTTCGTAAGTCATATTTCTCCTACAAGGACAGGAAAAAGAGAGAAATCAATAGCTGTAATTTTAAAAAATTGGAGTGATTCTTTGGCTTTGGCAGGGTCATAAAAGTGGACAGATAGCAATGGAGTAAAATAGATTGGGAGCTTTCATATCCCTTCAACATGCTGGTGAAGGGAACTGAATATTACACTCAAGAGCTGTCTCCTACTGCTTGTTAGCCAGTTGTCATTTCCCCCCTGCCACCTTGCTACCTCACTTTTCTTTAATATACAAGAATTTAAATACATATGATAAGATGTCCTTTCTCAACTAACCAAGCTTTGCTGTTTGTAACCTGTGGTGTTATATTCCTTCTGGCATTTTCTGGTCATTCACGCACAGCTCCTGGAAGAACAGTCCATTCAATAGAGACTTGAATTGCTCTCCCCTCCACCCCAAGTCAGTGATCCTCTTTTTCCTTCTCCTCGCCTGCACTTCTTTGCAGTCCTTCAAGGCTTGTTTTATCCACCAGGGAGGACTGAAATATCAGGAGCACATATTTGCCCATTTCAGGGAAGCATTTTCATGCATAGCTGGAAAAGGAAAGCTTCAACTAACACAAAGTACCTTTGATGATAACAGTATGCATCATGTTTTCAGCCCCTGTCATCAGAGCATGCCTGCCCAGTGAATATGGTGTCTAGAAAAGTAGGAGGTAGTTTAGAAAAAGGAATGCTGGCTGGAATTGATGGGAGAGGAACAAAGTGGGTAAGAACTGAGGCGAAAAAATGTCAGAAGCAGGTAATGAGGGAGCTGCTTTCAATGAAGAGAACAGAATTCAAGTTACATAGCTTAGCAGTGATGAGGAGCTCTATAGTTTATGACTTACTGTGCCTGAACTCAAAGCAGTTGGTCTATTTTATGAGTTAATGAGTAAAGGAAGTCTGTAACTCACTGGGCAGATGAAAATAGAGTAGTTATTGCTACTGATAATGAAATAAACTTTTATTAGGACTTTAAATTTCAGTTTTCTCTTTTATTGAGGTTTTTTTGTGCTATGCAAAGAAATGCTGAAGAGCACGTGGAAATGGCCTGCAGAAGGTGCCTCAGGTGTTAAGGTAGTATGGGTGGTGATACATGGGTAGAGGACAAAGTTAGGAAAAAGAGTGGCTGTATTGCATTGAATCTAACAGGTTACAGTCACAACTGTGATGGTCCTGGCAAGACTGTGCGTGTCTCTGTGTGTGAGAGGGGTGATACAAACCCTTTGCCAAGCCCACAGCTGCCTAATAGAGCAGGAGAGGGCAAGAGATGCTCTTTGGAGCTTCTGGGCTAGCAAAAGTGCCTGAGCACAGCTGCCATCAGGAGGCAGGTCTGTCATCTAGATCATTCTTGCTTGCACTGAGGACAGGATTTCACTGAATTTCACTGAATTTTTAGAGTTGGAAGGGACCATAGAGATCATCTAGTCCAACTCCCCTGCCG
>JAOXNO010000041.1:44024735-44036814 GCA_028565335.1 Limnodromus scolopaceus
TTTGAGTGGAACCTCCTATGTTCCAACTTATGCCCATTGCCCCTCGTCCTCTCACTGGCAACCACTGAAAAGAGTCTAGGATATTTATACTTCTTTTCCCTTTTTGATTCTGTGCTTCTCAGACGTTAAAAAAAGAAAAAAAAGAAGACAGACTTTCACAAATCACTTTTTTTTTTTTTTTCCCTAATGATCTTGGCAAGATACAGACTGGGTTTTGTCACCTGTAATCAGGCTAGCGATCACTTTGCAAATTATTTCTCTGACTTTGATTGGAAGTAATCACAAAGTAAAATGTTTCACAATGCAAGTAGAGGGTGCAGGAATCAACTCTTCAAGGCGTTGCCAGAAAATAGAGTTAGAAAAAGATTAGAAAAGGAAACAACTGGTTCACGCGCATTTTAAAGCATAATGTTCTGTAGGGGGGAAAAGGAATTTTCATGCTTCTTATCTGCCAATTCTTTTCTTCTTGCCAATAAGGGGAGTAAAATATATTAAAGTCCAAGTTTGTTCAATTTTTGTTTTCATTTTTATTTCAGTGCTTACGTTTTCTCAAACTGTCTCCAGGGTTAGAATAGCTGCCCAATGGTATAAGGAAACACGAGTTTGTGTTTGATCGCCTGTTTTTGAAAGTAGCTTGGCATAAAGGAAGCACAGCCCTCCAAAAGTTCGATTATTTTGTTTCCTTAAGAAGTACTAATATCTTTTCTTGAGATCTTTCCATTTTGAATAGAAGGACATCTTTCATTCAAAACCTGAAAGTTTCAGTTGAAGATTTTATAGATTCTCTAAGTCTGCTTGAGGAGCAAGGGTGGGACAAAGGAATGGGTAGTAAGGGGTAGGGGAGGCAAAATATTCTCATTCACCAGTAAATTAATGACTCTTCTGCCATGGCAATTTGTAACAGTGAAATTATCTAAGGTGTCATCCTTGCCATAGCACAAGTGAGGACTAAATTCAATGCAAGCAGGACTAAATTCAATGCAAGTGCCTATAAGAAAAACACGAGGTGCTCTGTGCTTGTTAAGTGGCTCTTAAATTTAGCCATGGAATACAGCTCTGTTCAGAGTGATGGGAAGTGAAGGGCTTTTTGTCTTGAGGCTGTTAATGAAGGATGTCATCCTCTATCTATAACGAATATAATACTCCACACAAAGTGTTAAAGTAATGAGCTACGATGCTGAGAAGGTTGCTGCTGTTAGAAATCACTGCCACTAGAATCCAGGCACTCATGGCTCCTGCAGACTCTGCCAGTACTTAGTGTCGGTGCTTGTCCTGAGCTGTGGGTCTTATGGGTTCAACGTTTAGTGCATTACCTGTGGGTTTCTGGTGTATGGGTGAAGGTATCACACCTGCTAACACAGGAGCATTTTGGAGAAAACAGAACAGGTTTGGACTGAGTTCAAATAAAGATCAAAAGCAAACAAAATGCATTGGCTTTGATTTGAGGAAATGTAATGGGCTTGGCTAAGTCTAAGTCCATTAGAACATGGAGAATGTGGGGCTCATTGCATTAATTCCTTGGAACTGGTAGTTTCTCCGTATCTGTTCTGGACTGTGCAGAGAGGTCAACCTATATGTGGTTGCTCAGAAAAGATGTAGCTGGTACTGTGTCTCTTAAACAGAGATGAAAGATATTCAAGACAACAGTATGTCTGACATACTGTAATATGGGTGAACTAATTTGTTATGCTGCTCAGAAACTCTTTGTTCCAGAATCAAAATAACAGATCAAAGAAGTTAGTTGTTTACTAACGGTCTTAGAAGGGCTTTATTCTTTAACAGAATGGGAACTGTTGGCTGTGGGTGAGCTGGAGAATATATTCACATGTACTCCTGGGGTGCTACATTTTTTCTTTAATGAGTGATCATAAACACCTCTTTCATATGTCATGTCTAAAAATTTGCTCTTACCACTAAGAATCTAGCGTGTGGCTTGGCGATTTCAGCCATATTCTGTTGCTTTTAAAAACACAGTCTCTCCCTCTATCTTTAAGGAGAAGATTGTGGTGGTGGTGATGCCTGTCAGAAATAGCAGTTCTGCACTAAGTTATCATCTTCATGGAGTGTAATGCTGTGCAGAGTCCCTCTGATAATATATGCTGTAGCCATCTGGGGTGTATATGGCTCTGATTTGACTGGGTGAGAGGTTTGGACAGATGGAGCTGGACCCTGCAATGAAGGAGGAGTTTAAGGCACTATCTCTCCTTCTCCGATACATTTGTGGATCTCCCAGTATATAATTCAGTTTCCCTCCCTGCTCCATGCATCAGAGCCCCCCAAAGGCTTTCAGCGGGATACTATTGTTAAAACACATCTCAAATATACTGGGTGAATTAAAGAGCAAGTTATCGCCGCTGATTATAGAAAAAGCTGAAACAATTAGCTTTGATATAGATGTTTGCAGCGTAAAGTCTATTAAGACTGGATAAACACATATCACCCTAACTGTAGGAGACCATCCATCTATTCATGCCTCATTTGGGCTTTTACACCACCCTCAGCACCAAAGCCAATAGGCTGCAACTTCAGACCGGCAAGGCTCATGTGAGCAGATAGAGCATTTACTTGTCTACACGCTACTGGGCATATGGGTTCCATTTCATCAGCCTGGTTTAAAATTAAATTCTTGGTCAATCATGGAAATCGTAGCAGAACAGGGCTGGGAGAAGGCTCCAGATGACATGTGGTTGATCTCCCTGCCCCTGTGGAGAGCTGACACTCTCATGGTTACAGCTGGCAAGTTTTTGTCGCCGTTAGTGTGTAGGCTGGATGTCAGTTCTGCTGGAGGCTCCCTGGATACGGTGTCACCTGATAAAGCAGACTTCATGGTCTCTAAATTACAAAGCAGTTTCACATAAATGCAATAATAAATACTAAATTCATATGAAATATGAATATTTGACCAGTAATGAAGAAAATACTTCTAGCTCTGTGCTATTCATGTTTTAAATTTTGTAAGCAGGAGGGTAGAGAAACAACTGTAGGAGCAGGAGTACTTACTAATCAGTTTTTCAGAGAAGAAGAGTCCCTGTGATCTTGCAGTGAGGCAATGAGCTCAATAATTTTACTATCTATTCTGTTTGGAAAGAGGATGTAGTGAGGTGGGTGATCGCAGGATCTTCTGTCTTTTTCCTTCACTTGTACCTGCACGGAAAGTTGACTTTTATACCTGTGAATCTCTCTCAAGAATTGTGAAAAGTGGGAGGCATCCAAACCCCACAACAGGCAGAAAAATATGACTGAAAAAACCCTTTGTTTTCTTCCAGTTCTGAATCCTGGTTTAGACCTTCTGGAGTTGGCAGTGCAACTCGAAGGTGAATTTATTATATGTAGCTTTATAACAATAAATTAATGAGTTTGAATAGAAGAATTTGGGTGTAAGGGAGCATTTTGATTTGTGGTACCTGATGCCTGGAATTGATTTTGTCAGATGCAGGTTTCCACTCTGCCTAATATATGATTTTCCCATTTCCCATGGCTGATATTAGATTAAATTCTTCCTGGGCTTATACTGATGGTAGTTTTCTTCTCCTGTGTTACATATAGCAGTGCAGGAGGGCAGAGTGAGAAAAACAAGGAAGATGGAAGATTCCCATCTTTCCAGCAGGATCCTGCTTTGTGATGGGTTGTACTGCTTTTCAGTGCTTCAGTTTCTCCAGCTACGAAATTGCTCTGACTGTGTTTAGCAACCTGACATAATAGCGTAAGCTTGGTTCGTAGAAGTATTACCTGAAGGTTAAATGTAGCTCATTAGTGGAACTCGTGCTGTTCTGTAGCAGGGAAATTGTGAAGAGTGTGAGATAGAATGGGACGGTCATGTTAATGGGACAGCTTCTGAAGGTTGCTTTACAGTTGTTTGCATTACTGTATTATACCTACGAGAAGTCTATCTATTTGGAACTTGAATTTATTTTTTTTTAAGAAGGAAAAAGCAGAAAAACCCCAGGTGGTTGCTGAGCTCAGCGGCAGCACCCAGTTGTACGGCCAAATGCTGTGGGCAGGCTCAGAGCAGAGCCGGGGAGAACTGCAGGTCAGGGCAACCCCAGTGCTTGCCCCAGTGAAGACCTGGAATTTGTTTCTGTCCATGGTTTCGTGTTGCAGTTTAACAGAAGCATCTTTCAGAGACTTTGGATTTGGTTAATTTTCCAAGTGACATCTCAAAGGATGATGACGGTAAGAATTACTGAAGAGAAGCAAGTAACATAATCTGACATACAAAACCTCCCTGGAAATGCATATTTTTTGGGGTTTTTTGGAAGAGCTGAACACATTAAGAGTATTGAGAGTAAAATACTGCAGGAGTGAGAGTGCAAAACAGAGGGAGTATGCAGGAACATTTATTTTAAGCACAATTGTCCAGGCAAAAAATGCTTAGGGTATAGGAGAATGGATTCAAATGACTATTTGTAGCATTACTTTTAATTGCTTTTGTAAGAAGCATTTGTTAACCTGCTGGCAAACATTTGAAAAGCTCAGTCTAGGGGGAAAAGAGATTTCTGTGTGTGGCTGTTTTTATTTATCTTGCGTAATGCACAAACCCATTTGTTCCCTGAATAGAAGTTTGTAATTAAAACAAATTAGAAAGTGGCTGGGAGACTTTTATGAGGAAAAAAGTATATATGGATGGGTTGTTTTTCTGAACATGAGTTTTTTTGTAGTTTCTTTATAATAACTGTTTTTCTCTTTAGGGTTTACAGTGCAGTGTATACAATTATTTATGAGATGCTGGAGTATGATAAATAGAGCATTCCAACATTGAAAAAACACCAAAAAGCCACCCAAAGAAACCTCAAGATTTATATTGCATGCCTGCATTGTATTAACCCTGACCTTGACTATGAAACTCAGACTAATCAGAAATACAAAAGAAGTTATGCTGGTGATATATAGGTAAATTGCATAAGCATGTTTAATCTGATGGCCAAAGATGACAAATCTTGTTCTGTCTTTTTCAAAGTTTTCCTCTATGCAATCATTCTAAATGTGCCATTTGTTCTTCAGAAACCTTGCCCTGGGAAACAGATGCATAGAATGGGAATGTATCACCAGGGTCATTGAATCCAGCGCTACACAACTCTGTAACAGACATTTAGTCTGTGAAGGTCTAGGGAGCAGCCCTGCCTCGAGCCCATACGCTTCATGGCAGCCTACACAAACTGTACATCCAGAGGGGACCAAATGCTGTAGCCCTGGTGTGCTCCCCATCCCTGAGGGCTCTGCAGTCTCAGAGAAATATGAACAATACCACCCATGGTTACAGTTCCTTCCTCATCATTTAAAAGAAGTCTGACCGCTTGATTTTTTTTTTTTTTACAAGAACTATTAAAAATGTTCAAATTTCTTCCCAAGTACCCTTTAAAATCTTTAAAAATGTTTTTAACAAGGTCTTTTTGCTCCCATGACAATGTTCTTGGAATGAGTTGTCTATAGCACACTCCCTACGCCCTTCCTCCGTCTTTAGTGGCTAGAACACCCTTCAGCTGCCTTTTCCCACACTTCTAGGTCTGGCTTATCCAGTCTCATGCACTCAGTGTGAGTTTTACGTTTCGTTCACTCAGCATGTCCCTGGCTGTTGCATCTGTATCTCAAACACTTGCTGCACAGCTCCCATGGCCTCTCTTCTTCCTCATCTTTAACCCTGTGTAACACGATTGGCTCTGGGCTGGCTGCATCACCTGGCACCTGTGGTCATGGCGAAGGAGGAGAGCTGGGATGCTTCACACAAGCGGCTACGGGTGAATAGTCTCTCCTTGTGATCCCTCTTCTGCTACATAGTGCTTTGTGCTCCCCACCACAGCGTGACTCCATACACAGATTTATTGCGGGTGCATCACTCAGGGTGTGGAGGAGCACACCAGGAGCAAAATAGGTCTAAGTGCCTACAGGGACCCCTGAACCAGCACATCTGGGATGGCTATGACTTTGGATCCTGTGTCACAGGACTGCCTTTTGCCAACAGTTGTTATTCTAATAACTGCTTTTTTTCTTTTACTTGGGTTGATTCTTATTTCTTGAAGTAGTACCTGGTGTTTGGACACAAAGGTGATTTTTTAAAATTATTTTATGTTGGCTTTTAAAATTATTTTATGTTGGCTGTTTTTCAGTGAGCTTGTGAGTGTGTGTGAACATGGTGCACGTATGGATTCATTCTGTACTTTACCACAGGATGTGGCATTGGAGAGGACCAGAAACATTTGTCTTCTTTTAGAAGACAAAATGTGAGAGAAGTCAGCAGTGGAAAAATACGTTCCCTTCATTAGACTTATTTCATGGTGTCTGCATGGTCATTCCTGGAGCCAATATTAATTGGTGGATATTGTTCTGTGCATTTTAATATCTGGGTGAATGTTTTGCTATGTGGAACTTGTAGAAACTATAAAACCTAATGATGCTAAATAAAAAAAGCCCCAACTGCCAACAAGCTCATTACATCCCAAGCCAACTGAACGAACAAACATGTGCGTAGAATCAACAGGCAGGATTAATGCCTAGAAATGCTCTGGCATTCAGAACAAAGCAAAATACAATTCAGACAGAGAAGATTGCTGAAGCTCCTGGAACTTACATTAAAAATACGAAGCCAAGAAAATGTATAGCTAAAAGGTAACAAGCGGGCTAAAACCAACAAGGTATTTCTGAAGAAGAGCACTCTTCTCCTATGCTAACATTAAACAGTGAGTGTATTAATCTGAGAGTCTGTATTTTCTTTGTATGCACAGAGCAGTGACACCTGGAATGGTGAGCATCTGTGGGATCCTGTGCCTTTTACAGGCTGGAGGTACAGCAGATACTCTGTCCTTGGAAACCTGTTCCACGGTTAGGAGCAGGGATTGGAGGTCACTGGGAACAGGGGACTGCTCTCTTTTGTGTAAGCAAGACGTGTGTGTCTGTAGCAGCACCCTCTGTGGGGGGATGCTGGCTTCCATCAGGCTCCTGGTGTCTGCCTGGCACAGCACTGGGAGGAAAGCAGAGGAGCCTGACCCTTTTCCAAAGTCAGGAGACATGTAATCTTGAAGCCCACAGGGTCTTTGCAAGAGTATAAAATCACCGGCTTGTAGCGTGTGTGCAAGACGGTGTTTCCTGCCGAAGCTCTGCATCTATTCCGAGTGTGTTATTGCATTAATTTCTTGGAATTTATGCTTTTCAATTGCAACCTGTTCCATAATATGCAGAGAGGCCTCTGCACTTCCACTGACTGATCGGAAGAGATCTGAGTAGCATTAGAATTTTTAAGATGAGTGAAAACATGAGAAGAACTTAAAGCCAAAATCATGACTGGTATTAATTGACTGAAATACACAAGATGACAGACAGAATCAGTAATGGGACAGCGCAGGACTAGGCTGTTTGGTCTCCGGGATCATCTGCTGACTCCCATTTGGGAACTCCTTAGCTGCAAACACGGGGCAGGGACAATGCATCCTGCTGTTTCAGAGAATGGACACAAGGCTTGAGGTGTCCCTGTCCTCATTCTCAGCTTTGATGTCCAGATCATTAATGGGTTCCTACAGCCTGTAGGTAGATGCTGGCCAGAAGTCTTGGCTTTATTTTTGTCTCTTGACTGTTTCAGTGGAGTATTAAGAAATATCATTACTTTTATGTGATTGGTTATTTGAAGGCTCTTCTATACATGCAGATGAAATCTATTATCTTGGCCACTTCTCTGTGCTGTACTTCATTGGGTCTGGATGTTGCTCTTCACATTCTGAAATAGGGCTGGTCCTTGGCAGTGTTGTTGATGTCTCTGGCCTCTGTGTTGTTGCTGTGTTGAGTTATCAGGGGAAATCAATCTGAAGGACATACAGTAGCATGAATCTGAAGTAAAGCCCAGTTTCTTTTACAATTTTCTCCTCTTCTCTAATAATTCCTTTTTTATTATTATTATTTTTGTTCTCTTTTCCCTGAGTCCAGCTCTGCAAGCCCTAACTCTTGCCAGGAGAACTGGGGCAGAGACAGACTTCAGAGTGATCTGAGGGAGGACTAGAACTAGTTTTGTTATTGATTAGATATGCTTCAGATAAGAAATGATTCTTCACCATGGATTATTTGTGTCTGGAAGGAGGTTAGCAGTGCCTACAAAGCCGTGCATTAAGAAAACTAGGCCACCCCTGTTCAGAAGAGCTTGAGTGCCTGACTACACAGTCTGGTTTTGGTTACATAAATGAATGGAAAAGAAAACTTTTCTATGGCTGTCAACTCACGCACAGAGTTTTCAACATGCTTCTACTACAAAGAAAAAGGAAACAGCAACATTTTGGTTTTCTATGAGGAGTTTTTGTTGTTGTTGTTGTTGTTTTGTTGTGTTTGATGCCTCATTTCAGGGTAGAATGTTTTAGCATCTTCTGTTATCTGAATATGCAGCATAATCTCTCGTTGGGATGCCTAATTGTAGTATAGCTGACCAGATATTCAGATTCAGTATTTTGGTCTCACTGGCACACCCTGATAAATGTGGAAGCTAAACTGTTCTTAAGAGAGAGGTATTTCTCAAACACCCAAAGAACTGGTTGTCTTTCAGAGGGATTTATTTACTGCCACCTCTGCAACTTCACATGTGAGCTTGTGTGATTTCTTCAGCCTTTTGCTCTTCACTTTCCATTTGTAAAATTAACATGGCTAATTTGTCTGCTAGGAGATGGATGAACAAATACCAGTGGTGCTTCTGGGAATCTTCTGGCATTAACTGAGCTCCAAAATATGATGTAAGGAAACAGTTTTTCCTTGCTTTTCTCCTACCTTGTATTTTTAAATTCTAAGATCTTCCAGGATTCTCTCTTACCATATAAATACTTAATATAGGGATCTCCAGCTTGATTGAGATCCCTGAATATTATTCTAATCCAGATAACAAGACATATTAATATATTGCATGGGAAGGAGAGGAAGATTCAAAAGTCTCTCCCTTCATGTTTGGTTATGATGTGATTCTTCTACTAAACTTTTCCATGCACACACCTAAAACGTAACATGCACACACCTAAAATTATGCTCTCACCAAGTCTGCTGCTTTCCCATGCAATCAGTTGGAGTTTTGTCACTGACTCCAGGCACAGCTGGAACAAAATCTGCCTGGGCATGGGGAGAGGAGCGTATGGCACCAGAGTCTCCATCCTCTGAGAGTCTGTTCCCGGAAAACCCTGGGGGCAGCTCTTCTGTCTGGTGATCATCTCTCATCCCTCCTTATCCTTTATTTCATCTCAGCCCCAAGGGAAAGTTTCCTTCACGAGCCCTTTGCTCACAGAAGGCACCTCAGCTGCCAACTCTTAACACACGAAGAGGAGATTTGTTGATGTGAAATACAAGCAAAATTCAGCGGGCGTTATAAAATATTGAACAAATCTACATGAGAGAGACAGGCACATAGAATTTCCCTCTAGTTCTCACTTCCTTAGTTCTCTCTCTGTGCTCTTGGCTCATCTTGTTTCAGGGTAACACAATGGTATTTATTTATTTTAATACATTATTTACATTTTGAGATCTTACTTTGAAGGAATTGCTATCGATGCCTGGATTTAATTAGCATAGGACTTAGTAACAGCTTAATAAAAGTTAAATTACAAGCCATTCATTATTCCTTGGGAAGTATTAAGATTTATTAGCAATGTCTCCAAAATTAATTAGTTTTAAAATGGTACTTT
The DNA here is from genome assembly GCA_028565335.1 of Limnodromus scolopaceus. Taxonomy (NCBI): domain Eukaryota; kingdom Metazoa; phylum Chordata; class Aves; order Charadriiformes; family Scolopacidae; genus Limnodromus; species Limnodromus scolopaceus. Next base: position 44,034,374 of record JAOXNO010000041.1, read on the forward strand.
TCAGAATTAAACTGGGAAACTTTTGTTTGTTTGTTTTTAGGGTGTAATTATATTGAGTAGGTTTTTTTACTTTAATTCAACTGTCTCAATTCAGAGCCGTAGTTCCATTATATGCCATTACACATTTATTGATAAGCATATTCTAAAAGAAATCCTGTATTCTTTCCTGGAATCCAATGAATGCCTGTGAATGATGAATTATGTTTCCAGAATGGTTGCAAACAGGAAAGTAAATGGGAGCTCAAATTGATTTTTATAATCAAATTTCAGTAAAAATATGGAACGATGATAATTTATTCTGTGCCATAGAAAAATGAATTCTTACTGTAACAATAGGAATTACAATCTTCTTTTGTTGGGAATATCTGAAAGGATTAATTTGTTCTTATGTAAATATTGTAAAACTTCCAAGCTGAGAGTCCTTGCCTAGATTTTCTACTGTGTGAGTGCTACCTGGTTACACCTTTTCGGAGCCCTACCTTGTTTTTGAGTGTGTCCAGAGCCACTACTGTCTTTGTAATATCAGAAGTAGACATGAATCTTTAAAGTATATTCGCAAAACTTTCCTCATACATTTTTCTTCTCCCATCTATGCCTGCCTTATTGCTCTTAAAACTAGAGATGTTGAATTAGTGCTATACAGTTCCTTTATCTTCATCCCTATTGTCCCTTTTCCCTACATTTTGCTAGTGGCAGCAAACAACGGAATGGTTTTCTTTTTGTTTATTCTTTTTTTCTTTCTCAGTGGCATTTCGAGACTTCAACCTCCGAAAAGCTGTACTGTCGAAAAAGAGTATAGAAAAGTGATAAGAAAGCAACGAGAGAGAGTCTGAATGCTATTTAATCTGTTGCATTCAATTGCAAATAGGAGTGTGAGAAAAATGTGGGAAGGGGGAGGAAGGATAAAAATCATGAAATTCTGTTGAAGCGCATTTTATTAGTTTTTGGTGGCAAGCTGGGCAGGTAAATTTATCTTTTGAGGATATGAGAACGATTGGGGAATTTTTAACATAAAAACTTGTGTCTTCACCCGTCCCATTAAAATTTGAGACTCCGTATGGTGTTTTAGCCTTTTCAGAGGCTCAATGAGAGGACAGAGCCCCAAAGGCTTCGTTTTCTACTCGTTTAATATATAGGAATTGGTGATTGGCTTGGAAAAGCTAGCTCATCTGTTAAACTCATGAATCTCATGGAGAGGGGACATCATACATGAAGTTTTAACCTATGGGGAGCAACAGGTCGTTATAGGCAGAACTTGTGTGTTTACCTTGAGGTCCTGTTTTTATTTAGCTTATCACAGAGTCCAGCTCTGTTGTTGCATGGGGTAATGGGCTCTGACAGCAATTTGCCATTAGAAGTAACCACTTACCCATATCCACTACCACAGATAACAGGAACATGAATAGCAATGCCAGCAGGTTTCTGGGCACTCTGTCTTCCTGACATTCATTAAATGCAGGATATTTTCTCACAATTGGTCAATTACTGCTGTTAACAAATGGTTTATTAGCACATTAACCTGCATTAACAAAAAGCCTTGTCTGTTAACTGCTGGAGATAAACAATTTCTCAAGCTTTATAGATTTCAGTAATCACTTTATGTAATGCCATGTACAATTTTCTGTATTGAAAAGATGGGGGGGGTTTCAGAGACCTGATTGTAAGAAGTATCTAGCAGTACTTGTGACAGGCCCATGCCTGTGACATTATTATTTATTCTATGTTATCTGTTGCTCAAGAGGCCTTCTGGAATATTGTGAGCACTGGAAAATGTTGGATAAAAATCTGTTGTTAGTGGGCAGATGAAAAAGGTTGATCTGAGAGCTCTAGGAACTGGTGTTTGTTTCCTGAACATTACAGATACTCAGGTCTTCTCATGATCTATGAGAAGTTTTATTTCAGTCTAGATGAGATTTTGAGAGTAGTAGGCTATACTTGGTATGGTACTCAATACTTAATAATAATATTTGGTATTTGAAAACAACTCGGGATTCCTGAGCAACTGCCGGGGTACAGTGCTCACTGAAGAGAATCAAGGTAATAAAACAGGGAGACAGACAAAGAGCCATTTGGCCAAATACCACCCAGTGTCCTAGAAACTATTTTTAATATGGCTAATCAAACCCCATTGTCCTAGTTTGAGGTAAAACAGAACCAATTTCCTGTGCAGCAATTTTACTATTCAGCTAAGCCTCTTCTAACCCTCTGAAATTAAGAGCATATTGTGCAGAAACTATTCATTCTCAGAGTGGCAAGACCTATAGTAATAGTTAACACCAAAGAACAGCATGCAGAGAGGCTCTTGCTTATACTTACTGCTATAACAACCAAGGTCACCTCACTTCGTAATTAGCCCCATTGGAGGGAAAAGTGTAGAGGGGTCCCACCTGTAGGGAGGAGTAAACAGGAAAAATGACCCAAAACCGACTAATTTCATCCCA
>JAOXNO010000041.1:44036914-44072190 GCA_028565335.1 Limnodromus scolopaceus
GGAAAAGTGTAGAGGGGTCCCACCTGTAGGGAGGAGTAAACAGGAAAAATGACCCAAAACCGACTAATTTCATCCCATCTGCATCATGCTCATTATAAAAGCTGAGGAATCAAAGGCTCAATTGTTAGTGTCTGAGAAGGACCCTGTCTGTTCATCTGCTTTTGATCCTGACCCATGTATTCCTGATTCCAGAGCTGGAATCCAGTTCCTGTCCATCGGTGAGTCCAGTCTGGGACTCCCCCAGAGCCTGACAGTGACGTGGTCGTCATCCTGGGAGCTCAATATGGTTTTGTGTGTATTGTATCTATTTTCTTATTTTATTTTTATTTTATTATTAGTATTTCATTAAAGTAGTTTACTTCCTTCTAAACTCATAAATGTCTTTATCTGTCTCCTTCCTCTCCTCGGAGCAAGAGGTGGGAGAGAGCAACTGTCATTTCGTCATTGGCCAAACCAGCACAAACCACAACGCATATCTTCTTCAATTTCCCTTTTAATAGCCCTGATAATTTTGAAGTGGATGACAAGGACAGTGTCTGTGAGGATAGGGCCTGGTGTATGCTTCATGGTGTAGAGAACAAGGAGAACAACCAAAGAGAATTCACAGCTCCCCTGAATCCTGAACTGATGGACAAGGTGCGGCAAGAAGAATCCCTGCCCAAAAAACATACTCACTTTAAACACTGCTCTCCCTGGTGTGCACTTGGGGACAGTCTCATGCCAGATGCATGTGGGCTCTATGTACGCCCACATGCAAGAATAGAGAGAAGTTCTTACAGAAGAGGAGTGAAGAACGAAGTCTGTGTTTTCCATTGCCCTATCTCATCACCTAGCCACAAATATGCGTAGTAGGAGCAGTCAAGCTCAATACTTCATGACACAATGAGAGTAGGGACTGTGAATGTGGCACAGGGTTCAAAAATTAATGCTCAAAGCCAGCTAAAGCCCTCAGGATTGCTTTTGCAGAGGTGGTGAGCGATGTGTATGTAACCTCTTTCTCAGCACGCAAGAAAGAAAATTCAAATCCATTGCCACATAGCTGGTGAAGTAACAGTAATATAGTAGGAGGACATGATCTGTAAAGTTCATTTAAATAATATTTCCCTTCTCGCCAAAGGATTTTTGAGTATGTTGAAGAGTCAAGGTGTTATGCAGCTAGTTTAGAAAGTGGCATTCTCATGAATATAAATTCATTGCATAGATGAAGATGCTGAACAGTCGTTGTGAGGCCAAGGGCAGTAGTCTGTGATGCCTTCCATCAGAAAGTACGATATACTCGAGCAATTTAGATTGCTTGAGTGCTGTGGCAAGGTTTTGGTTTGCTGGTTGCAGCGGGAGAAGGGAAGGGCTCTCCAGATTTTACCTTCACTTTGCTCATTTATGTACTCCTGGCAGAGAATAGATTGCAGGCTGGGAATTTTAAGAGAGGCCAAATGACTTCAGATAACAAGCTCAAGGATTTGGCCTCCTTAATCATTCATACGCCTTGAAAAGCACCAGACAGAGGTATCACCATGCCATAGGTTTCCATAGATAACAGTGTTTTTGTTAGTATTTCCTGATTAGGGTCTTTTGCATCTGCCTCTTCGTGTAGCTCTGGATGGTACTTAGCAACTGTTCCTCCCTCGCCTAGACCACTTGTCTTGTTAAACTTAATCGCAATGAAATAAGAATCCTACCTCATTAATACTAAGCCTGACCTTCTTGCTAATTACCACTCTTAGCAAAGGGTTAAGTCATGCTGTTTACTTTTAAAGCTGGCTATAGTTTTTCTTGTTGGACTCATTAGCACTGACTGCCTTTGAAAATGCCTTTCAATTAATATAATTTTCACATATTTCTTCACCCTCTAATTATGTTGGAAAGGATCTTGATCAGGAAAAATTGGTGTGTGATGGGAATAGTGGAATCAGGAAGCATCAAGTAGCACAGCGTATTTCCCAGTAAAGAGGATTTGTAATAACTTTCAGTCTAATTAAATTAATTGTTCAACTAGATAAGAATTTTACAGAGTTTAATGATGTTATTAAGTGGTGTTTCTACTGTGCGTAGAAGGTGTGGAATATGAAAACGCATGGGCGCTCTTTCAAGTCTTAAGTCACAGCTACAACTGATGCCGGATGAAATTGCTTAGAAGGTGCAATGGCAATGGAAAATAACTTAAATTTTGAAAGAATTTTCAGGGACTTCAGGACTTTGATTTTGCACATTTCTAGGCCTGGAATATTCTGCCACCTACACACAGTTCTAAGCACCTTCAATTCAGTTAAGTTTGTGGGTGGTATTCCATCAGAAGGAATTTCATTTCACGTAGCAGTTGTAGATGTTGACCCCGTGGTCTTTTTGCTAAGCTGAATGCTGTGTTATCTGACAAATGAATTATCCAGCTAGCTTCTTTGTGATCAACACTCAGAAATGGAGAATTCTCCTGTCTTGCTTCCTCTTCTCTGATCAGATCCCTCTATGAGTCCTTATTCAACAGTGGAGCTGTTGAATTTGCGTCTACTCCTAATACGCAGGGTCTGGTAAAACTGGGAGCTGTGCTACTGGTTTTGTGCATCAGCACAGATGCCATCTTGTAAAGACCTCAGAGATGACCCAACAGGGATATGATTTATATTTGAACTAAATAGATAGCTCTTGGATGATTCCCAAATGGGATGAGAAATAACCTCCTTTAAGTAGCTGTTGAGTCCTAAATATATAGAGTCATCAGAGAGGTTTAATTAAGAATCATCAAATTGCATGTAGTAGAAGTAAACATGGATATTTGTGCACCGTGATGGCCTGAAACCCTCTCTGAATATGGTTCTTCCAAAGAATTTCTGCATTCTTCTCCATACTGACCTTATATATATATCCCTGTTTTTCTCCTCGCTAACAGACAGAGAGGGCTGACACATTGTAAAAACATTCCCTGAGAGATGACAATAGGCAGAGGGTGAACACCCTTTTTTACAGCACCGTGAAGCAGTCAGAAGCATCTCACAGCCTGGCTGTGCAGCAGCTTGACTCTGATAGCATGGAGGGAGCGAGGGAACAGCATTATGTCTGTGGGTGAAAGGAGACACACTTCTAAGAAAACATAATGAAAGAGGTGCCTAGATCCTGAAATTTTGGGCTGATGTACCAGATGTTGATTTACTACAGCAAGTAAAGGTTCTTAGTATCATGAGTCCTCACGAAAATTAACCACATTAAAAAATACAGTCTATTTTTTATCCTCCAGAAAGCCTTAGGGATTTGAGGTGTCTAGAAACTGAAGCTTTAAGAAAAGCATCGAATATCAATAGATGCATTATACAGTAATAAGACAGTAAAAGTACAAGGTACAGAACAACTTTTCTTACAACTACGTTATCAGCCAGCCTTATCCGCGCAGAGGTGATTTTAAACATATTTTGCATCTTTGGAAGGGAATACTTCCTTTTGGGGGCGCTCTGGCACAATTGTGCCTTTTGGGATTTGAGTTTCTAGCAAGACAATGATGTTCTTGAAATCATTACAGGGATTCTTTTACCTCAGGGAAAAAAAGTGAAGGCAAAGTGTGAATTGATATTATGGTTTAGAAAAAAGGAAGCTTTTCTCTTTCTACTTTATGGAATTTTTGACTGTAAAACAGAGCAGGGAATCCTTTCTGATGTCACATCCTGATCAGAGAAAATCTTGACACAGTGCTCTTTGATCACTTCTGCATGAGACTGAGTATAACTTAATGCACGTATACTCTAAATTGGATCTGCTATTGTAAATGAGATCAACGCGCTGAATGGGGAGGAAATGAAGAGAGGAAGCTGTCAATTTATCTGGCCGGGGCATCAGGGATTGGAGACTGGGGCACAGCTTCTAGAAAAATTACTTGGACATCATCTCAGCCTCTGAGTCAGGACACAACCCAGTGGGAAAGCAGCATACACACACGTCAGATCTACAGATGGCAACTGCTGAGAGAAACTCATCCTGACTGAGGAAACTCCTGGAGGCACTTGTGATCCTGCCTGGGCTTTCATGCTTTCTGCATTCAATCTCTTTCTTTTTCTCTTGAGGTTTGCAGTCTCCATTTCTTCCATGCAGATGGCATCCTCTCCTGGACTCACTGGGGTCCTGTAGAACTCACAGGTGAGGCGAATGTGCTTAATACCAGTTACTGAAGAGAAAAAGAGCTCCCAGAGTGTTGGCTGAGGTTACTCATCCCATGCCCACTTGGCTCAAAGGAGGCGTGGGACAGAGCTCTGCGTGTCACGTTCTCTCAGTACTAAGGAGCCTTATTTCCAAGGAGAATTTTTATAGAGCTGCTTGGACAGCTACAGTATTTCCCCTGACACAGACCATGATTCATGCAGAGTGGCTTTAACAGAAAAGGATTTGTAGCAATCCAGACCTAGTGGTTTTCTTTCACAAGGAATAATGAGCAAGAATTCAGTGCAACAGTTTATAATGGCCATCAGAGGGACTTCTCTGACCGTTATGGCAGTTTAGGGTGTAAGTCAGTCCGGTTAATGTGCCAGAAAACAGATAATGAAGATTTCAAGTGCGCTGTCACCAAATCATTGGAGTTAGCAGATGATCATCAGTCTCAATTTCACCGTATTGTCAGTGTTAAGTCCGTTAGTGGGAGGGACCTGGGCTGCTCAGCTGCAGCCGTACCCTTTCAGTGATGAGTCAGAGCCTGCTCTTTGAGAATGCATGAATTTATGTTCTGCCAAACATTCAGATTTCATGTTTCTGTGGTGTTTGATAGAGACATCAGTCCCAGCTTGGTTTCTGGTGGCTCTAATGAAAAACACAGCAAATGTCACGTTGATTTCAGTTTGGTCCTTTCCCTACTTACACTCAATAATATCTTTTAGCAAGAGAAACACCACATCTCTAGCATATGTGCAACTATCGTTTTTCTTTATAAACTGTTTTCTGTACAACAGCTACTTATTAACTCTTTATATTTTTATATATATTTTAATGACATTTAAGGAGGCGTGGACGAAAGGTTGTTTGCATGATGGGAGGATCCCAGTAACAGGAGGGAGGTGAGCAGGCGCTGCATCGGGCTCGGGGTAGATGTGAGAGGGCACCTACCTAATTGATGGGGTGTAAATTGGGAAGCTAGGGAGAGGTTTGCATGGAGCAAAGAGGAAGCAGTGTGGCACAGCCGAACAAGGGCAAGGAGCAGCTCCTTGGGTCTTTGAAGTCCTGCCACAAAATGTTTATCATATATTAGCTCCATCGTAAATTTTTCTGGTACTCCTACCAATTTTTGATCGTTCCAGAACCTCTCCGCTTGATAGATTGGAATGTCTGTACTTTTTGTTGGCATGTACATATTTTTGTAAGGTTTCTTTTTTTTTTTAAGCTTAAATATTTGATTTCCTCCCTGTCTGTCTATATTTACAGAGAGCAGTCATACCCTCCATCAGCTCACACTTTGCTTGGACAAACAGTTGCCATTTCTTAAAATAACTGCTCCTTTCCCTTCAGGAGCACTCTTTGTTCCAATTTAAATGATTTTTTTTCTTGAGGAAGAATGAGTAGAATCACTTTATTCTGCTATTGCCTTGTACAATGCAATTGTACAATACTATTCTGTTTTGCTGGAAATGCTTTACCTTGTACATATCCTGGAATTGAGTTTGTCATATTCAGAGCCACATTTCATGATATTTACAGTGATGAGATAGTACTCCCAGACTGTTGTGTTTTTTTCTGTTTGTTCCAAGTGATGATTTCCTGTTCAATAGCACAATTGTAGTTCTGGTACAGAGCCTAGAAGCACAGCTCTGTGCTATGAAATGCTGGTTTTTCTATGCTTTTGGAACTTAGCAGCAGCAAGGTCTTCCTACTTTAAAAAAAAAATCAAAAAAGCTTCCATTTATACTGACAATGCTTCTCCATTTTTTGCCACCAGAAAATACCATTGGCATCTCCTTGTTATGTCCTGTTAATTAATGAAAATATTACATTAGACTCTGGTAGAACTGTAATTACCAGCAATTCTCTCCTCATGCTAGCTGGCTCTTTATTCCTCTTACAGAACTACCTCATATCTTCTTCATGCTAAATAATAATTTTTCATCTGAGACCATGTTGATGACTTCCCTTAAGTCTGATGGATTACATTTTACCTAATTTCCCTAGAAAATCAGTTACCCTAACAAACAAGAGGACATTATCCTGCGTGGTGTTTTATATTTACTGGTATTCCTTCCTTCATATTTTTCCTGATTGAGATCAGGCCTTGTAGTTGCCAATATCACTTTTCCTCCTCTATTAAATAAAACCACCATGTTTCTAATTCCTGAATTGGATGTTTCCATCTCTGATTTTACGTGAACTGGCTTCATTTATCCATATCACTTTCTGTTGCTTTAGTGCCATCTCCATCTTTCCTGAACAACCTGTCCTATTCAGGGCAATGTCCAGTCATGCTTACTGTGATTTTATGTTTTTCTTAATGTTTACCATCGTCTGGTTTCATGTCCTACATCAGGACTTGCACTTCCTTCCAGTTGTTGCCTTTTTTTTTTGTGATAAATACAACACCTGTTTGTCTCTGACTTGGTTCTGCGATTTGTATTGTCATACACTGACTGTGTCACCAGCCTGGCTGCTGCTGCCATCTGGCATCCTTCTGGCCCTTGCTCGTATCTCTGCAAAAATCCATTGAGCTAATTAAGGACCTAGACCTTCAACTGATCCTCTGCAAAGCCTTTCTTCTCTGCATGGTCGGTTAAAATGAATACACTATTCAGAGAATCACTCACCCTTTATGTTGAAAAGTTTCTGAAGTACATCAGTTTTTCTGATTCCTTCATGGCTCATTTCTGTGAGTAGTTCTTGTTCTGAAGCTTATTCACAGTCACAGGAATTACTGAATTACTGTAAAATTCCAAATAGTGTGTCTGGATTATTTTTCTTTTGGATATTTTTTTTTCCTACTTATAATAATGAAGATAAGAGATCAGTGCTGAGAACTGACTGAAATCTGCTCTTATGCTCTAGGCCTTCAAAAACTTCTGGCAAGTAACATATGGAGGAAAGAAAGAAAGAAAAAAGGTAAACTACTATCTTGAAGTAACATATGGCAATCTTTGACCAAACAAATCTATGCAAATACTCCCAATCCCTGTCTGCTCCAGAAATGCAGGATTGCTGACCAAACACACTGTCTTGGACTCAGAAAACATAAGATGCTGGTGAGGAAGGTAAAGTTGATAATAGTGGAAATGGTTGTTGTGGAGAGCAAAGGGAGTATGTGTACATAGGAAGAGTGTTGCAAGTACACAGAAGAGACAAACAGTACTGGCTCGTTCATTTTTTAAGCTTGACATAACCCTGCATTCCTTTGCAGAGAGCCCTTGGGCTTTGCAAGGAACGGAGCAAATTCTGCCCTTAATTGTTTCTCTCCATTCATTTCAATGAGAGCAGTGCTGGAATTAAGTCTTAAACCCACTGCTCTGGATCTGGAATCATAAGGACCAGAATTGCAATGATTTCAACTGTGTTACCTTTTTAAAAAATAAGAAGGCTGTCAATACAATATAGTGACTAAAATTTTAAAGAAAATGCGACAGGAGAAAGGACCCTTCTCTCTCAGTGACTAAGTAACCATGCTACTTGTCTCCATGGGAACTGTAGATCAGCCCCATGGCCTAGGGATGCTGCTGTGTGTTTCTCTGCTGCTGTGTGTTATTTCCTACTGTTACTCAGAACAGAAAAGAGAAAAGGTGATGGAGAAATCTCCTTCACCCTTAGCAACCTGTATTCATTGGACAAACTTGTGCTTGAGCGCTGGTAACCCTGTCAAACCTAAGTTGAGTGTCCAATTTCCTTCAAACTTTCTTTCCACCTCAACCTGAATTAGTCCCCAAAATCACCATCTATAATCATCTGAGTTTCTCACAGTTCTTTTCAGCTGGAGCTTTTGGATCAGAATGAGGGCAGGCTTTTGAGCTGTGTATAAGACTCATGTCTCCATGAGATTACAAGGACTTTGGTTAACAGGTTGCACTCGTGTTGTAGCTAATTCTCCTTCTGTGAGGGGAAAAAATGGGTTCAGGCACTATATTCCTAGACTATTTTGTTCACAAATGTTTATGGTCTTGGACAGAGAGTTAAATGACTAAAGTGGCAACATACTGCAAAATGCATAGTTCCCTAGTGCCCGGAAAGCAGCTGTCCTTAAAAGCTGTCAGCCAGCAAATCCTTTTGCTTTCTGCAAAACCGTGTATTTCCATCAATTTACTCTGCCCTGGACCACCCAAATTTAGGTCTCACTGTCATTCCGTTGCTGTCTCAATTTTGCATCCTCAAATGAAAGCCAGCATTGATGTGGATGTGTCCAGATAAAGAGAGATTACACCTTTGTTTATAACATATGAAATGTAGATCTTTTGCTTTTGTACAAATGGCTTGCAGCAGCTTTTGAGATATGATACCAAGTACCCTGAAAAAGTTACTGGGCTCCAATTAATCATCTTGTGTTTCTCCTGATTCAGTTTCAAACTTTTAATTCAGATGAAGCTATTAGTTTCATTGCTTTACCACTTCTAGCACAAGACGGTGTTTTAGGTCATGACTCGGACCCATGAGTGTATGAGGATGGCCCAGCAATTCGTTTCTGATCAGATAAACCTTGAAGGGCGCAAATGTGTATCCAAGTGCATCCAAAAATCTTTGGAGAAGTCTCATTAGAACAGACTTTCCTTTGAGCTTTTTGTCATCCCTGGTTGGCTTTGAAACAGAACAGAAATAGCCTGATTCATGGCTTTGTTTTCAAGTATGATTTTTTTTCCCCCAAGATTTCCATTTGTAGCTCTGAGGAAGACTGGGTAGCAGAATAATACAAAATTTCATGAGAAAAGAACCTAATTTTCTGGAGACAATCAAACAGTAGAGCTAGTCCAAACACTGGTCAAAATGTAATGCTGGTGCTTAATCATTACCTGACTCAACCCACTCTCTTTCTTGTCCCGTTGTCATGGTGTTTGTAAGTGATGATTAGCCAGCGGAGAACTTGTTTTAATAACAAGCATAGCAATGTCCAGTTTCTAAATTAATTCACTTAATGTATTTGTAATCAAAAAGATTTAATGTTGTTCTGCTTTAGTTATTTAGCTATTTTAGTTTAATTGATTAGCTGTAAATTAAGTCAGATGATGCTTTTCAATTCCTTCAGCACTTTGAATAGTCTGAATGTTCCCATGAGTAAATGTAAAGTTCCCTCTCTGAATACCAGCAGCAAGCGATGAAATTCACTTTGCACAGTAAATGCAGTTACATGAATATTTGTGGAAGTAAAACACAAAATTAAATGAGAAAACCCACAGCAATAGGATTACAGGATTGATTCTATATTTCTCACAAGTTAACAAGTTCTTCTTGCTTACACATCTGTCCTATTTTTACTTCACAGTAAAGGTAAAGACTTCAAATGAACATGTTGCTACAAGTAAATGAAAGAGACCATGGCTGTTCCTTTTTATGCCGTTTTCAACTTTCTCTGTTGAACCCTTTGTTTATTCGTCAGAATAATTATACTTATCCACATCTCTCCTGGACTTCCATTGGAAACTGCTATATGAATATAACTTGCTCACTTGTTACAATTTTAAGATGAAAATATTTGGATATCAGAAGAAATTCTTGAACCAGGTAACAATCTTAAAAGATAAATCAACATTTTTAGATGCAGTTCACAAGTCATGACAGTTTGGCAATTCCTTTTAACCTTACTGTATTCTCTGAAGTGCTAGGAAAACTTAGACATAACTGGACTTTAGCTTTCTGGAAATGATTTGAGATGAGAGCTTGGTCACCCATGGCTCCACGCCAGAGATTAGCTCCTTGAAATCCCATCTCCAACAGCTCTCGTTCCGCACAGCAAACACAGCGCCGAAGCTGAGACCCAAAGTGCTGCTACACAAATGATTCCTAATGAAAGCTCCAGCAAAACGGACCCATCTCTGCCATCAGCCCTCTCATTTAAGAGCTGACATAATTCGTCCTCCTTCTCATCTGCTGGCCCTCATTATCCGGGTGGCCTGATGAGCCACATTACACCTTCAGTGGATGTATTCCTTTTCAAAAGCACGCTCCGCAGATCAGAGCTCGCTCTTTTGATTTGCTTTCTGACTCGCTGACATTTGCAGAGATGCGCCGGTGCATCTGAGCCCAAAAACAAGAAGGTAGAAAACACATGAAGTTCCTTTTGCCTTTCATCTCTTCAGCCTTTGTAGTCAGACAAGATTTCTATTACATTGGCCTTTCTTTTCTTCTTCTGACTTTTTTTTTTTAATTTTGCTTTCATTTTCCCTGATCTTCTTATTAAAGTTGCTCAGCTCTTTCTTGACTCCTGCCAGCAGAGTTCTTAGCAAGTCTCCTCATGCTGTGACTCTCTTATGTAAAACATTCTTTAGCACTTTGTCACTCGAGTTCCTCTGAACTGTATTCCTGTTACATCAGAGTGCACTTGATTGAAGCTGGGGATGCAATTTTAAAACACCGCTGTAAAGAATTATTTTACTCAAACCCAGGTGTGTCTTTGGAGGGTGCCATAGTCTCCTTACTCCATCTCAAAGTTCCCCCTTGTCAGTCTATGACACAGAGAGTGCTTTCTGTCCCCTGTGTTGTAGTAAGGAACTGGCAGACTATGGATTCCTGCCTTTTTCTGCTTTAGACTAAAAGTTGGCTAAGTAAGCTGAGGTTGTCCTGTATATACAGCTTGAGCCTGAAATAAAGCCTTACATTATTACATCAAATTAACAAAGATTATCAGCAGACAATTACTCTACCAGTCATGTATCCATGCATTAAATATCTGTGTTTATAGAAGGTGCTGACTTCTGGTGCTTCATGTGTCTAGATTAATCTATGATTAGTATCTGTGTAGGTGTAACCACACCTACACGCACTTCATGCTTGCAGCATTTGTTTCCAGAAGGATGAGAGAGTTTAAATGGAATAATTTCAAATAATTTTTGTGCCCAAACCAAGACAGGCAGTCGTGATAACACTCCTGATTGAGATGTTTATGCTCCCACAGTCTGGCCACGGAGGGCAGGCAGTTTATGACCTGTGGCAGTGCTACCTCTCAAGAGTTTTCTGGGCAGAACAAGTCGTTCACTGAGATCCAGAGAACAAAACTACATCTCCTCCTACCCTGTCAGACACTTCTTCCCAGCACTTCATACTCTGCGTGAAACACCTGGGGCAGCAGCGTCATCCTAAAATCTCCTTTTGCCCATTATAATCAAAGTCAGGAAATTTCTATTATGCAGATTTTAAGTTCTTTCCCCTGCAATTACTGGATCCACATGTGTGATACACCAGGATCTTAAGCTATAAGTAAATTTTATTTGTTGATAGATTATCAGTTGCGTTTGTTGGGGGCTGTGAAATGAGCAACTTACATGGTACTTATGGAGGGGTCCCAAATATTGGGTAGGGTTAACTGAATTTTATATCCCACGGCAACTCATTTTTCAACTTTCAGTGCTTTGGTGTGTATCTTGACTCTGTAAAATCTCCCTTGGGAGGTAAAGGAAGTGTTCAGTATATGCTTGAGTAAAAATGAAGTCACAAGAACCAGTGTTTGCTGGGCAGTTCTGAAAGTCATGTGATTTATTTAAAGGTTGTTATTCGCCTGTTAGATTTCAGCTGGACAACGAAACTCTTCTGTCCCCATCCCCTCCAGCGTGGACAGCAAAGAGCCTGACATACCAGTTGAGAACTGGTCTGGAATAGCACTGGGTGATGTACTGCATCCAAACGGGTGTAAGATTTAACCCATCAGTTGCTTTGAGCTGCTTATTGTTTGTGTATGTGAGCTGGGCAGTCATCTCTGATCCCTGGCTCTGGCCCACGCTCCTTTGTTCCAGCAGCCGTTTGGATTTTGTACTCTCTGCTCTTGCTCCGTCCCTTCTCTTTTGGAGCCGGATTCCTGAGCAGCTATCCTGTGTTTCCTGCAAAACTGCCTTTGAGGACATATTTGACTCCTTATTTTTTGGAGTTTTGACAATGTTGTTACCTTGCCTTTCAACTTTGTATGCACCTTAACTTCTCAGTTCCTGACCTTGCTTTTATATCAGCCTGTGTCCCAGCACGGAGGCTGCAACCTGCTCCCAAACACTGGGACTCACTCACTGCTGGATCCCCTCAGTAGTTCCCATAATTTAAACATTCCTGCACAGTTACAGTTCTAAGCTGCAGAACTCAAACAGCAAAAAAAATAGAAATAGAGGGCGATTTAATGCTATGCAGTGATTTTTACTATTGCTCCTGTAAATACAGTTCTCTGATTCTGCCTTTACTAGAGCAGCCAAACTGAAAGCTGTATTTTCCAAGCCTGAATGACTCAGGAAGCTCAGTTAAGGGCTTAGGTTTTCAAGTTTGTTTAAGAAAGAGTTCTCCTTGCTTTTATGCCTCAACTAAAACAGATAGGATAATCATCTAGCAAAAGGATTCTCAGAAATGAGAATCTGCGTTGCCAACAGCACTGGCATGGGGGGATGGGGTGGGGAGACGAGGAATCAAAAATTCTGAATAGAAGCAAAGCTGTTAAGTGAGAAAGGAGATGGATTTGAAGATGAAATATTATTCCACAAGAACATACAACTTTCGCAATAGAGGGTAGTAATTATAGCTGTCTGGCTAACTTTTCTGAGAGATCATCTTGATGATATGTTGTGGTAGATGAGATGGTATTACAAATTGTTTTTCTTGACATGAATAAATGTCTTTGCCAAGCCAACAATACAATCCCCCTGAGTACTCTCACACAAATAGTTCTCTGAAAGTTACTGGTGGCAGGTAGCTGAGTCATCTTGTGGCTTTGTTCTTTATATTTGGCAGTAATTATTGGGGCACGGGAAGCATAGATTTACTGGAATCTTAAAAATTTTTCTCCTGGTTTTGTGTCTGTTTGCTCACCACCTGTATTCCTTAATGTGACACAAGACTTGTGAAGAGTAGAAGGCACCAGCCCTTGAGGTTGGGGTTGTCCATAAAGGAAAATAATGTTGTGAAGAAATTCTCGGTGCTCAGTCCTCGGAAGAGGAGACTGATGCTAGTGTTACTTGTGGAGAGAACTGGGAGTTTAACCTGGGAACTGTTTGAACTTAAAGGAAGTCTTCCAAAGTGTTATGGAACAACTAAAAGTTATTCCTCAGGACCGTTTCAGTCTTGTAGGTGTTGAGGTGGCCAGATGAGGGGTGTCTCAGATCGGAACTGTTTTACACTGGTAGAAAGACAATAAGGCATTTAGTGAAAAATGGATTTATGATGTGCAATACTACATTATCCTTTGCCTTTGAAACTCACTGAAGAGAAAAGAGCTACAGCGTATGAGTATTTCTGTTTCCATTGACACTATGAAGCATGATAACTGGAAAGGTATGTTATGGGAAGAAAGTAAAGAAATATAAGATAGCTGCATGAATTGCAAAGATGACCCCTCTGAAGGGAAAACAATGTGAATACAACCAAGTGGCTGGGATTGACAGTGCTTCCATGTAATTATCAAAGTCAGAATGAATTGACTAAAGGCCACGTGGGCTAACTTTGTTCATTTGGCAATTCCTTCTAGCAGCATTGAAGAAAGAATCACATGCCTAAATTTGACATAGGGAGACAACCCTGACTATAAGAGTTACAGCATCAGCCACCAAACTCTTACACCAGTACAGCTCTGTATTTCATATTAGAGGCTTATGGCTTACAGTAAGGAGACGGGGGGTGAAAATCATTGAAAAATGGGTGTATTCTGGGCCAAGTATTTTGAATCATTCCTGTATTAGAAAAAGGATGGGACTATGTCCAAAATAAGTCTATATTTTGTATAGATTTTTAAAAAGTCTGTGATGATATTTCTTGCAAGATAGCTGCATGCTGTCATGAAGAAAACTTAGAATCCATATAATGTTATTAAGATAGTACAGCTTTATTCATGGTTCAAGATATACAGAATAAAATTTCAATATTTATGGCATTAAGAGAGGTACAAACCAGGTGTAATGTCTGAGGTTTAGGACTAGGACCTTAGAAAATTACTACCAGTGCTGGGCTTCATCTCCAGTCCACTAGAAACAGGCTTCTATAAAAGAAATATGTGCTACAGAATTATTTAAATAAACAACTGCATTCCTCAAACATAGGTGTCATTAAAAAAGAAATCTGTAGTTCTATTTTTCACATATATCTAGAGATGTGAATATCCATTAACTCCCCCCGCAGCAATCCAGTAGTTTTCCTTCCGTCTTTTGAATTTAACCTTAAAAATCAACAAGAGCTGTTGAGCGTGTAGCCTGTTAGAATTAAACAATGTGCAAAAAATGCTAAGCTGGCTGAACAGACATGCAGAGAAGGAAAACATTTTAGACAAAGTTTTGACAATTGTTTCTGATAATCCTTCTGTTGAGCTTTGTCTGTCTCTTCTGTCTACAGCACCATTATGTTAAGTAATGGAAATGCTCCCTCTCGTAGGATTAGTGCACTGTCTCAGATGTAGAATTTCTCAAATTTAACACAGCTACAGTGACAAGGTCCAGGTACCCAACAACAGCCAGAACACAAGACGCCTCGTGTTTTACCCCCATGTGAACCAGTAGCAGCACAGTTCCATACTCCAAAGGCAGCAAGTTCTTCACGTTTTGCTGAACACAGACCCAACCTGGTCCCCCGGCAAGTCAATTAAAAGTCAGTTAATAGCTCAGCTAGTTTCTTATAGCGTGTAGAATGAAGAGGGGCTTTCCACTTCCAGTCTCAGTTCCTCTAGAACTCCTTGCTTGTAATTCACAGATGTTGCTGTCAGCATCCCTATTCTTGTCTGTTTATTACAGATGTTTTTTCAAGTTGTTTACACAGTGTTTGCTAGATTACTGGGTGGTGAGAGCCTGGCTTCCCATAGCAGAATTTGGCTACACTTTATAATCAGATTTTTTTGTTAACTCTCAGAGATGCCTATCGCAATTATGGTTTTATAACCATGACTTAAAAAACTGTAGGTGAAAGATTTGATTTACTTAAGTGTCACTTTGGCAGTGTTCAGAGCTTTTAGAATAGTAGCTTCAGGTGTTTTACAAGAAATATATGAACTGTTCAAAATATCACCTCTAAAATGTTAAATGAATGTTTTTATCTCTGGTAGAAACTAGGGCAAGTAACTGAAGCTGCTTCCCTAGAGCAACATGCTGGAAAAACATGAAATTTTTTGATAGTTTCAATAGTTTTTCAATATTTCAAATAGTTTTGAACTTTTGTGTTTGCTCTTGTGTTGAGACTACAAGGCCATATCTCTCTGGAAGTCCAGGTGATTTTGACAAAGATTTGGACTGGGAAAAATAATGAGAGCATTCTCTGCAGCAAAATGCTCAGAAAGTCCCAGTTCAGTACACAAATCTTGAGTGAACTGCTACTCTCATTGAAAGCATTTCATCCCGTGAGACTAGAATATTCACTCTCCCATCGTTTAAATAACCCCCTTTAAAAGTTAAAGGATTGATTGGATCTGTGGTGAATTGAAATATTGAGGACAGAAATTATTGTCACCCCATTGTGATACCGTACTCCTGCAGTCAAGATTTTTCCAGACTGATTTTGGACGCATTAGTCAAGTTTTGAGGTACCAGTTTGAGGTACTAAAGGTGATGTCTGGATTCCAGAAAAAAAATTGCTTATCATTTTGTGATAATAAGGTCCTATTCCAGTGTCTGAAGCTGAGAGGGAAAGTAGGTGCATGCATTCCATAGAGAAATCTCCCCAGTATCTCTTAGACCTCAACAGGGACTTAATAGTCATAGAGGCATTTTCCTACCAGCTGTTTTATGCAATATGAAAATGTTGATTATTAAAAGAACATATAATTAACTTCAAATGAATCTTTAAATTACATTCAACTGCAATTAACCTTAACAGAGTTAATCATCTATGGTTACTTAACATTTATATAATTGTATGTGCTTCTGCATTAAAATAAACAGCATATTAGTGAAGTTGTAGCTTTCTTCTATCCTTTTTTTTGAAGTTACAATGGAGATCTAAGTCATAAAAGGTTATATATGTATTGTGATGAGAGATAAATTAGCAACATGACATCTTTGTCTTTGGTACAGAGTATATTTATGTAGACCTAATTTAACGTTAGAGCAACATCAAAATGTCTGTCTTCACCTGGAAATCCTGTGTGCTCACACTCCAGTGTGGACAGACAGAGCCTGCCACCAGCCTCACGAGAGCTTGGGTGAGCAGCTGTTGATAACCGAGCTGAAGCCTACTGAAGGCTATAGAAGTGGTCTTCATGAGAAATAGCCTCTTAATAGCACTGCTGGCATGAAAGAGTATTGTTAAAACAACCTTCAAACTGGAAAAATCTTAGTTTCTTATCCTGTCTCTGTGTTTCCTTTTCAGTTTCCCCTGAAGCTAATAAGTGGACCTACCATCTTAGATAATTATTTGAAAAAGCTTTTTAAGGGCTATGTGTTGACATGGTTTTTACATAGTGCCACTTTGAAAGCTGTTAGTGTAGTCTAATGCCGTGCTGCTTAAATTTAGAAAAAACACTTTAGTATATGGGCTTCTAGTAGAGATTCTACCTTGGTCACTTAGTCCTTCATAGAGCATCGAGGACACCTTAGAAAGTGAAAGAATATCACACCCAGTTTTCATGGGTGTGATGTTCATTCTCATGCTTGGATTTTTAGAGAGTCCTCAGCTCTTATTCCTCAGGAATAAAAACTCAGGTAAAACTACACTCCTGCTGACACCGAATCCCTTAGAGCAAGAAGGATGCAAGCGGGAAACTAGAGTGCTTGGGTCCAAAGAATAAAGTTCTAGGGCTGGAATAGCTACAGGCTACCTTCATTCAAGGTAGATTGCAGCATTATGGTCTAGTCTTTAATATTTATGGAGCATTTTGGAGATGAATAGCATAATACACAGCATTGTATTGCTACAGTGATTGGGACTACTGCTGTGAAATAGTCTAGTATTTTTTAATAAGGGTAGTAACTGGAAAATTATCCATCAGGGATGGAACCAAGCCTGAAAATGAGCAATGTGAATGCTGCTTTTTGAAAAATAGAAAAAAGCCCTCCAAGGCAAATAAACACTCACTGCCAAACCCTTATTTTATTAAATAAGCTCCCTTTGCTCTGTACTTGTTGTTTGTCTTTTTAAATGTCAGTAGTGTATATTTTATCTTTAAGAGTTCCCATTTGTGCCTTCCCTAAAGCTCAGCTGACTTTCAGTTGCTGTCTGACACAATGAAACTGTGGCAAGCGTTTTTTTTAAAGTTAGAGTGCACTCTTCCCTTTTTCTCAATCTGCTGCTGTCAGTACAGTTTATAAAAACAAATGCTGGTAAGATTTGCATTTCAGATTTTGTGCTTGTAGTCCTTGTCGTGGAGCCGGTTGCTTTATACTGGTTACTGGTGAGGCTGCAGCCTCTCACAAGGAAGGAAAAGTACTTTTAGATTCTTGTGTTTATATGGCTATCAGGGGGGAAAAAAGTGTGTTATAGTGTGAAGATTACTGATACAGTGGGGAAAAAAGTATAATCTGGAAAGAGAACATTGAACCAGGTTTTCTGCTTGCCATGCTTGACTCAAAGATAAGCTGAAAGCTGTTGTTTGGATTGAGGCTTCATATAGTCTCAGAGATGAAATCATATGCAGGGTCTGGAGACAAGGGCACTCCATGTAACTCCTGAATTCTGGAATTCAGTTATTTCTGGAATCAGTAATTACTGGAATTATGAGAGCCTTTGTCTGATCTGTCTGAGCAACAGCTTTCCTTATGGTTTTCTGGTGCTATACACCCAGGATAGTAATCCCTCTTCTGTGTTTGACACAGGGGAAACCACAACCTGACTGGCTCTGATTTGGTTCATGTAAAGATTATGTGATCTGGCAGCTTTCTGTGGTCATGAATGCTTCATCAGTCCTGCCACTTTCTACCAACCAGACCACAATGAATGTGGATGCCATGACATCTATAATTATTCTGTAAAGAATAGGTTATTTATTTCTGAGGAGTAAAATGTTTTCCAATATTTAATTTATTTCATAGTTTTGGTTCACTGTCTTTCATATGACTTCAGAGCAGCTTTCCCAGGCAAAGCAGTTGCCAGAAGTGCATCTTCTTGTCTCTGTTGGCAAAAGCCTGTCTTGCTCCAATGAAACCTGCAAAGCATTTGGACAATTTATGACATTTAGGACAACTATAGCAAAATACCTCTTAGAAGTCATGAGTTAAGTCATGAATGAAGAGGACATGGTGGGACAAATGCAACTGAAGGACTTAACTAAGGCCAGGTCAAGTCCCATCATCCATAGCACCATGCTGATGATGCATACAACAGAGGAACTGGCAGAGTGGGTTTTATCACATTTCCTTGACTATCAAAGTTTAGCCTTCCAAATAAATAGCAAGGGCATCTGAAACTCCGCCACTGCAGATGGTGCAGCCTGGGTTCTTGCTCTGGGGCTGAGATGGACCTTAACTGAGGTGTTAAATCAAAGAGGGGTTCAGTCAAATGCTTGGGAATAGGTCTAGTCATTGGGATAAAGTGCTTTGGTACATGAGGAGAAAGCAGCGAGTTTGACCCTGGGAGAGTTCTTGACCCTGGGAGGGTAAGGGCATAGTTGTATTCTCCCTGTTTTAAGCCAACTCAGATGGCACCAACAATACTGCAAGAGAAGCATTATCACCCTGCATCCTCCCAGTGGTAAAAGATGTGAGAATGCAGCAGCATTGCAGAGATGATTTAGGGTCTGTGGGACAAATACACATCTGAAAGAGTCTATTTCTAAGGTGGGAGCGCTTAGAATTTGGAGTGAGCTGCATTGTCTGCTTCAGACAGATGTTGAAGTGGCATAGCTGAGAACATTTGCTATTCTGGTCATATTCAAGGCACACTATTTTGGAAAAGCCTGCCCTAAAGCTAAGAGAGCTAAAGGCAGACTAGGCCAAGAGCAGATGAACTAGGCGAAAAATGCCCACTTAGAGACTTAACTGGAATGTTTTTCATGTGATAAAGTTGTGTGGCACGCTCTTGACAAATACATAAGCAGATCCACAAACAGATGAACAGATCTCTTCAGCTGGGTCTGAATTGCCGCCTTCTGATACATTAAGCTATAGGAGCTAGTCATTAATATTTTAGGATGGTTCAAAGTTCACATACAAAATGATGAGTCTTCACAGGAAGCTGTTGACACATGAGAAGCTGACACCCCAGGGTTTATAGGCGAGAATAGTCATTAGCAAAGTTTTATAAAGCAATATCTCCTAGCTAATTAGATATCTCCGAGTTATATTTGCCTGACAAGAGGAGGAAGGAGGAATAGAATAAAATAAATAAATAAACACCAGTGAAAAGAGGAAATTAGAAAAGCAATTGTTAAAAGTTGTTAATCGAACCATTAAGTAGTTCATTATCAAGCAGCACTGCGGTAATAGTCTGCCCTGCGCTAATTGCATATGTTGAAGCAGCACTAAACGGCTTGGATCCAGCCATGAACTTTGGGCCTGGGGGGGGGAGCGTTCATGGAGGTGTGAAAATGAGCGTGTGTGGAATGGTAATTAAAATTTCTGGGTCCTGGCTTCATATTAGCCAGACCCAGTGGCTCAGTTTCCTTTCTCTGTTTATCTGCACAAGTATAAGGTCAAACGCTTGTGTGTCCATCTGTCCAGAAGTGCCACACAGAACTGGTAGAGGCCTCTACCAGAATGAGCCCATGCAGGGTAAGGTCCCGCAGGGCATCCTCAGGTAGGCAGGCAAGCTACAGTCTTGCTTGGCTACTGAAAGCCCTTCTCAGTCAGGGCATTGCCAATGCTCTGCAGTGGTCAAACCCTGCAGGTTTGTCAAGTGCTGTTAGATCTTTGGCTGAAAAATGATGCTTCCTTTTCTAGACCATGAGTGGGTGCTTCCTCGTTGCAGACCTTTGATGAAGTGGACTGGCAAAGCAAGGGTAGGAGGTGATGCCACTTGTAGCTGAACTCTGAAATCTGCTATTTATCTGTGTCCCTGCCGCAGGTCACAAACAAACCTTTTCTCAAACACTTGACGTGTGTTGCTGATGTTGCACAGGGGCCTCGCGCTGGAGTAGGTAGAGAAATCACCTTAGCTTAAACCAGATTATTGCCGTCTCTTCTTATGAAAAACACTCATTAAGAGCTAATTATTAGTACTGGTTTGGAAATAGATTAATGCCTTTTCTTGCTAAGCAACTCTTCCAGAGCCCAGATATAAAATCCAGTCATTCAGCTAAAATGTCTGGGATATTTTCTACTGAATGAAGTATAAAGGGAAAATGCGTTTGATGATCAAAAAGATACGGACAAGTTTGTATTTCCTGCGGAGGATCCCTTGATAGTGTTCACAGGTATTATGTTTCTCTGTCTCCTCCCTATATGTTTGTCATAAATTCCATATTTCTGAGGAAAGCAAGATAATCTGGATGTGCAGTTCTGGTCCCTCTGTGTATGACTCTGTGCCTTAGTAATGAACGAATGCAGGGCCAAACCTCAGGGTGGCACTGGTAGTCCCTGTCCTGCAGACTTTTCCACACCATGGAAGATTTCTGCTAGGCTGAGCTAAGAATGGTTTTAAGTTGCTCTTTGACATGGATAACAGTGCCTTCTACTCCTCGCCAGCCTACTCTGCTGACCTGCTAAACTCTGTCTGTTTATCTTTAAAAGAGTCCGTGACTGGAAGCAGACCTGAGCCTGGCATGTTCTGCCCCAAAGGGCTACGCCATGGGCTTTCCATTAGAGAGGGCAAAACAGGACCAAAAGTTTTAAAAAGAAAAGTGGAGGCCTCATAGGGAAAAAGGTGGAACTTTGTTCTCTAAGCACTCTGTGATCCAGTTTCCCATCTGAAAAAGCAGGACCTGTCTCAGGGTTGCTCAAAGAGTAAGTTAATTTATCGTAATGGCCTTGTGTTCTCTAGCCACAGAATTTACTTTTTGTCACACATCCATACTTCAGTATCAGATTTTCTTAATGCGGTTACATTTCTATTGCTTACTAATTGTACATCTGCAAGTGAGCAAAGCGGGAATCAATTTAATCCTGTTTGATTCTGCAGAAAGCCTGAAACAGTAGGCTGGAGAAATGAAAACCGACCCATTTTCTCTTGGTAGGAAAGACTGTGAACTCTGTAATTGCTTTGCCACCTCAATATGGCATTTTCGTCAAGATGCTTCAGAGCTCAGTGCTTTTGCAGTGCACTTTTCCATCTTCTGCCTTCTGGCATCCATCGCTTTAATTCCTGTCTTAGCGCTCTGCCTGTGGCTGGACTTGGACCTGATGCTGTTTCCAACAGAAGCTGAGAGCAGCACAGTGCTGTGTCAACCTACAGCCCCCTGAGAGGGGGCCGAAATGTGCCTAAAGCCCAAGAGCAGGAGAGAAGCAGAAGTTCAGTTAGTGATCAGTGCTGGTATAAATCCTGGGCTGGTCCAAATCCTGGACTCGGTGCTGAAGATCAGCACCTACAGATTATTTATCAATAAATATGTTAATCTGTAAGTGGCAGCAGATGTCTTTGCTCGACGAGGTGGGGATGTGCCTGAGACGTAGAATAAAATTAATTTGGTGGAGGAGTTTAAAGGTTGCAGTAAACACAGTTTGGTCTCCCATTGTGTTAGTGAGTAAAAATGCCCCAGCCGGGGTTAGGAACTGAGAGTGGTGGTCTGCAGTGTCATATCTGATGACAGGAAAAAGACACAAAGCCCTTGGTATTGATTGGGTGAACAAATTATACATAAGGGTATTTTTCTCATTTTTATTAAAAAAAAATAAATGCAAAATGCAAATCAACTACTGCTGGTTTCTTTCCCCTGCCTCTAGGCTCACTGAATGTTGATATCCTAGCAGACTTACCCTGGCTATAAAAATTTGATTTTCTTTCAGTAATTTAGGAACAACTGGGGGAAAATCAAAGCAAAATATTAGTGCAAGTGGTTTGGTAGCCTCTTGCTATGTTCACCCTGTCCCCTTCTCCCGTTACATGCAGTCACAGGGTGGTTTCTTCTCTTTCCAGTGAACCACTCCAGTTTTGCAAATGATGTTACCCTTTAGAGTTATCTTTCTTTGTGCATGTGTGTGCATGTTGTTCTTTCCTAATGCAAAGAGCACTTAAGCAAGCAGAGAGCACGCATTCGAGGCCAGAGAGTGACTGCATACATCTAAGATTAAAAATGAAATCTGTCTGAAGCTCTTAGTCCTGACCTCCTCACTCCAAAATGGCCTGTATTCCCCTTTGGAAGGAGTAAGCGTTCAGAGGAGCGTGCATGCAATTAAATATTCTGCTCACAGGAAGGACGTCAGTAATTTCTGAAGGTCCTGTCATTCATTTGCATATTTTATTCCCTCCAGTTAAACAGGGAGTTGAGTATTAAAATCCCATTTCTCTATATGTCTCTTTCTGTTATATTAGCTTGTTTATTATCATATTGTTCTAGCAAGATATATATGTCCGATTCCTCCATTCCCCTAAATCCAGATGCTTCCTGCGAGGCAGGAGGTTGATCTGATGACTCCGCGGTTGGCATCATGCGAGCCTGTGCATGTCACTGCCAGGAGAGGGCCTGTCCTGTGGCATTAGTCCACAGACACATTAGATCTCATGATTCAGAATCAGATCCTTTAGGTTATCCCTTTCTGTTTTCCACTCATGCTGCCTCGACACGCTGCCCGCGTTTTCCATGTCTGCAGCAGCGTAGCATGGGTTGTCCCACACACGCTGAGAAGCCACCGACGAGGTGTGGCTGGCCAGCACTTGCCTGGGAACTGCTGGGAACTGAGGCTCAGGCCTGTGGTCCCAGAATTTGGGAAAGATGATGATGCCACATCTGGGGATAGGACGATAGGATTGAGGGGTAATGGTTTTAAACTGAGAGAGGGGAATTTCTTTACTGTGAGGGTGATGAGACACTGGAACAGGTTGCTCAGGGTGGTTGTGGATACCCCTTCACTGGAAACACTTCTAAGGCCAGGCTGTATGGGGCTTTGAGCAACCTGGTCTAGTGGTAGGTGTCCCTGCTCATGGCAGGGGGGTTGGAACTGGATGATCTATGAGGTCCCTTTCAACTCAAACTCTGGTTCTATGATTCTATGATAGCACCTCTTGGGGTGTTGCTGGCTGTGGCCCCTGAGGGGATGCAGGCTGACAGTGTGGGTGATACTGACCTGTATTCATGTTTCTGGTAGGGACTGGCTTAATGGTCCCCGAGAAAACATCCAGGACCATGTTCTGGAAAGCTTCTGGGGGCTCGGCTGGGACTGCGGGTATCTCAAACCAAAATGTGAGGTGAAACACAGAGCCTCGGATATACTTTGCAGAACTACCCTCGTTATTTGAATTTACTTGATTGGTAATATCACCTCTTGTATTCTCTATTTTGCAGAGGTATTAAAGGTTAATAAGTGCTTAGTAAATACTGAGGGAAGAAAAATGTCTACCTGTTTCTCATTGCTTCACTTGGTTGGTCAGGTTTTGTTCCCTATAACTGCTCACATCATATTTTGGTACATTGTCCATCCAGTAGACTTTTCACCTAGGGTTAGAAAATGCCTGAAGACCACACACAAATGCATCATGCTGTTTTAAAACATTTTGTAATGCATCATCTTCTTGAAATGTTGACACAGCAGTCAACTGTGGATGAAAACTCATTTGCCTATTGCACTGACTCTGTGCCTGCCTTTTTAATTTGGATGGAGTTATTTCTCCACCCTTGGAAGATGGAAAGAGTAAAAATTCTCAAATGGGTGTAAGTGCTTTAAGCAACTCAGTTGCTGTTGTTCTTGGTAACAACATTATCTTGGCACTGGACCACACGGATGAAAAATGAGTGATTCTGAGTGCAAGGAAACCACAGGTCCATTCAGGCTTCTCATGGACAAAGAAATATTACACTTGGACAATCCTTTCTTCCATTGCCAGTAACAATATTTCTACTCCTCCTCTGTAGAACAGTGAAATAGTTAGTATGTACTTGACCCATGTTTTAAAATTAATATTCTAGGATATACAAATGAATATGATGCTCCTGAAAAATTAAAGGACTCTTAAGATTCAGAGAGAATTGGGCTTATTATATGTACACAATCCCAAAAGGTATGGGTTCTCAGCACAAAGCTCTGGTAATTTTTCTTATTCCTCTCCAACAGTAATTTTTGTGGTTATTTTTTTTTTTCATCCTATTTACCCAAGTTTTTATAGGGTGTATATCCCTTTGGTACTTGGATAAGAGCATGAAATGTCTGTACTGGCCAGCTGTGGGTGCCCAGGGGTAGCTATAAGAACTGGGTTAAGCCTGTAGTAAAACTCCCTGGTGCACTGTTCCAGCTTCCAATGATATGTGGCTCAAGGACTTCATCAGCTGGAGGTAGTATCTTTGTACTTATTAAATCGTGATGGATTTTTATTCTGGGATTTAGTCCAATTACCTTCTGAGTCCTTGTAAACCTGTAGCAGCTGCTGTGCCCTGTGACAGAGAGTTCAACAGCTTAACTAGGTGAGGAGGAATCTCCTACTGTTTCTTTTGTACCTGCAGCCCACTATTTTCCTATGATTTCTCCTTGTTCTTGTATTAATAACGAGAGTAAACAATGCTTCCACGTGCATCATCTCCAGACCCATCAGCCTAGTATTGTCCGTGCACTTTCTTTCTGACCTGTAACTCCCCAATTACGTGAGGTCAGGATGATGACAGGTCTGTGCCAGGTTCTCCTTCTCAGTGGGTGCAGCCTCGACAGAGCTGTGTCTATATGTAAAAGAAGAGTTGATGCTAACAAAGAGCATCTTCTATGTAAGGATGCTTAGTCCTAGTTTGAAATGTATCCCTAATATATGAGGACCAGACTCCTCTCAAGTAGAGAGTGCAAATCATGCCAAGTTGTGGAACGGTATTTTAATCTGTGCTTGGAGGAGATATACAAGACCATTTTGCTTGTGACTCACAACTAAATCACTTAAATGGCAAGTTTAATCTTGAGGTGTTTTTATTGCATGAAGTTGTTTAAATAATGAAACTGGCTTAATGGGAGATACATTTAATACACTGAATTTCAAATAAGGTTGAAATCCTGTAGACTGGTTTTTAACTCAGTTAATAGCAACACTAGTTCAGTTTCGGAGCTGCATCGTAATACGGAGATGAGATATTTGTTTGATATTGCAGTGGATATTGAAAGGTGATTGATGACACTAATTTTTCTGGTTCTTCCACTGCATGCCGACTGTATTAATTGCTAATTGTTTTAAGATACACCTCTACCTATTTGAAAATGGGGAAGGGGAGAGGGAGGGAAGGATGGCTGTTCTAAAGTGACAAGTAGTGAGCGCTGTGTAGGCGAGTGCGAGCCTTTAATTTACTAGATCCAATAAACGCTTAGATGTTGCTTTCTAAACTGCAGCATTTTACACTTGGTGTCTAGCTGTTCCTGTGGCCCGTCTCAGAAAGCTGGTTAATCCTGATGACTTCCAATTTACTAGACAATAAGTAACAGGCTTAAGAAGCAAAGTCTGATGGAACAGGAGTTGTTTATTCAGCTCTCGGCTCCCCCTGACAGTGCAATTCAATTGCCTTTGGACTGGCTCTGCTCTCCGCAGCTCAGGGCTGGCAGGGGCTTACATCGCTCTTCTTGCCATCTCAGGCCGAGCACCTGGGTTCCTTAATGGGCCATCGCTCAGGCTCCTTGAAGAGACATTCCAGCAGGTCCTATGCATTTGTACAGCTCACAGCCAAAGACAGATTGCCCTCTAGGTGACAGGGCTTTGATCAGTTGCTATCTTTTCTGTAGTTGCTTAAATTTGGGCGAACTGGCCATAAAATGCCACCCAATTAGAAAATTGGAGCACAATTCTCTGTTCTAACACTGCCAGCAACAATACTGCAAAACGTTGTACATTGGTTCCCATTTGCTGTAGTTTTCATTTTATGTGCTTTTTGCATTGGAGCAAAGGAAAAAGGTAGAATATATTGCAGAATTGGGTCACGGATAATTCTGACCAGGTTAACTTTGTGCTCATTTCCAAAATATGGTGAGCAGAGTGGTTCATTAGCAGTCTCTGTGTGTGTCCGTGTGTGTGTCCCATCACTGAGGGTGGTGGAGGCTGGTGGATTCTGTGCCTGTCCTGCCACAGAAGATGGGAACCCAAGAGCTCAACTCTATGCAGATTAAGAAAGCACATAAATAAGAACAGAAGAATCTTTTTATCAAGTAATCTTTCAGAAGTTTCAGTCTGTCTTTATCTTAAAACATTAAAATGATTTGCACTTGCAAAAATATTTTTCTCACTACTGATCATTCAAAGTATAAAAAGAAAAATTTTGCATTTTACCAGTTCTTCTTCTAATTTGAATGATAAAGTGTATCAAAAGATTAAAGCAAAAAAATGTTTATTAATCTTGTCTACCACAGTGCCAAAGTCTTGCATTTCTGTTTAAACAAATATTGTTGTTTTTCTGTTTGTGACTGTATAATGAGAAAAATTACTGAGAATTCAATCCTATGCCCCACTCAGGGTAGTCCCTGAATGTCTGGGTGTCTATTTAAAAACCCTAGGGTACAGGTGGCTCAGCGTTTAGGTGATCACGAGTATGGCTTCTTCCAGAAGTGCAAGGGAAAGCATAAGAGCCCCAACAGTTAATCTGTGGAGAAGTCAAAGATATGTTCTTTAGAATCTGTGTCCTCCACTGGGGAAAGCAGCGTGTGAAGAATCTCTCGTCTGTGTACTTGGTCTGACACGCTCCAGATGTCCTGGACTGACCGCACAGTGGCGGACAGGCCATATATTGCCCAGACAGAGCGACTCTTCATTACAAGAGCAATGAGTCCAGAATCTAGAGCAGACACTGTGGCCATTTGTCAGGAAAGCCAGCAGATTGCTGCAATAGGTAACAGCGTATTACTACTAAAAGCAGTAACACTTCTACTGTTCAAACACTGGCAGAAGTGTTTGCCTGCTGCTGCTCCCAGGTGAGTGAGTGAAAGCAAAATGGAATACTACATTTTTTCTGATTTTCTTCCTGTATCATTTGCTTTTCTCTGCACTCCAAAATTAAAGGAAAATGTTTTGTCCTTTAGCAGAGACATTTAAACTCTGGATGCAGAAACCAGAAGTGTATAATTTCAGAACTGTCCTCT
This sequence comes from Limnodromus scolopaceus, assembly GCA_028565335.1. Taxonomy (NCBI): domain Eukaryota; kingdom Metazoa; phylum Chordata; class Aves; order Charadriiformes; family Scolopacidae; genus Limnodromus; species Limnodromus scolopaceus. Next base: position 44,064,061 of record JAOXNO010000041.1, read on the forward strand.
GCTCTCTTTGTTTCATGGAGAAATGGATCATGAAGTTCCTGTATTTTCTTCGGATGTTAAGGGTTGCTCTTGTGCTTTTTCATCCCAAGTCGAGCCACTGATGCGGGCAGACTGGACAGCAGTGCCATCACTGACTGGCCTGACGACACTTGTCTTTAGTGGCTCTAGGTGGAGGGACTCTTTGCATCCCTCCCTGTCTGAGGAAGAAACCCAGAGACTGGGATGAGAATAACTGTCTAAGACTCCATTGGCAGTGAGGGATATACAGGTTGCAATGCTTAAAAGAATTGTGAGGGGTATGATCTGCCTTCTCCTGTGTTAGTTGTTAGGCTGTTTGATTAGAATTTGGGGGGCAGGGAGGAGTCTGGAGGACAAATGTCAGGTGCAAGGGGAAATGTGTGGAGGTGGCACCAAGAAGTCAATTTGAATACGAGACTGGAAATTTAACTGCAGTTTTAGCTTCTCTAAATGTAGCTCTTTTAATAAGGAATCATTTGATTTTTGTAATCACTGTGGGTTTTTTTGATTCTTTCCTGCTCAGCAGTATTTAGAACAGTCTTTGCTTTTGGTGATGAGAATTCATTTTGAAAAAGTAGACTGTCAAAATCTTTTTTTGGGTCTTCTTTGAAGGACATCTACGTGGGTTGCATGTGATATCACGAGGTAACCACCAGGAAATGAGATGTTGCTTTTACCTATTGAACAGCCAAATTGCTGCTTCCTTCACTCAACGCCAGGTCCTCAAACACGCTGCGCTCATCAGTTATTATCATCTGAATCTTTGTACTTTGGTAGAAATAATCTGTGATACAGGATGTGATGGTATCATTTACTTTATGCGCAGTAAGCCTAGTGTTATTTAGCCTGGCCTGTGTTTTTTATGACAGAACATAAAAGACTTGTGTGTAACCTCCCACTGATCCAGTGCTTCTATTGCCTGCAAGATGGTGTATAGCTTCCTTCAAATGGAAAATAAGTGCGTTGCCTGAAAAGGAGCTGAATTGTAGAATCCTGATCTCACAGTCGATGGCTCGGTGAGGAAGCAGGCTCCTTTAATGGTGAGGTACCATCCTGGCTGGAGCATACGGTGCACTTTCCTTGGGATACAGCACGAAACTGGGCAGTAGGGTTGTTGGTTTGTCGGTAGCGTGTGGCTTCATTCCCTGCCCTACCCAGAGGCCTGAGGAAGTGGCTCACTCAATAACGGTCCGTTTAGTGACTCCACAAATCAATCATTTGCAGTGTGTGAAACCTTTCACTCTGCCCTGCTGGTGGGAACTGAGAAAAGGTACTAACATGAAAACAAGGTCTAAAATCTCCAGAAGAAAAGACTAAAAGACTACTGGTCTTGCAAAAGGTGATGTTTTCATGGCAGGGCACTTGAGTCATATGCCTCAGGTTGGAGTCTGTTTTCTCCATGAGTTGTTGGCTTATAGCTGGGAGAGAAGATGGCTCCTCAGGTGGCTTAGGACTGGGGATCACCCTGGAGAGATGGCATCCTCAGTGCCAAACATAAATGACTTTATACTCTGATGAGGAACCATGTTTGTAGCAACTTATGCCTGTTTAAATAAGTGGAGTCATGTCTGTTATCCCTTCAGCAGGAGGAGCAATAGGTGTGGTAGAACATTTTAGGTTGTCCGAAGTCTTACTAGTAATACTGAATAAAGTCCCAAAGAGGTATCTGCAGCTGATATCTCAGGTCACTGGTTTGGTAATGTGGGACCGGACAGATCATATAGGACAGCAACCCTGTCTTTGTTGTATCCCAGGTAACACGGGCAGTGGACATCAAGCTCCATTGCCTGAACAGACCAGTCTTAGCTCCTCCTCTCTTTTCTTGACATTTTTCTTCACACATAGAACATTCCTTTCAGCACCAAATTTCATTCAGTTTTTTTCCAGGCTTGGAAGCGCAGTTGAATTAGCAGGTTTGCTCTCTGACCTGTAGAAGGAACCTGCTATTGCTCTCCAGTGACCAAGGATGAGCGTTACAAGTCTCAGCAATGCCAGGCTGGTTCCCCAGAGTGTGAGACTTTAAGCACACCATCAGCTGCTGATGACTGTAGGTCACTATTTTTCTGGCCAGGATGTGAATCAGTGACTTAGAGAAGGCAAGCTTGATGTGTCTTTACTATAGCAATGGGCCATCCAGGGCTTATTTTCAAACTATACAAGGAAATTATCTGCACTGTTATTATATTTAGATATAAGTGGAGATAATGAGATGCAATGAGTCTCATTTTTTGTTCCCATTTTCAATAGTGCAGTTCTGTTGCCCTTGATATGCTGTTATGGGAGACCAATGATTAATGGGCAGACAGAACAGGGATGGCTAAAGCTTGCCTCCCTGGAAGGCCAGGAGGTCTAACCAGCCAACCATTAGAAGCTCATTACTACAGCAATAAAAGGATTGATCCCTTAGTATAGCTCCCTCAGAACTTTAACAATTAACCCACGTGCAATTATATGCTGGCAGTATAAAGAGGCTGCTGATAAATCACATTTTTTATTTCTAAAGGCAAGAGGGAAGAGAGATATTAATACACTGCAGCATATGGAATTAATATAAATTGGGAACTAATAAAACAAGCTGCTAGGAGCAGTGCTGCCATTGCAAAATTTTGAATAACTTGACAGTATCAGCCAATTCATTGCATCTGGGCAGGGACCAGATTCTGCCCCATCAGGTGATTTGCCTCAGAGTAAATATGCATCTCAAGCAGACTACAGAGGGCAAGGGAACGGGCTGGCGAAAATGAATTAGATCAGCTTGAAGCAGCGGCCTGAGAAACAAATAGACTGTTGTAAAGTACTAATTACTCCATTCTGTTAGATGCAAACACAGAACCAAGATGTAGTTCCTACTCCCCAGTGTTAAAAGTTCATAATTTTCTAGCTAGTAATGTATGACATGATGTATAATAGATTTGGTAGAAGACAGGTTGTGAGGGAGAAACACACAGGGCAGGGAGATGCCGATTCTCTGGCTTCTCTTTCTGTGTTTCCATGTGCTGAGGGCACGTCTGCACTGGGATGAGGAGTCCAGGGCCACGTAGCTACATCCCATTAATTGCCTGACATGCTTCTCTGGCCATAGTCTTAAGAAATCCAGTTAAATTACAGGTCTGTGGCCAGGGTTGTTTGCTCCTCCCCAGGGTAGTCTTGCAATATAAACGCTGCTTATGCAAAGGAAATAACCTGCAATAGTAAGTCGATACACATACACCATCTCCGAGAAAGGGCTTTAGTGACCTCACTCTGCCTTGCACAAAGCAGATACCCAAAGCTTCTGTGCATTCTTCCTCTGTGTCCTCTTTCAGGTGGAGCGATTGCCTTTCCTGGAGCTCTCAGTGCATTTTCTAGGGTCCCATAGGGCTTACCGTAAGACTGTTTAGAAATCAGCCCAGGGCAATTCTGCCTGTTAATGTAGTTCTTCAGCTTCCAAAAATCTCAAACATTTTACCTGGAATGGAGCGAGAGGGGGACATGCACACTAATTTCTCATTAGGTCTGCAGGCTGCCCCTGGGGTGCCAGCTGGGTTAGCCAGGGAGTTCAGTGGGATGTGGGGCATCTTCCCTTTGAGTCAGGATCGCAGCAATGCTTTAGCACATGGATTTCTGTATGCTCTCTCAGGTGATTTTGAAGCACTTGCAGCTTTAGGATGATAAATTAGTAATAATAGCACTTGGTGCTAGCTCTCTTTACTGCTAGAAAAGCAGAGTCAGAGTACATAAGATTTGTGCAACCCACCTGTTCCGGGTTCTGGAAACATCCCTAACTGGAGTCCTAATTCTTTGGTAGCCCAGTGGCTGCTAGGTATACCATACTGCACTCCAGATATTCCAGCCCATTTAGGATAAATGAAATATAAATTTGAGTGATGTAACATCGGAAAATGTCAGCTTTTCATCCCCAGGATTTTGTTTCCAGAACAGTTTTTAAGCAGCTATAAAGAGCTGATTGAACAAACTCTCTGATTTCTTCTACTTCCCCATTGACCTGTATTTATTCTACCTTTGAATCTCACGCAAAGTTGCTAAAATAAATGAGTATTGATCTTTGTCCTTATTAACTGCATAACTGCATGTATTCCTCTGCTTTCCTTATAATAAACTTCACAGAAACCCCTTACAGTAACTGAATTCTTGCAATCTATCAACATCAAAAGAACTGACAGCAGACTGTCAAATAATTTTGTTTCCCTTTCCCCAAATATATTTTTTCACTAGTTTTTGGGGGATGTCTACTTGATTTGCATCATAAATGCAAAGTTTTAAGAAGTCAGCAGAATCTTAGTTTTCAATGCAACAAAGATAAATACACTGAAGACATGAATGCATTTTATTAAAACTAAAAAGATATAGGGGGATGTAGGACATTTGAGAAGAAAAGTATTACTTTGCCTAACCCTAATGGCTGATCTACAAAAGAAAAAGTTTATGAATTTAGGCGACTTCATAGGTCTGAAGGAAGTAGTCAGGCGCTGCTGTTGGTCTGTCTAACCATGAGGGTCTCTACAGGGTTAGAGTGAGAGCACGTCCTCTCCTCCTGCCTCAAAACAGCAGCCTCCCCTGTGCATTGATTCAAGAGCTCAACTGATGTTGCTGTGGCAATATGTGCATCCACTCTTAGCAACTGCTTTCTTTTCATTCTCCTTTCGTGACCCGAGTTCCTCTTGAGGGAAGGATTGCATATTTTAAAGCCACAGTTTTAAAGCTTCAAATATGTGGAGCATGAGAGAGTATTTAGGAAAGTATTGCTATGTGCTTGCCCTACTTTTATACTTTTCCCTATGCATTTACAGTGTCCCTGGAGACATAATATTGAGTTAGACTAACCTTTTGTCTGACCAGGATGACTGTTTTGTTTGTGTGTATCTTTGTCAGAATATATATCCAATTTTAGAATTGAGCAACACTCCAGAGATTTCCACAAATAACTGTTTTTCTTCACAGAGGCTCTTCTTGAACATTCACTGCTGTGCGAAGGGTCTTGTGTTACTTTTGCTGTCTTCAGCATAGCAGGCAACACTATGTCTTTTTTTTTACATCTTACACTCAAAGATACAAGGCATGAGGTCTTTGAGTGCCCTTGGAGGACAGGATGTGAAAGAAGAACTTGTTCACTTATTTCTCTTACGTGCACAAAGGGCAGCTCACATCCACAGAGTCTTTCAGAGTCTGGATTTAAGTTGTTGGCATCACTTGACATTTTTAGGTGGCATTTCCAAAGAATGTGTCGACGTGTGCTAGCTTTAGGTAGTCTCTGAATACCGGTGAGCACGCATCTGCCAACCTGGGGATTCGTCATCATCGTTCACCAGAAAACATTTCAGCCCACATGCAGTGTGGCATTTAGTAGCAGAACAGGCTTAGCTAAGTGTTTCAGAGAGACACACTGTTGTTTCTAGGCAGAGGTACACCCTGCTCCAGGAAATGGGAAGAACATTTCTCAAAAGAAGCAGCAGGTTAGAAGTACTGACTTTGCTGTGGGGTTGGTTAGTTCCTCGGGGGAGGAACTAAAAGAGTTTCTGAGGAGGTGGTTCAAAAGCCTTCGCTGAGGATTTGGGATTAATGAGGCTGAGAAATATCAGAGACTGCTGTTCCTGTGACCATGCTACACCAAACCAGCAGTACTGGCTGCACAGTGTGAGCTCAATGTGTTCAGAGCTGCGTGACTTCCCTGAACGTGCATCCTCTCTCCCACAGCCTTTCCCTGGCACAATTCCATACAGGGCTGTGCAGATGGGAAGCATTGGGCCATTCTTCCGTCCTTGCACCATCAAAATCCTCTTTTCCTTAGGAGTCTAGCCCAGTACCTATGACAGAGGTCATGAAGGAGACCAGAATGTGGCCAGGAGACTAACAGAGTTTGATAAGTAGATGTAAAACTGCCCCCTAGAATAAAACAGACTATAACAAGTGGGGGTTTTTTTTGGTTTTTTTTTTTTTTTATTTCTGTTGGTTGGACTAGATGATCTTAAAAGGTCCCTTCCAACCTAGGTGATTCTGTGATTCTGTGACTAGTCAAAACCACCAAACGGTACTGTGTATACAGCACAGTCAAGGCATAAGTTTAAGAGGAAATTCACTGTTACAATGTACAGTGCCTGGTGAGGAGACCTGAGTTACAGGCACTGTGGGAGCTATAACCATTACTTTCTTGGCTTTGTCTGAATTTTCATTCTTTTCCTTCATCCATCCTTTTTGGGAGACGAGCCATTTGAAAAACTGGAAAAAATCTTTTTGCAAGAAAACCATACAGGTGAGAGTGAGCTGTTATAACCTGAGAAGCTACAGAGACCACGGAGTCTTTGAGCTGAAAAATGAGGAAGATTCCCACTTTTGGGCACATGTTTCTGCAGTGGGCTGCCATCATGAGCGTAAAGCCTGCAGAGTCATCCACGATAAACAAAATGCCAAGGTGGTAATTCAGTGCTATTGTTTTTATTAGCAATGGAGTAAGATGCTAAAAAAGCCATAAAACCCAATTATTTTCCTCTCAACTCCATCATCAGAGATCTCGGCACAGTTGAGTGATTGCTTAAACCTTATCCACCAGAGTAATCCTTGACGATGTGCAAACCCTCCAGTGTCTCCTGCCAAATGATCTGTCTGAAGCAAAAGTGATATCCTTTACACAAAAATACCCCATTTTCACCAAAACATGAGTCACTTTCACCTTCTTCTCATGTGATAGTCGTCAGTGTGCAAGTTTCCAGAAGTTTCACCAGTTTATCAGTTCTGTGCTCTTCTCACAGCCCATTGGAACCATCCCTCTCAGTGCTTTCCCTTAGCTCACCAAGACTGTACTTCATACAGCATTTCCCGAGCACCTTCTCTAAACAATTTCCTTGACAGCTGCTACAAGGGTGCCTTACAGATTTCCTCTTTGCTCCTGGTTGAGGGAAACTGTGTTAGATCAGGAAGAGACAGGTAGAAAGGCAGACTGGGCAGGTGTGGGGGGAGATTCCCACTTTGATGGGATCCACAGAGCTGACAAAGACTTGTTGGGTGCAGCAATTGCCCGAGAGATCTGATAACTTCCAGGATGAAAGTGGGTTTAGGCACTACACCAGCATCAGCTTAAGACCTCTGAACAGAAAATTAAAGTAATATCCAACCAAACCCTCCTTGTTGTGGGCTGTAGTTTGGAATCAACTCTGACCAGTAGTCCTAATTTTCAAGAGGACAGAAATTAACCCAGATTTCAAAGGCCATTCTAATACAACTGTCTGGGTTTGTGCCAGAACCTCACCGTGTGCTGCAACTGAGGCTGTAGCTCTGTTTCGGATCAAGGCCATAGATTAACGTCCTGCCACGTCCAAGCCAGAAACCTCCTGGGTTCTTTTCCGTGGTGTTCCAATCACAATGCCTTTTCCCCCAGTACCACTACCAGCAAATACTTTGCCCAGTAGGTTTCTGGACTGTAACTTCTTTTGGCTGTTGCTGGCCAGGGCTGGCTGTGTCGGTGATCCTCTCCTTGGACTGAGGCAGGAGGGCTCAGAAGGCGCTGTGCTGGCCGGGCAAAATGTGTGCTGGGGCTCGGCTTTTCCTTCCAGCAAGAGCTGTGGTGCCATCAGTATGTTAATTCAAGGCAGCTGAGAGCAGAACTCCCTACCTGCTGCTTTTCAAACTCAAACATTTTTTAATCAGTTTCCTAATTGGGACCTCGGGGACCCCATTATGCTTTAATAATTCATTGGACAAAATCTATCTCTTTTTCTTTTAAAATCCTTAATTATGAGATGCATTTTAAATGAGTTTGATCATGGTGAATAACTATGTGTTCCAGGCTTTTTTTTTTTGGTCTCCTTTTATAAGATTGGCACACCGAAATGCCCTGGAATGAGACCTAAAATATTCCATATGGACAGTTTATTTAAGGCGTTGCCATTGTCTGAATCCGGTCACCACACAATGATAACATTTTTTTATTCAGTTGTTTTCTTTATGTTTGCTTGTGGGTGACCACGGTGATTGGTATGTGTCACTGTGGTCATACTGATCTGTGGCCCAGACAGTTTAAAGGAGTAGAGAACAAGTCCTATGAGGAGAGGCTGAGGGAACTGGGCATGTTTAGTTTGGAGAAGGCTGAGGGGAGACCTCATTGCCCTCTACAACTAC
>JAOXNO010000041.1:44072290-44193430 GCA_028565335.1 Limnodromus scolopaceus
AGGGGAGGTTTAGATTAGATATTAGGAAGAATTACTTTACTGAGAGAGTGGTCAGGCACTGGAACAGCCTGCCCAGGTAGAGGTGATGGAGTTGCCATCCCTGGAGGTATTTAAGAAACCTGTAGCCATGGCACTTCAGGGCATGCTCCTAGTGCCTGAGATGGTTGGTTTGTGTCTGTTTGTGGTTTGTTTGTGTGGGGTTTTTTTGTTGGTTTTTTGCTTTTTTTTTTTGTGATTGGACTTGATGATCTCAGAGGTCCCTTCCAACCATGAGGATTCTGTGATTCTGTGATATGCTATGTAAGATACTGTGTTGGAAGGTTAGGACTGACAATATAGCCCAATAATTTGTGTGGTAGATAGGCACTACAGGAGAATAAAGCAGTTCATCATAACTCTTCTATAAGCAGTTTCTTCCTAACCTCATCTGGCACTTGGGACCATGCTGTCCCTGAGCTTGAGGACTGTGAGTTACTGCTATTTAAGATTCTTATCATATAAAGATAAAAGCCCTTTTCTGGCACGTAGGCGGACACAATCAGAAGTATCCCACCTTGTAGGATGAAGCTCGCATATACACAACACCAAAGATCTCTCTTATTTACTCTATATGTGCTGCTGTACTGACTGTCCAGTTTGTAAATCATTTTTTTATCGTTTCTCAGCTTACAAAGTGAAGACAGAGTTTCATAACACTTACACTAACTATGAACTTAGCAGTTAGCCAATTTGCATGCAATTTCTAAGATACTGATTAAACTCCAAGGCAAAGTAATTTTCATGTGAAGATTAGATCAGATTTTCCTAGAGACTACCTTGCGCTCCCATTTCTTTAGTCCTGATGAGGAACTCAGCAATGTTGTCCCCAGGACTTCAATGACTGCCTTTCATCGTTTCATTTCTGGGTGAGTCCCTGCACTAACTCTTTAGACTGGAAATCACTGCAGGCACTGGAATGGCCTGCGCAGGGAGGTGGTGGAGTCACCATCCTGGAGTTATTTAAGAAACATGTAAATGTGGCACTTCAGGGCATGCTCTAGTGCCTGAGGTTGTCGGGTTGGGTTTTTTTCTGTGTGTGTATGGTTGGACTTGATGATCTCAAAGGTCTCTTCCAACCATGAAGATTCTGTGATTCTGTCTAAAGAGTGTGCACTTTGCTTAGTGACTATGCACTAGAGGCACAGTGACAGCCCTTAGAGGTATCAAGACAATGAATCCCTTCTTGGTATGTCTGTAGCCTGTGTATGTCCTACATCTTGCTGCTTGTTAGAAAGCTGCATTCTTTGAAAGAGAGCAAAGTAGGGATGGTATCTATCAAGAAACAGAGTGTGCTTGTGGGGGGATTTGCTCCCACTGAGTGTTTGATGTCTGAATTCCTATTTGTTGGCAGCTTCTTCAGATTTTGGAGTTAATACTTACCTCTAAAGGTCTGATTTATAAGGTGAGTAATAAATACTCTGAGTGATGACAGGGAACCTGAGGTTGTTGCTATAGAAACTAGCTGCCAAGAGATGTAGGAAGAGTTTGCTTTGGAACTTTATACGGGGCCTGGATTTTGGTCCTGGCGAAAGGATTTGCTGATGGAGAGATCCAGCATCTCTGAATATCGACCTTTAAGACCTGCATTAAGGGACGTGGTGGGAGTCTGTTTATTTCTTCTAGGGGCTGCCTTTTCTCCTAGTTTTAAGTAAAAACTAGTATGCTCAAATAAGATTGCTTTTGGCATCCACGTTAGAAGAAAAACGCAGATACCTATAGTAAATAATGCAGTTCTGAGATGACTTGGCTTAGAGGAATCTCCCCATCTCTTGCTGCTGAGCACAGGGGAAGCTGAGAGTGGCTCGTGTATTTGGCTGAATGTCTAGGATTAGGTGGGACAAGCTTGGACTTAGGTGTAAAAGCAAGGTAATGTGCTCAGTTTGAGGGAAGAAAGAGAGGCACCAGTAATAACTCTCTGTGGAATGACTTCTGTATTTGAGGAAAGGAAACCCACTAGAAGGTTTCCAGTTACTACTGGCTAGAGGCAGCTGAGCTGCCATCTGGGACACAAAAGATGATAAGGACACCGAGTAAATCTGCTCCAGAAAGCTACCTAAGATTGTAGGAATGGCAACAGTCAAAATAAATATGTGTATGATGTTAAATGAATGAGGACCAAAGAAGAAACTAAAGCATTTTTTCTACCTGACCATCCCCCCTGTGTAAATGTGAGTTTGCTCTTTGGCTCTTAACTGGAAGGAAAGCAAAAAACAATTGTAATTATGTTATGGGACCATGGAGAAATCATCTACAGCTGAAAGGAGACCCTGAGGGAAGTGCTGTGCATTGGGAATATGGCCGGTATGTTTCAAGGGAAGGCAGTTCTAAACCAAGGGTACACAAATCAGCCTGAACTACTTGCCTTGGTGCCAGAAGGGACTCCTTGGTCCTATTTTGCTGAGTTTTAGACATGTAGTAGGAGGAAGAAATGCTGCTGGTAGCCAAACGAACTGAAACAGTATCTAAGGAAGAAAAAGGGAGGAACGCGATCTAAAAAGAGCAGGAAGCAGATAGGTGCAGGGGAGATACATCACAATTCACCTCAGTCTTTCTTCACCCAGGCGGGAGGAATCCCTCCTTCTCCGTTGTCCTAGGACATGCGACGTACCTCGGTTTGCCTGGCTTGCAAACTTTGTTTTCCTGCTGCAAACACAGGCAAACCAAATCTGTATGTCCCTGACACTGCTTGTTCTGCCATCGCCCGAACCGGGAGAGCAGCTTCTTCAAAAGCAGCAGCAGACGTCAAACTGCATGACATATCCTCTTAAAAGAGAAAGCAAGTCCCTCTGTGTGAATAATTGCATAATAAATAAAAGCTCTTCTTTCTCAAAACAGTTGACATTCTGGGTCAAACCTCTCCCTGGTGTAATTCCCCTGTCTTCAGTGAATTTACATGAGAAGAAAAGTGGCCCTCTCTGTTTAGAGACAGGGGTGATTCTGCCCGTGCACTTGTCTCACAGCTTGGAAAATTAGTTGTAACCTTGTGTCTGTGCCTATAATATATACATATATATCTGTGCATGTGCACGTGCCGGTGTGCGTATGCATTAAGAAATTAAACTTCTGTTATGTTACAAATTTTGATGCTCTAATTTATCTGTTTAAATGCATTCTGCTCATCTGCCAGGCCCATTTTACCTGCTGCAATTTGCCCATTCGCTTTTGATATAAACCTTACTGTCACTTAACTTGCAGTGAAACAGGATTCTCATGGTAATTTTTAGCATTAAAGAACAAAACACTATAGATGGAGTTTAAGTACCATAATAATCATAAAAGCGACTATAAGGCAGCAACTTCCTCTATGACTTATCTACTTTTTAAAAGTTTCTTCAAGTCATAGCTGCTGATTAAAATGAAGTTGTTACTTCTCTTTTCCTTGTAGTCTAAACCCAGCTACAGCAGAAAGAGCTGAATCCTCGGTGCCTCACAGAGACGAGTTTGAAGATCGAGCTCCGTTGCAGAACGCTTACTGTGGCGATGAGGTGAGAAACAGCAAATGCCAACTGGATTGCCAAGTGCTGCAGTTGGCTATGAAGCACTAGCAAAAGGGGAAATCATAAATTTGGCCTCAAACCGGAATAAACTGTCAGCCACTTAGGAAAAAAAAAAAAAGAAAAGTTGCTTTTCTGGGCTTTTATGTGTGCAGTGGGAGAGCACAAGTTTAGCTAGCTCTTCAGCACGATTCGAATTGCCTTCCTTTTCACTGGAAAGAATCAGGATGAGACCCACCTAAATATATCTGCAAGAAATAAAGGCCATCTTACTGTTTGCACCAATGGAAAGAGATCAAAATAGGTCGAGTGTGAAATAAGAGCTGGTGTAGGAATCTGGGTATCTCTTGGGTAGAATACAAAGCTGCTGAACAATCTCTCTGGGAAAAGCATGTATCCAGCAAAAACATTCCTCTTTAGTGCTCTGATGCACATTTTTCATCTTGTCTGAAATGTCAATTTTACTAATGTTATCACATTTCTATAGAAAAATGGATCTGAAAGCTTATAGGGAAATATACTGAGAAATTCAAAGCAGAGATAATTGTTTTTTCAGACAGGTGATTACACCATGAAAATGACTATGGCAGATCATCACTGAAGGCAATAGCTTCTCAATATATAAGGAAAAGAATATTAATCACAGGAACAAAATGACCAGAGGTTTATCATAAGTACCACCAGTCTCACTGGGTGTTTTGGGAAGGGTTCTTGAAACGTTTTCCTCAGGGCCTAAACCCAAGAACCAAAGTCTGAAATGGATGGTGGGGTGAAGGGCGATAGGTAAATAAGTGTGTAACTGTGCGTCCTGTTACTGTCCTGCTGTGACACGCTCTGCACACCTTCTCAGAGACTGGCACAATTTTAGATTTCAGCCTTTCACTAGGATTTTTAGGCTTGAGATGAATGTCTCATGTGTGCAACCTTCCTTTGGAGCATCTGGTGCCGGTCAGTGGCAGAAACAGGACTCTTTATGTAGCTGGATAAGGTTTTGACAATTTTCATGTTTATCTCCCAGGCAGCTTAAAAAACCACCATATTTAAATTCTATAAATGTGGTATTTATGTTGGTTTCCTCTTCTGTACCTCTCTGATATCTTTCTATGTCCTGTAGAGAAGATCTCGCTGTAGAGCCATATACTTCACTGTGACAAATGCTGATATTTTCATAATGTGCAGTCTGCTTTTTACACCTACATGTAATTGCAGCTGCCTAATTAGAAATTGTATTATGAAGAAGGGAAAGTATTAAAAATATCAGCTCTATTTTATGTACCGTAACATGGAAGGAAAAGTGCTGAATTTTAAATGAAATACAAATAGTTGAATTAGCACTGCGTGGTGCCACCCTAGAAGAATAGGTGTTAGATGTACTGCAGAAAGGTGGCTGTCTTGAATGTTCTTTGGAACATCAGGTTCATCATCACCACCCGATGATTGCTGATGCCAATGAGGTTCAATTGGTCTTTGCCACTCAAATCGCTTTTCCCTTAAGAAAATGAGGAAAGATTAGAGATTTGGTGCTACCAAACCATCTTCCTTCTCTCTGCCTTCCCATTTTTCAATGCGTAGACTCAGCGTGTGACTAATGATTGTGAATAGTATATTCACTAGGCATTTTCCATGCTAGAAGCTATCATGCTCCAAGCTAACTTAAAGCACTTCATGCGTTATGTGGCTTTTTTCCCATCGCCATCAGAAAGGTCTGAGGGAGAGCAGTGACATGCTCCAGGGAATGGGAAAATCTTTTGAAAAGGTTTGTGGTAAAACTAGTTTTAATGTTTTTCAGCCACTTGGCTTCATGAATATGACATCCAGCTACATAGGCTATAACACAACACTTAGATGGAAATGAGAGTTTCCCCCATCAGTATGTATTTAGTGTAGCGCAGCCATTTAAACGCTTTATTTAAAGAATGGGCGATCTCAAGCTAAATCGTAAGGCTTCTGATCTACTTTTTCAGAGTTTTCAAAGAGATGGCTGCACAAAGAAGGATCTAGGGTTTACTCAGACCTTACTTTGACTGTAGTGGCTATTTTGTTCATAAGAGGGATGTCTGGATTTGATGCTGAGTTGGTAGGAACTGTGCCCTCCTGCTAACCTACTGTTGCCCAAGTAGGTTGTATTATATTACTGCTATTAGAGTTACTAAATATGATTGTAGATATAACAGTGGTCAGAACTGAAGCCTTGTTTGGTCTTATTGGAAGAGAGACATTGGGGTCCACTGCACGGTAAGGCACACTAAGCACACTCTCTCCTTTCCTTGCATTAACCTTAACAATATTTCCACATCTCCCCTAAAATAAACACATAGCTTGATATACACAGCAGACATTTGTAAGGCTTCAACATGACAATGCCACTGTTTTAAAAATAATTTAAATATCATTGATTTAACAGCAGGAAGAAGCAGACAAGTGGAGATGGAGTATTATTTATTTTGTCATATCCCATTTCCATTTGTTTGGCTGCTTTTGTGAGAGATGATATGTTGGAAAATAAAATAAAACATCCATCATCATGTACTTGAGCATAAAAAGTTGCATTTACAGTCTTTACAATAAGACAATGCATTCTGCTCCCCATCAGTCTGTAGCAATTTTGGACTAAATCTCAAGGCTTTCTTGAGATGATCACAGAGTAAGATTGCTTAACCAGTCTAAATAGGATGACACAGTGGAATTTCCTCAGCATTCAGAACTTTAAAGTCCAATACCCCGTACAGTTTAGAACTTATTTGAGAATGGTTGCATCAAATACAAATGAAATTGGACGACTGTGTTAAACTAGTGTAGTCACATCAGAATTTTTATTGCCTGCAGTATTCCTCAAATAAGATAACCTCTCATTGTCTGCTGCACAGGATCATAACAAGATACTGGGGACCAACACACAAAATACCTTCACAAATGTGACTTAGAGAAAGTGTTTACTCAGTTGCATCCAACTCTTGGGAGGTATCTGAAGGTGAGGGAAAGCTCTGCCAAAAAAGAGGTCACTGACATTTTTCATGGTAGGGGTTTAGATGTTCACTGTTTTATATTTTTAACTTTAGAGCTGTGACCTGCTTTTAACCTAATGTGACAGGAGGTCTGAGCGACCAACAGGAAAGAAAGATGATCGATAAGGATCTGAACCTGCAAACTCCCAATACGTGCTTATCTCCACCAGTGAGAGAGCCCAGTTAAAATCAATGAACCAGAAGCAGTTGTGAACCTAAGCAGATACATGCTGGAAAGTCTGAGAGATTCCTCTTTTAGCTCAGGAATAGCAGACTATTTTTTGCAGTAACAGTGTTTGTGCGCAGATCCAACTCCCAGAGCGCATGAGTCAGCAGTGGAACTGCAAGTCTCAAAAGAAGTGAGAATGCTCCTGGAAATCTTTCTCATAATTGAAATGAAGGGTACTTTTCCCTCTGAACCCATAATCAGGCTAGAACCAGGGAATAAGTTTTAATAGATTTGGCTTTTGTGTATCTTATCTTAAGCAGACAGTTGTTCTGTCTAGACTGTGTCTCACTGGCTGGGTGAGAGCAGGGTGAAAAGTTGGACCTTTGAAAGACCTAGACTTGTTCTTCTCTAGGTTGCAGATTTGTTAGACAACCCCTTGCAATGCAATTCCCTTCATTTTCTTTCCACTTCCTCTTCTCACTCTCCAGCAGCTGTGGCAGACTAGAGGAAACCTTTGACTGACCAAATATAAGTAGTTTTTATAAATAGGAAACTTAGGAGCAAGGCTGTCAATACCTCTCGAATTGGAGCCCTCTGGAATGGTATTTACAATAAAGTGGAGTTCAGATAGGTGCTGAGAGGTAAACAGGTTATGGCCACATCACTTCTGCAGCAGAGCAAAGCAGTCAAAGGGGGCTAATGGCCATTTTCAGCTCTGAGGAAACCACAAATATTTTTTTGGGGAAGTGGGTTATTTCATTTTCACGTCTATTTCTGACATTTGTTTGAACATACTGTGCAGCTGTCATTGGAAATATTCAAAGTTTTGGCAGTCTTTATTGACTGTCTGAATGGCAGCAACACTGATTTATAGTGTGGGTAAAAGGATCATTGTAATCATCAATGAATTGCATCCATTTCTGGAGAGAAACACAGCAGGTGCTTCACCGAACACAGCAATTTTAAGCAATAACATAAGATGAAGAGCCTGTCATATAGTAGAAGAGCAACAGAAAGAATGGTAGTATGTAAGAATTAATATATTGAGGATAGCCCTTTATTTCTAAGAAAGGCATCATTGTGAAACATTGTAAGTGGTCAGGATATAGCACCAGAGTTCACCTTATAATCAAACCGCTAGTAACTTGGAAGAGTGTGACCTTTAATGAATTTATGAATTCATAAATTCAATGTTCCTGAAACCAACTCATATTAGAGATGGCTTTGAAAAAGTTCAAAACTGGATACCAGGGGAGAGGCAGAAGTAGATCCGTGTTATACCACATCTTCCTCTTTTTTTCCATATTATTTTAGAATTGCATCCTATTTTATGTAAATGCAGTGTCAAAAAACATGAACTGATAAATAAAACAGCAGAGACAGAGAAAAAAAAATCCCATTTGAAAATTCTGACTCTGATGCCCTGGATGTTTTGATTATAGTCGAGCTTAGCAACCTTCTCTTTCACTGTGGCTTGAAGTGGAAATCCAAGGGGTTTTGATCACCCTGAATTGCCCTGTGTGTCATGGTTCCAGAAACATCTGCGAGAATCCCTCTCTGCTGATTTGCTTTTACAATTCACAGTATTCAATGGCCCTTAATTTGTTTCATTTCTCATGACAGATGTGATGGTCTAGTGGTTGTACATGGGGTAACGGTGTACAGCACGTAAGCACAAATCACCCTTTTTTCCTGCAACTGTATCTGCCAGATTTTAAAAGGGAAAAAAAAAAGGTGGCTTGTTTTTCTGTGCATTGATGAACACTTTTTTCAGATTTTCACTATTTCAGATCTCAGATGCAAGCAAAGACATAAACTCAAACTGTGCAGAAAATGAAATCAATGTAGGTACTTCCATAGTGATGGAGAACATCTAGTGAAAAGTCCAAAAGGCCTTCTGGGACACATATTGTATAGATATACACTGTGAATATTCATCAGCAGAATTTGGGATAACTTACAGTAGCTGCCTAATTCTATTGGCAATTTTAATTGGGTAGATGATTCATTTTTGTTTGTTGGCTCATTGCTACATAATATTTTTGTTCATTATTAAGCATCTGCATTAGTGCTTTGGGATCGCACATGTGTAATTTCCATCATACAGAAAAGGTATTATTAAGGATAGGCAGAAGACCAAGCTGTGTTCCTTTCTTACCTTTAAATGGGGATAATAGCACTTTTGCCCATCTTAACAATTTAAATTGCACAGCTTTTGGGACATGGTCTCTTATACTGGATTTATGCTGCCTTCTGCAAGGAAACTGGCTCTGGCCTCAGAGTCCGTGTGGTTCACTAGTGTGGCTGAGAAACAAATTGCCAGAGGACAGCAGTGTCAGACCCCCCCATACCCTCCTCTTCTGTGGGCTTTGTTAGGGGACAAGTGTCTGTGCAGCACCGGGTTAGGAACTCCTCTCTTTCCAGTTAGGCTTTATTCCTAAGCAAAGACCAAAACTCACTTTTGTTGGCCAGGCTAAAACATCTCTCTCCTTGCTCATGAGCTGTTGGAAATCAGAGTTTTCATAGAAAGCTCCCTGAAACACTGTAAAACACTAAGTGCAAAAGAAGTGTAATAACCTGTGGTCCTCCAGAAGCTTTAGATGGAGGAGACTGTCTTCGGGCTTACTGTGAAGTGAAGGAGAGGCACATTGAATCAGGAACCTAATGAGAAGCAAAGCCTGAGCAAGGGACAAAAGCTCTAGAAAAGAAGAAAAAACTGTCAAAAATCGACTCTGAGCCTCAGATAACCAGTCAAGTTAATTGTTGCTGTTTGAACAGCCTTTGATAGCGTCTCAAGGAAGGCTACCTGCTCAGGTCAGCTTCCATATCAAGAGTGAAATATTCAGGCAACTGATTTAGAAGGAAACACTCCTGTCCTGAAGCAGAAACTGAAAGAAAAATAGCACCACAAACCCCAGGGTGTTTTTTGTCTTCTTTCTTGGCCAGCAAGTTTCTGTAAAACTTTAGTTCCTATTTCATTACAGAATTGGGTCTATGGGGAATCTGGCTGTTGAAGTGTAGAGCAAGGCAGGTCTACAAGGGCTTTTTTCTCAGGCACGTTTTGATAGCTCAGCTCCTGGAGGAGATGAGGGAAGAGAGAGTGAGATCCTGGCAATATTTCATTGCTATGTCGATGTGGACAGCGTTTTGGCTTCAACGACACTGCTGGGGCACAGCATAAGTCCTATTGTAACTTATACAGTCATGGAATCATAGAATCATTTAGGTTGGAAAAGACCCTTAGGATCATTGACTCCAACTCTAAACCTTACACTGCAAAGTCCACCACTAAACTATGTCCGTAAGTGCCACGTGTACATGTCTTTAAATACCTCCAGGGATGGTGACTCAACCACTTCCCTAGGCAGCCTGTTCCAACAATTCACAACCCTTTCAGTGAGGAATTTTTTCCTAATATCCAATCTAAACCTTCCCTGGTGCAACTTGAAGCCATTTCCTCTTGTCCTATCACCTGTTACTTGGGACCCCCACCTCGCTACAACTTTGAGATAGTTGTAGAGAGCAATAAGGTCTCCCCTCAGCCTCCTTTTCTCCAGATGAAACAACCCCAGTTCCCTCAGCCGCTTCTCATAAGACTCATTCTCTCTATATACATTTTAGTACTTCTTTATATCACAGATTTTTGCGTAGAATAAAGATGATGACATGTTTAGATATGACATAGTCATAATACCAGAAATGCACGTTAGTCATACAGATTGGATTGTATTCTAATCCATGTAGAAAGTGCCCACATAGTGGAGTGTAGCTATCAAAGATAAATAGTATAAGGAAATAAAACCCTACTTTGTCACTGTGCTTAGCAAAATCAACTTAAAATTATTCAACTGTGCATTG
Organism: Limnodromus scolopaceus; assembly: GCA_028565335.1. Taxonomy (NCBI): domain Eukaryota; kingdom Metazoa; phylum Chordata; class Aves; order Charadriiformes; family Scolopacidae; genus Limnodromus; species Limnodromus scolopaceus. The sequence goes on from JAOXNO010000041.1 coordinate 44,082,856, forward strand.
CAGGTCATGTAATAAAGTCAAGTTGAAGACTACTAAACTAAGCTGACTTAGACACAGTCTAACAAGAGCTGCACAGAGAAGGGAAAAGGCTGATTTGTTTTGCTTCTCAGCCCTCTGCAGCTGTTGTGTAGCTTGGTATGGCTAATGAAGACTGCTATATAACATTAACAGAGAAGAAATATGAACTGAGATCAGGAAGGTCTGGGTCTGATCTTTGCTGCCACCTGAAATGGAGTAGTGTGAAATTCAGAGGTTATGAGATCCAGCACATCTCTTACTGGCTTATGACAGACACAGTGTAGTTCCACTGCCAACATTTTTTCCCATTCTTTCCATAGTTTACCTTTCAATACACACTGTAAACTATGATTTCCTTCTAGATTTCATTTAGAAATACCTGCAATAATTGAAGGCTAATCTCTTCTCTGAGCCTTGGCTGATGGGAATTTAAAGCTGGAGTCAGGTGTAGGTTTTCCATCACCAGGATCTGAAGCCCTCTGTTTCTGTGACAGGTGAATGAATTAGGAAACTTGGACTTACCCCCAGCTTTTTTTTTTTGATTTCTTAGTTTTCCTGCTGTGCAGGTCATTTCATCATCTAAGGGGGCCTGAACACATGTTGTCAGCCATGTCACTGAAACTAGTAACCTTTAGGGCTTTGGGAAGAGGTTTAGGTCACTGCATGACAGAAAGGTGGTTACAGACATGGGTTTCCCTTCCTCTTTAAAAGCAAAAGCATTTCCACTTAGGCCTCCCTCATCAGAGTGTGGATATTTTTTGCATTGTATTTTTAATGAACAAAACTGTACTTGGGCTTTTAATCTCAGCTATGAGGCTTTCTCCCATCCCTTTCTCTCTATCAAAACTGTTTTTCCTTTATTGCCCAAAAATATTTCATGTCCTGCCACCCCCTCTGACCCCCAGTCCCGCTGCCAGGATGCAGGAGGGGAGCTCAGCTCCTGGCAGTGCAGGTGGCAGTAGATGGCAGCAGCATTCCATGCTGGGAGCCCTCAGTGGCAAAACAAGCAATAGGAAGCAGAGGGGCTCACAGGAGGCTGGCATTTTAAATAGCATCTTTTTTGGTTTTTTTTTTTTTTTTCCCCGGCACATCTCTGGTTCTGATTTTTTCCTCCAAATCGCCTACGTGTTCTATAACAATTATCCAGAAAGGCTTTTTATTTTATTTGCTCTTACACTTCCACACATGGGTGATCGATAGAAGCCTGGCCATGCACCCCTCAAAACATAAGCAAGAAGAGAATTTGGGAGGCTCAGATGATTTCACTCAGGTTTATTCTTGGTTTTCCTAATACTTCCCTCCCTGCATACGTGCTTACAAACCAAGGTCTTTCCAAATGACTTATATGGTTCCTTGTGCCTCTGAAGCTGCTGATCCGAGTTAGAGCTGAGAATCCTGGAGGAACTTCTTTTTTTTCCTTTTGAACACTCTCTTTAGTTTTAATTGCTGTAGCTCAGTACCATGGCTCATAATGAAGGGAAGAAGAAATTTTCTTTATTTATACCATGAAGTATGAGCCCACGGGACAAAAAGATGGCCTTTTTGTAATCTCACCAGCTAATACAGGGTTTTGAAATATGGCTGGTTTGCCCTCTCAAGTGACCACAGTGGCAAGGGATTCAGGCGTTGAACCTGCCAAGTGGATGATGTCCTCTGGATAGATTCAGGCACTGCTCTAGGGTCCAGGCCTGCTTGATGCCCATGCAGACCCTACCGCTCTGGAGCTCACAGTGCCTTTTTTTTCCCCAGAAGTGATGCTGATTTCTTCACACTCTTCTGTGACTTAAAACAACTGCTCCCAAAAAACAACCTGCAGATTAACAGCTTCGCAAGTCAGGCATATGCAACAGCTACACACAGACACTCAGAGACGTTAGCTGGGAGCAGAAGTCTAGAAAGTGCCAGTGTTTTCCCTACCAAACAAAACAAGAGAAATTGTTTAACAAACAACGAAGTGGCTGCAAGGCCCTTCACTCTTGTCAGGCTCTGGGTGCTGCCTGACTCTGGGAAGGCAGGGTTATCCCTGCTTCATCAAGCTAATTCTCTTGCCATGAGCACACACACTCCACCTGGCTTGTAATGGATCATAGAATCATAGAACAGAGTTGGAAGGGACCTCGTCTAGCCCAACCCCCAAGTCATCTAGTTCCAGCCCCCCAGCCATGGGCAGGGACACCTTCCACTAGACCAGGTTGCTCAAAACCCCATCCAGCCTGTCCTTGAATGCTTCCAGGGATGGGACATCCACAAGACAGCTCCTTGAAACAGAGTAGTTTCTGGCCTCCCCACAGTGACTCCTGGATCAGCTGCCCCTTACAATGGTAGACCTTTGTGGCTGATTTTACAATCGAAAATGACCTCTCCCTGACAAATTACTGTTTTGGGCTATGACCTAGCCTGTTGTTTAGAGGTTGCATGCATAAAAAGAGAGCTGCATAAATTACTGACGCTCTCTCATTAAGCGTTAGAAATGTGTGTTTCAGAGAGAAGCAGTGCGACTGAAAACACCCTGATATGCGAAATGGAGTCTGTGGGTTTTTAAGGATACGGAGAGGGAGTCCGGTGTTTCTCACAGAAATCATAAACTGCATGAATGGATTTCCTATTCTAGTCATAGAAAGCCTGTGTGTCGATGTAATTTCATTCCCTGTGGCCCCACCTGCCTTATCACTACCCTTCAAGTGCTTTATTCTCCCCTTCTCCGAACCGTTTCCCCACAGGCTGCGTTCAGCCCAGCGCAGGCGGCAGGGGCAGACACAGACGTCACGAGAAGAGCCATTCAGATGGTTTTCAAGTGATAATGTCATATGTTATTGTAACCGGTATGTTCCTTCACCTTACTTTTGGTCAAAAAGAATACTATTTTTGGCACTGGAGGATAGTTACGTGCCACTCATAGGACGCATATTTGAATGCTGAGTGTGATGTAGAGGAGAAAGAGTGAGCTATGTATGTTTTGCCATTTTTGTGGCTGACATCATATGCAAGACCAGAAGTGTTTCCAAGAATTAGACAATAAGAGTGGTTGTAGCAAACTGTTAGGTCAAAACAGGAGTTGATGTCTTCAGTTTTGCTTGGCTTATGTAGTAAAGTATCTTTAGGCTATTCACACAACATGTGGTCTAAATACGTGCAATGTAAAATGGCGTTAATTCTGTGGTAAGATTTCTGCTATCTTGGATGTTGGAAGTCTGACGTCATGGATTACTTCCAAAAAGTAGCAGTACCCTTTCCCAGTTTGACTTGACTGGGATCCAGAACTGAGGAAACAGTGTCCATGCTTAGAATTTTTGGCTTTGAGATCATTTCTCTTGCCTTGGAAAGAAATACATACCCGATGTGTATCTGGTGATAGACAGAAATGAGAAAAGCAGCTCCGTACTGCATTTGACAGTTCCAAAGGTTGGCAGGAACTTGGAGTTGATCAGTCTCTGAACATTAACACTGGTTTTGTACTTAGTAGAAACTATTGTCCTCAGCTGCTGCCATTAATGAAGGGTATACAACTTGTCACTCACAACCCTACAGTGACAAACGAAGGCACACAGCCTGGTAGAAGTTTCTAACACTGTTCACAGCAACTCAGCAGCGGGAGATGGGTATCTGTAGTCTGCTGCCAAGTGGTAAAGCATGCAGGTTGCACTTAAAAGTTTCCAGATTATTAGAAACAACTTTGAAGGGGATTTGAAAGTAATATTAAAAATTAAAAGGAATCTAAAGTGTTCCTTAAGGCAGAGTAACCAGCAAATCCCACTGCATTACCCTAAGCACAGTGGCTGGACTTCCATCATAATTAGCCACACATCTTCATTATCTGGACTATATCTTACAGGTGAAAATGCCAATTAATATCCACTTTGAAGAAGAAGCTTGTGAAAAGTAAAAGTAATATCTGTGAAGGTTGTACTGACCAGCCTCAGTGTAAAGAATGGAATTAGCCCTCCAGCAATGGATATTCCCTTCCAAAGACATTACTGCATGTAACTTATCCACAAAAGTCTTCATTTACATAATTAAAAATATGGTAGCACTTAGTATGGAGTTTTATTGTGGCTTAGCAATTTAAGGGGGGAAAAAGGTTAAGAAATGTTTTAAAATACACAAAAAGCCTGGAAATTTCCTTGGAGTGTCTGAGGTTGGTTTATAGATGTATAATACAAAAGTGATTATATTGCTGTGTCCCGGGAAGCATCTCTAGAAAATGGTAAACACAAGTATAAAAGAGAATGACATAGAGATAAGTGAATCTGGAAAGAACATGGAAGGTGGAGAGTCTGCCTAGATGGCAAGAACTGTATTGAGGAAATCTTTGAGATCTACACAGGAAACACTGAGCTATATTCACTAGAAATATAGAAAATAGCCTGCTTGTCTTAGGTAACCTCTTCCTTCACACTGAGTAGGGATCGCTGAAGGTGGCTGGAGAATCTGCCTTTGTAGTGTAAGCAATAGTGGTTCTGATTTTCAGGCATGGAAAACAGGGCTCAGACCTAGCTGTCAGCACAACTATTCTATGGTGTATTTTGGAGCTGATTTTTTGCATATTCTTTGCCAAGGAACAGAGAACCAATTAGGATGAGAAGAAATAAGGAGAATATAGATAAGTGCGCATTTGAAGTGTATTCAAGCAAACAAGTGAAACATATCTGCAAATAAGGAGTGAAAAGAGCATCAATCGGCAAAATAAGCTGGTAAGTGTAGGAAAAAAGGAGAATTGAAAAAGTCAAGATGAGTTAGGTCTTGCAGAGAGCAGCAACAGGTTCTTAAAACATTTAGAAAAAATGAGAAGACAGAAAACTAGAATCCTTCTTCACTGAGGATGATGTTGAGATAGTAATTTAGATACACTTCAAAACAAACAGAATTCTTTGCTACAGTTGTTTGATAATAATAGTGATGGTGATGTTGATATTAAGGGTACAGAAAAAAAGATTAGTAAGGCTGAAGAGATGAAAATGGAAAAAACTACAGTGGGTTAAAAACAAAGCTCAAGAGCATAAAACGCTGTAGTTGAGAAATTGTAGTAATATGTGCTGAAGACTTGTAGCCTGTGTTTCAAGTCAAATACCAGAAAAGATAAAAAATAATGCAATTAAAAAGGGGGAAAACACTGTATGAGCAATAGATACAGCCTGTTAGTAAAAATGTTAACTGAAAGCATAATTAAATACAAGTAAAGAAGTGGGAAATGGGATAAAATATCTCATGTTGTATTAACCTATATTTTTTTTTGTAACAGAGGTTTTTGGGTTTTCCTTTTTTGTTTTATGATGGCAACAGAATTTGAACCGAAGAAGAACCAACATGTTGGGTGCAGATAATTAGCAGATTTCCTCAAAGATTGGTCTTGTAGCTAATCCTGTTTGATATCTAATTAGTAGCTATGACAAAAGTATAAAGAGTTTGCTGACGAAACAACATCTGTAGGAATATATTAGGGTAATATTTGTTACTGGAATATCCTCAGGATAAGTACATGACTGGAAACAAGAAGAAACATGTTGAAGTAAACTCATGGTCAAATGTCCGGATCAGCTAAGCCAGCAGTGATGTTTCTCAATGTGTTTCCAACAGAAGAAGGAAAATATTAGTGCCATTACAGAAGCTACTGGTGAGAGTTTTTATGTGGAGGCATCTATAACTTTCTGAATCCCACCGCACATTCAGAAAAGATTAAATCAAGCCCTGGAACAGGCTGTGAGCCCTGGAACAGGCTGCCCAGAGAGGTTGTGGAGTCCCCTTCTTTGGAGATTTTTCAAGACCTGTCTGGATGCAGTCCTGAGTAACATGCTCTAGCTCTGGGCAATCCTGCTTCGGCAGGGGAGTTGGACTAGGTGATCTCTATGGTCCCTTCCAACTCTAAAAATTCAGTGAAATTCAGTGAAATTCAGTGAAAGTGGAGCAGGGATTGAGAAGTCTGTTATGGTTGAGCCAAACAAAATGAAAAACAAGGTGGATAACACCGATCCTAAACAGCAGATGCTGAAGGAGCCATTTAGGTTGTTGCAGGGGATATCCAGTGGTTGAGGTTCCTTGGAGAAAAATCTTACAGAATACCTATTCCTCTGTAGTCAGGACATTTAAAAGCAGTATCAATTCCCTCTGCTTCAGGCTGGAAAGCAATCATGAATAGCATGTTTGGAGAAAATGCTCTGTCATGGACATGTTATTGAATAGTGGAATGTTCCAGCATGTAACATGTTCTGCAGAAACAGATGGTTCAAGGGACTGAGGTTCTGGTACCAGAGTCATGGTACCATTGGCTAGATGCAGACAACAATTTGTCTATGTGCAAGATGGACATCAACAGCCCGGAGAGTGACTGGGTATGAACCATATTTGCTTAGTAGCAGAAACAAAGGAATAAGTCTGGAGGACTCTAACCAGCTACATCGCTGTTCTGGTGATTTGCACTAAGGATGCTGCATGACAAAAAAACCCTGTTGGGTGTTAATTCTTTTCATTGTCTGTTATATTGAGAGACAAAAGACTGGAATTCAAAGAGGGCACACCAGCTTCCTTTCCTGCAAGGTACTCAGGGTGTTTAAGTGAGTCCACTGTTTGAATCTGATACCTTGGAAGTGTCAGATGGAGCAATGATCAAAAAACATTAATGGGAATAAGGCAAAGATATAAAAACACATCCAACGTGGTTCCATGTCACATGTGCTGCTCGTTCAAACAGTTTGCAGACCTTGGAAGCTGGGAGCAGGGTGAGGGGGACGAGAGGAAAAATCTATGAGAGTTAAGCCAGACAGACAAAGTTGAATTCACAAGGGAATCTTTTTCTCCTGAAGGCAATTATATTTTATGAAGTCTTCATTCCTCCCAATGCCTCACTTCCTTGAGATTATCTTAATTAGATACAAAGGCAATATAGCAGCAAAGTAAATTTTGGAGCAGCCAGGAGTGGAGCTGGCAAGTAGCTCTTCTGAGACTGCACCTGGTGCATGGTGCTCAGTCAGGTTATACCTAAAAGACTTTAGAAAACAGGAATATTCCTATTTCATGCCTTCTGATGCTTAACTTTCTATCCAGAAAGGATCCCCACTAGATCAGGAAACTTTCAAATATGCAGAAGGTGCAGCATCTAACTTGGGTAATAACTATCTACATGGAGAAGGCAGAAAAAGGGATGATGTGGAGTGGGTAGATGTGAAAAAAATAATTCCTTAAGGTCACACAATATAACCCAGTGAGACAGCCAAGAACAGAAGCCCAAATTTTCCAACTTCTCCTTAATCTCTAGAACGCAAAAGGAGCTTTGAAGCTTCCAAGCATTTGTCATGCTAGTTGCCACTTCAGAGTCACACTTACCACATTGCAGGGCTGAAAATGACCACCAGTGCTGCTGATACAGGTAACCTGTAGCTACGCTGGAATATTGTCCCTGGTGTCTTCCTATTCCAGCCTTCCTTCCCTGCAGCTTGTTCTCTAGAGAATGTGTACACGGTAACATGTGGAAAGTGAGGGCTTGTGGCTGAACAGGAGAGGTTACTGAAAGCTAAACGTTAAGGCTTCCACCACTTAGCCCTATTTATTCCAGTACACTTAATATTTCCCATTAACTGCCGAACAAATGTAATGACTCAGACATTAATGAAATCCATATAAAGTGCGCGTGGCTTAAGTGGGGATGGCCGAAAATGCACAGCACAAAGAGACGTTGGGCAAGAGATGGAGAGGGCTCACCCGGGTAGCGTTTTTGTTGGGCAGCAGGAGACCAGGCAAACAGACACACCAGGGTGCGTGTCTAAAAGCAGACCGCACTGTAGCCTTCCTATAATGTTAAGCACTTCCCCGGTCATCGTGGAAGGATAGTGCACAACAGCTGAGGCTTGGAGTAAAGTTAGAAAGACTTCAAGAAAATAGAATATTCCCTTTGTTCTCTATATTCTGTTCTCTCTGCTGTCTTTAGAGCAACCTGTGTAAGTTGGTGCAATTTTTCCTTCCAAAGAATTCGTTCATTCCTGTAATCGCTTCATGGCTAGAAATCTGCTGGTAAGGGTGTTATATGTAGAGGAGACTCAGCCCTTGAGATCAAAGGGTTTAGTTACTGCTGAACAACGAAGTAAGACTGTGGATTTTGGGTTTTACATTAATGATTATTGTAGATTATGACATTACTTTCAGCTAAGTATTTCCATCTGTATTTATCTGAAGGGTATCACTTGTACACTGTTATCCGAGTTCAGTGAATTATCCCAGCTGTCCTGTAGTCTTTTGCTGTGCACGTCACAAAAGACCTTTCTAATCAGGAGCCTTTGACTGACTTGCTACAAAGCCAAGCCAAGACAGAAATCTGCCAAAATCTTATGAGATAGATTATAGCATGCTCAGACTGAAAATACATAATCATGTGCCCTCTGTAATGAAGTTACGTGTCTATTTGGGCCCATGCTAAGCAAGAGATCTTTTTTCCCTAGCTATGCTTAATGACTGGAAATGCAGTGCCTGCACTTAAGGTGCAGTGTTGGTGGGTGTGTTACAGCTACCACCAGTGTGACTGGGTCAGGATAAAAGTAAATCCACAATAAAATGGTAAATCTACTGTAGGAGCATCGTATTTCTGCTGTCCTTTTAACTTTGCTGCACTGACCATGGTGTGTCATTAAATCACGAGCATGGTGAAGGGTCTGGAGAACAAGTCTTATGAGGAGCAGCTGAGGGAACTGGGGTTGTTTAGTCTGGAGGAAAGGAGGCTGAGGGGAGACCTTATCGCTCTCTACAACTACCTGAAAGGAGGTTGTAGTGAGGGAGGGTCAGTCTCTTCTCCCAAGTCCCAGGTGATAGGACAAGAGGAAAAGGCCTCAAGTTGCACCAGGAGAGGTTTAGACTGGATATTAGGAAAAATTGTTACACTGAAAAGGTTATTAAGCATTGGAACAGGCTTCCCAGGGAAGTGGTTGAGTCACCCTGGAGGTATTTAAAAGATGGGTAGACACAGCGCTTAGAGATATGGTTTAGAGATGGCTTTTGTTGGTGTTAGGTTGATGGTTGGACTAGATGATCTGAAAGGTCGCTTCCAACCTAGGCAATTCTATGATTAAGTATCCATAACTGAAGCATGTTTTGCTGTAAAATGCCCTCAGTACCGTCAAGTGTTGGAGCTGCTGGTTGATTTGGGTGAAATCAGGAAGATCTGCTCAGTGTGAGACCTGGGAACAAGGTCCTGCCTTGCTGTGTCTTTCCTGGTGCAATAGGGAGGCACTGGGAGTTTTATAAGGAAAGATAAACAGTCTCTGACTTTTTGCATGCTTTGAATTCTCAGCTGCCCATGCTGCCTTCATGTTGAGCAGCCTCCCTGCTTGATAATGGTTCATAACATGCTGGACCACCACAGAAAATATCGGGATAGGTCATTTCACTGAAATAACTTGCCCTTGAATGAGGATTTCTCCCTCACTGAACAGGGAGGGATGAGGAGACTTGTTAACCCTCATTGTTTTCACTTCAAAATCAATGAGAAATGGGTAATTTCTAGAACTGAGACAACCTAGTAAAAACTACCAGCTTTTTCAGCTACCAGAGAACTACCAGCTTTTTCAGCTGAGTTCCCTGGGAGGAGTAACCTCTTGCAGGAGACAGCCCTTCCTCAGCTCCCGTGCTCTGCAATCCCGTCTTGGTGCTTCCTTTTTCAGTGCCTTTGAGGTTTTGTAGCTGTCTGAATACACCAGAATCCAGCACCGACGCGGTGTTTTAACATATGAAAATTACCAAATGTCTCCTCTGCATGTGTGTGCTAAAGGTAAGCTTTATTCCTTCATCTCACGAGCAAGGAAGTTATAAAGTTATATAGAGTTATAAAGAGGTTAACACTGTGGCTGGGCTGGGAATTGAACCTTCATCCACTGAGCTTCAGATCCAGGGAATTAATTAAAAATTGATTCGGGCCCTAACAATACTATCTACTTTAACAGGAAGCAAAAAAACCCCAGCAACAAAGCTGTGCCCAAAATAGAGTACGGCCTTGCCCGACTGTGCAGGTTGTTAAATTCTGTTGTCACCTCCATGAAAACGCTGTGGTTGGGCATGGTGTGGTGTCTGGATGCCTGTTGTTTGCCATGTTGTGGTGACAACACCAGATGACTTGCGTCAGATCAATAATCTTATATCCTTGAGGTATTTATATCTCATCTAATCTGCACGTAATGGATTATACACTGTACTTGCACTAGGGGTTTGAATTTCATTATTGTTATTAAGATGTTATTTCCATAGCTGCTTCATTCATTTTCATTTTGCAAAGGCCTGCGCTGAAACTTTAGTGGCTTTGCTACCCAATTACAATAATGTCTTTCAATTATGCTACAAATAGGAGACTCTAGCAGCTAATATTTAGAGTGTAAAATGTTCTTTTTTTTGGCCTGACACCTGTGATGTGCAGGCATCCTCTGGTACTATTGTTATGCTAAAGCATTTACAGAGTGGGATCAAATCGCACACATTTTAGACACGTAGAAAGAGACATGTTACCTGCCCCAAGGAGCTTGTATTTTAGGATAAGGCAAGACAAATATAAGACAAGACACTTGAAAACAGATCAGTTCAAGAAGAGACTGGCAGAGGAGAGAGAGAAGCAGGTTGGGAGATGAGCTCCAGAATGATGTTTTAAATGTATGGCAGCACGTGAGAGGTGAGCACTGCTGCGGGAAGGGAAATCAGGTGCAAGAATTAGGACCTATGACTGGAGAGCTGCACTTCGCAACAAGCTTGTTGCAAAGCCCTTCAGACACTGCTGTCAGGGTAGTTTTCGTGGGAAGTGAGAAGTATCTACATGTAGATAAAAACGTAGTGAAAGCCCTTCCCTCCCCAGCCTTGCCAAGGCATTGCGCCAGAGCTTCTTATGCCATCTTTCATTCCAATCAAATTTTCCTCCTGTTAACGTCTGTGTTGGTTGTGTATCCCAGGGACAAGTCCAGCAGGACCTAAGTGGAGTCAATACTGAGCTGATTTCTCCTTGCAGCTCATGACTTGTGTTCCCATAGACACAGAAAGGAAGAATCCCTGCAGTTAGCCCGCTCTTTTACTGGATAAAGAGAGGCAGGAGACAAGAACCCTGGGCTCAGATTCATTAGCTGTTTTGTGGCAGTGGTGTTACTAGTTTGGAGAATGAGATGGAGAGACAGACAGGAGTCAGCATGAGATACATGACCTTTGTGAGTCCTTGGGATGAATCTGTCTCCTCTTGATGTGGGTTTTGAATGAAGAGCTCACCCAGGTGAACCATCCAACCACGTCTTGGTTTCAAGAGTGCCGTAGGTGTGACTGACAGTTAAAAGGCACAAGATGAGAACTGTATCCTCAGGAGCCTGCAAGCCATTGTTTCACTGAAGCTTTCTGCTAAGAAGTGACATCTCTCTAAGGAAAACTAACTGTATTATCTTCCATTAATTTGACACGAGAGTATGACCTTTGTCTCAATTAAATAGGATCTGGGGAAAGAGATGCTACAGAAGGCTCAGCAATGATCGTACCGTCACAGCTACTCTGCCCTACTTATTCCCCCCACTGTTGTAAGGTCTGAAATCCTCACACGCCGTGGAAAGAACTGTAATGTTTGGACTTAAAGATTTCATAGAACTTTATGAACACTAGTAGTTTATGTTAAATGCCTTCGACCGCTGAAGTTTGCAATGAGGCTTAGATTAAAGCTTATGGTGACAGGGCAAATAGGACAATATGACTTTGTGTTGGCCCCATCAACTCCCCTTGTGCTGGTGGTGTAATAAGACAAACCTGTGCATTGGTCACTGTGGAGACTGTGGCTTTTAGTGGGCTTTCTCTTTTGAATGGACTTTCTCTTTCTGGCTGGGGTTGGATGGCTCTTAAATTTGGGCTGAGACTGCCCTCAGAAGTAGTATGGCTCAAGCTTGTGAATTTTAAACTGATTGGTCAAAGCAAGGGGAAAAGCCTAATTGGATTTATTAGCCACAGATCTGTGAAAGACAAGCTGCCCTTCCCTGCATTAATCATTTGCTGTCAGATTACCTGCAGTGGTTATTTTGCTAACCAAAAGCAAGGGAAGGAGAGGAAAGATGGGGAACTTTTCCACAGTGACCCTGCAGGGAGCATGCTGTACAGATGGACAAACGGCAGATGCTAGTGACAAATGCAGACACCAAATAGTTCCTTGGTACATCCCGATTACCAGGCCAAGGGAAATGGCTGATGCCGTCAGATGCCAAAGGGGCACGTTGGGTTTAGTGTGGCAATGAAATTATGAAACCTACCATGACAGTGAGAAAGGAAGTCAGTTAACCGCTATGACTTAGGAGATCTGGTTTCAGGTCTCTGTTTAGCAGCTTCATTAGGCAAATTACTATATGCCTTTGCACCTGGCCTACCTGTGAAGTGCAGATAATGTTTCTAGTTGTAGTAGTTATATTAGAGATTGAGAGGCCCTCAAGTGCTATGTTTGTTAAAGGTTCACAAAACAAGGTCTATTGCACCCAAGACAGGGAACAAAAGCCATTTCAAGTACTTCAAAAGCTGTAGGATGTTTGCATTTCTGAGCTATGAAATGTTTTCAGAAAACTCTTGTCACACACACCTTATTTATGATTGTGGGACAGATTCCCTGGGCCAGTAGATGTTTGGTTTCATGCCTTGCACATCACCAAGAAAACCTGGAACAAAAGCTGTGGTTTTCCTGTGCAGAACTAAACCTGGAAACTCTTTTTAATGTTATTTTAGCTCTGGGATATGACTCTTTGTTTGTGACAGACTCTTCGTTTAGTTAAAAAAAACCCTGCTGTGGTGCTTCCTTAAAATCTGTGGAAGAATTTAAAGTCTTACATCATGATGTTTAATTAACGTAATTGAGCAGACTGATGAACCCTTAACACAGTACGAAGGATGAATTCTTTGTAACAGAGATTATAAACTACTTCTTTGAAAAACATTTATTTGGAGGAAAAACCTAGAGGTGCTAAAGAAGCAAATTTATGACTCATGTAATGAAACTTAACTTCTGTGATAGAATAAGTTGAAAACATGTATTTGTCCTTTTTTAATTGGTTCCTGTCTGTGTAGGTATTAGGTACATCAAATTAAATTTAAAAAGTCATACACCAGGTAGCCAAGTAGTAAAGGCATAGAATTTAAACCGTGTAAGATGTGAATCTGCATGGATTTGATTCCCATGCCTAACAGTCCCCATTTTAGTTCAAGTTTTCAGAAGCCACCCCAAGTTGAAGCCTTACAACAACTGAAAAGGGGAGAGTGCAAACACATTGTTTTCAGACCCCAACTGAGTAAAACACTGAGCGACCCCGTGTAATTTCAGTGTTAACCTTGCTGTGATCAGGAGGTTGGGCTGAAGACCTCCTGAGGTCCCTTCCAACCAGAGGGATTCTGTCCAATATGGAAGAAGCTTTCTATTGTAATGATGCCTCTTCAGGCAAAGACACGCACACACAAACACGCAGAGATTCAGGCCAAAGCTGTGTCTTAGGGCATAGTCTTGTGACTCTGCAGTTTCAAAATGGTATAAAACATAAAGAAACAGATAAGAAAAAAATCTGTAATTTTCTGTGATGCACGAGAAGGAGACAAAAGATTCTCTGTCTGTGAGTTTGGAGCACATGGAGAATCATGAGATAACAACTTCTTCTGTCTAATAATATTATTTTTCAGGGAGTGGTCAGCTATTCCTACTTCTGCCACAAATACATTGAGATTACAATGATAGACAAAGGTTTTTTCTTCTACCAGAGGTTCTGGCAACGTGTGATTTTGTGGGTCTCTGTTCTCTTTTTAAAAAACATTATATTTCTCGTCTTTGGCTGGAAGAAAAAAATCTAAATTATTCTTCTGCATTTCAGAGTAACACAGAAATATCCTTTAAGTATAGAACCATATATTTTGAGAAATGTATTTACTATTACAAAGCAGAAAAAAAAGCTGTGAGTTTCATAGTAAAATATGCTTGCAGAGGTGATGGGGGGTGGTGGTCATCTTCACCATCAGTTCACAGAATATTTCTGGGACTTTTCACATTTTCACACTGTACTGTGACTTGATTTGAAGTAACCTTCCTGCTGCAGGATAGGAAAACTCCTCCTTTAAATTCACCTATTTTCTTCTGTCTGAAAATACCCCAAATTGGCTGCTGGAAAACTGCAGTACTGGTTATAACTGCTTTTGCACTTACATTATATATGTGTTCAGGTCAAAGAATTGTATATACCTACCTTCACTAATCAGTGCTTATATCTTGCTTCAAGGCTTTTCTCTCTGACAGTGGAATACTGGCATCCCTAAGTAATTCATGAGGCAAGGTAAGAGTGCCCTCAGCAATACTACACTTAAAACTTTGTAATACTTTTCTCCAGAAAAGTATGCACCTTGGAAGTATTGGTGTCATTTATTGTATTTCTCATATATGACTCCATACTAACATTTTATTTGCTCATTAATCGAAAAACACAGAGGTTTTTCTGGAATGCTGGGGACCACCTGTGACTAAGACCAGAGTAGAAAGACAAATTTCTAAAAACCTGCAGGAGAGTCTGTGATGGAGGTTGCGTGTCTGTAGCCTGTGCTAATAGTACATTTCATTTGTTTGTTATCTCAGTTAGCTCTGAATGTTACAAAATTCAGTATGTATTTAAGAGAAACTCTAACCATATTGTACATCTTATGGTTTACAAATCTACTTTAGTTACATAATGAAAGTGTAATAATAGCAGTTCTGGCAAAACCAGACCCCCCTCCAGGTGCTGAGCAGCTGGAAAGAAATGAGACCTCAGAAAGGGAAAAGTCTCAAATTTTTGTGGACAAATGTATAAAAGAGCTGAAGTAAATACATTTTAGATGTACTTGATTTCAGGCTTTCATTTTTAAGATACTTCACAACTTGATAAGAAGTAGGTATTTTTGCACGCGTGTGCTAAGGTTTTTAGGATTTCCAGTTTCTAAGCATATATTTCAGGGCTGGGGATAAGATTCCCAGGACTCCCAGCTTAGCAGCTACTGCTAAATAAAAGGTTATATACAGCATGGTATTTGCTGTAATGTTTGTTGAGACATACCCTGATAAGAATTGGAAGAAAAAAGAGGAAACGATCAGGGCCATTGAACCTTATTCATAATGGGAGTAAAGCCTGTGCAAAGCTGACTGTACAGCTTGTGCTTTGTGCAAAAGATATGCTAAGGATGAGCAAAGGAAAAAGAAAATTATAGGTGAAATACTAACTTCAGGCAGATGAAATGTCTTAAATACCAGCAAGTCTAGAAGCTTCAGATTGACATGATTCATCTTTTAAACAGAGTAAATATCATTGGTGAGGGCCTCAGGAGGCAAACTCTTTTCTAGAAAAAATAAAAGAGTAAGAGCTTCTCTAAGAAGGTGAGGAAAGCTAAGGGGTATTTGTTGACAAAAAGCCCACCAAACCCACAACAGGAAAGGCTTTGCAGATGACATGTTAGCATAACGTGTCCTGGGGGAAGCTGAGGAGAGATTGCTCTGAAAATCCCGCTGAAAACCAGTGTCTCCCTGGTTGCTAATGATGGCAGAGACTCTGCTGAAGAGGATAGGGACAGAGAGATCTTTTCCCCAGGGAAGATGTGGCTCCTTGTGGCAACAGTGTGGTTTGGGGCAAGAGGTGGGATCTATTTGGAAGGATTTGGCTTTGTTGGTATGAGGCATGTACTGACCCAACTGCTTTCTGAAGCCCTAGACATAATGATATAGCAATTTGTTAGTGAAATGAATGATTGCCAGGTTATTTTCTACAGTGATATTTACTGTTCGATAGTTTGTCTGACCTTTTCATTGAAAATAAATGAAGGCATTTTTTGACATGGATTTCTTCAACTGGATCAGTAAGTTGCTTTAAAGAACAGAAGAATTAAACTCAATCTTAAATTGCACCCTTTTGTAGTTGAGGTTGCATAAATATAAAGCTTGTCCCCTCTAGCATGTTCATCCGCAAATAGAGGTAACATATAGCATATCCAAATAACATTTTTAGTGGCCTGTGCTTTCTGTTCTGTCCTGCTTCTTTCTGTTGGGGTCCCCATGGATGCAGAAATAGCAGCAGAAGCAAAAAAGCTGCAGGAGACGCTGGAGTGGTCAGACAAAAAAGATAGCAATTAGCACTATAGCCGCATTTAGAAAATATTCTCAAATCAAATACTGCAATGGTTCTGTAAAAGGGGAGCCTTTTTATATCCCAAGACTTGTTTCAGTTATGGACATGATAACCTTAATTCCATAGGTCCAGATGTGAAAAAAAATTGGAGTAAAATGAGCTCAAAAGTCCTGCCAGACACACGAAACTGTGTAGCCGTAACTACATGTGCAGAGTCCAGTGCCATCTGTGTGAACACAGCACATGCAAGCACCAAGAACTGCTTCAGACATGTCCTGTCTGTGGTTTGTTTGGGTTACACACAGTAAGTGTCTGATAACCAAATTAAATGTTTTGCCATTTTTCTTCTGGAGCAAGCAGTCAAACCTGTGAAGGGAAGTGTTATGAGCACTAATAGCTCATAGAGATGGATTCTTTGAAGCACTTCAGTAGAAAAAAATATTCTCAATGACTTGATTGTGTGCAGAAGACAGGCAACACGTATCGGCCTTTATGAAGACCTTTACGGACCTGCAGCTCCAGAAATGGACGCCTTCGTAGGTTCATGCTGTCAAAGTTCACCTGGCTGCTTCATTGCTGGAAAGTTGCTGAAGGATTTCACCTGTCAGAAGATCAAACGTGCAGAGAAGTACAGCTTCTAAGTGCTCTGTTGAGAAACTCTGAGTTCCACCCATGAACCTTTGCTGAGGTATCACTGCTGAGGCACCAGAGGTAAATGGGTTGTTACTGTGTATGAAAGACTGAGAGGCAAAAATAATTAGTGTTAGGTTGTTCCTTTAGCCAGTCTGAGGTACTGTGGAGCTGGTGTTGGTGTCCTTGGGAGGAATCTGAAGTACTATAGAGACATCTCCATAGAGGTGCTATAGAGAATCCAGGGCATCAATGTGCTGGGGAGCAAAAGGGGAACTTCTTGAATGTTTTGACATAAGACTTTTGACTTACATAAAGAACTGGCCTTTTAGTATATAAGTACTCTGTAAGAAGAAGGGATGGGAAATTTATATTGTTAAGATGACATCATAATCCTTTTCAGTGCAAGACCCAGGCATCTGTCTTCACAGCTATTTACAGCTTTATGTTCTTAGTGCGTCATGGTGCTTCCTCCTCAGAGCAGGAATAGCAGACAGGTATCCGTCTCCATCTATCTGGTGTCTACTGTGTATTGCAGACAAAAAAACCATTAAGCTATATTATGAGTTTCAGGGTGGGGAATTGAAAACAAGTCCTTTTTAGATGGTCATGCTGTAAATAGACAGGAAATCCACAGAACTTTAATTTAATATTTGTTTTTTCCATGATTATGTGTATCCTCGTACTCTAAAACAGTGAAAACTTTAAAGGGATGTAGGATAATGCTTTTCTTTATTACAAGATACAGAAAAAGGCCAATTATCTCAAAAGATGAGCATGTGCCAGTAGAACCCACTGGGAGCACAAGCAGAACAGCACGGCTTGAATTGGGGTGAGAGACTGGGGATTTCTCTGAAAAATCAGACTTGGCTGTCACAGCCCTTGGTGCCTGGTTGTGTATTATCTGCAAAGAGGAGTAATTGTATCCTTTTGTGCTACAGAGGTAAAGCTGGTGATGTTTTTTTGCTACTCTGCTCCCTTCTGTAAGGAAAAGCGGGGAATATTATATTGGGCATCCCAAAACTTTTTATGACACATTCTCTTCCCTCAGTTATTTTGGGAATTGACAGCATTAACATGTGCCGCATCTCTTTCCACTTGCACGATCAGAATGGCAGATGAATTTAATCAAACAATTTAATCAGTGAGCCCCACTAAATGCCAGATTACTAAATTGTTCTAAAATTCTTCATGTAGTAAATGTGGCCAAAGAATTAGCCTTTCCTTTTTTTAAGAGCTGTCATTGATCCCAGTAAATGCCTTTAGTGTTCTCCCTCTCGGTAATTACCAGGCTTCATTATACAATCGTAGATGTGATGAAATGGTTTGCCTGCCTTTGAAGCATGCCAAAACCAGTTACACATTAGTAATAAAAACATTTTCATAGCCCATTTCACCCCTGCTTACAATCACTTAGGGTTTTTTTTGTAGAGATGCAAGATCACTGCCAATACCTTGACAGGTGATGCCACATTCATGAATCATAAGGGAGACTTGAACCATCCATTGGGTGATTATTTAAGGGAACTCATAAATGAGATCCCAGAAAATCAACACATCATGCTGTGTGTGTCAGCAGGACCAAAAAAGTATGGGTAAATGTCAGGTAGAAAGGCGTGTCTACAAAGCAAAGGACTTACCCCGAATCAGGAAAAGTCAATTTTGGCAGTTTTGAACAATTCAGTCTCAGGTCATGGTGCAGCTCTGAAGGGAAACAACCTTTAAAAAAGCGAGGGAGCCACTGCAGGTGCCAATCATTAGGAAGAGCACTGCCAGGCAACAGAAACAAAAACACTTCCAGAAAAATCCTTAGCTCAGCAGTATTCACAATTAGAGCCTTAAACCCCAAAAGATAAATCACATTCTGGTGGATTTCGGAAATAGGTATACAATGGAAATACCCCTTTTCCTGAAGTTTTACATGGACCACCAACTTCGGTAAAAGTTATTCTATGAAAAAAAGTATTGAGTAATGCCAAGTGAACGTTGTTTGTTAGGTCTGAGAACAGAATAGACTATTATAATAGTTGGCAACCTCTGTATAAAGACTTTCTTTATAAATAGGCTTTCATTAATGCTGTAGAGAGTTTATCTTTTGTTTTGATTAGGCAGCTGTTCTCCAGCCATGAAATAAATATGTGTTATTGTGGATTATTTGATGTGGTCTGCTTGTGAAAGTGATGAAACTGGGAAACTCTACATCACAGGCAACTGAATAGTAGGTGGGTAGTCCAGAGCATAGTCCCAGGGAGAAAAAAAAAAAAAAGAAGAAAGAAAGATAGAAAGAATTCTTTAACATTAATTTAAACACAAATTTTATCTTTCTTTTAAAAACCTCCTGGCGTAACATGCAAGTTACAGGTACAAGGAAACTGATGTATGCTGGTAGCATTTAATTCTTTGTAGAAAAATTTGAAGATGCTCCCCAAACCCATAGTAGTTAACTGCTGATGGATTTAGATGTTCTTATACCAGAAGCTTTTAGATTAAGAGTAGAGCTCTTCTGTTATATTGGCTAGTGGTTTGTATATCAAAAAGAACTACTGCCGGGTATAAAATGAAGATGTAGGAACAGACTCTTTTAAAGCCTGAGTCTGCTGAAGGAGAACATGTCCAGCTGTGTGAAGAGAAATAAACCCCTTCTAAAGCAACTCATCCAGTTGTTTCTCCCCAACAGAGAAAGCTATGTGCACTTTGCTCTCACAGAGCTGAACAGCAACCCCTTCAGAAATATCCTGTAACATCTTAACAGGAAACATTCTTCGGATGGGGCTCAAAATTGGGAGTCCTTAAAGAGGGGTAAAAATCCCATTGAGAACTGGAGGAATAGAAAGCTCTCTCTTAAAAGAAGCAATGGCAGTGAAACACATGGGAAGGGGTATAAAGCAGACTGTTACTAAATTTTACTCTATTTTCTGCTTATCAGTTTTAATCTGAGACAGTAAAATGAGTGCACAATCCAAAACAGATCTGGTGTTCACTCACAGGAGAGGGAATGAGAGATTTTTCTTGCAAAGGGGGAAAACAGAAGAACTGCAGCATCTCAGGTCATGGCTGTGGAGGTGAAGGCTATTTTCTAAAGACTACATTTAAATGAATTTGAGAAAACTACAACTTGCTTTATGCTTCAGAAACGTCTGACATTTGAAACAGGATGATGTGAATAAAGGAAAAGTCAATATGTTTCTTCTAAAACAGGCAGAAAATAGACATCCTTAACAAATTCACTACCTGCCTTGTAAGTCAGAAAGCCTTGTAGAGCATGAAACACATTTTAGGAAGAAATGTCTGTTCAGGAAAATGCACCAGCAGATACATTTAATCTCTGGATAATAAAGGGCTCTCTTGTTAATGGTTATAATACGCACAATTTAGTTTGTTGTGCCCTCCAGGCTCTAGTCTGTGTCATTAAAACCCACCTAATGCTGGGGATGCTTTTATGAAGCATGAGGATATTTGTGTGAAAGTGCTGCTCTGACTAAAGAACTCTTCTTCTGCTACACTCAGATATACTGAGAGGGTCATTTTGGAACACCTGAATGTCAACTGCATACTATAATTCTCAAATACAACAACTAAAAAGTGGAAATTGGTTAAAATAGTTGTCTTTTTTTTTCTTTTTCTTTTAGCATTTATATAAACATTTCTGTGTTTCCTTAGCATGTTCTCTGTTGTTACAGAGGGTATCTGTGTCTAAAAGTAAAACAAGACTGCAGCACTGTGTTTTTATTAAGAACTGTGGTACTTGCAAAGGCATGAGTCGATTTGTTGAAATAGGTTTTGAAATGACCCACATGTCAAAAATTCTCTATAGCATTAAGTATATATATAGCATATGAAGTTTATATAATATATGTATTTCGTACAGATAGATTTTCTACGTCTGTAATATATATTTTGTATATATTTATGTCTGGCATCACCACTACTTTTTTTCATACTAAAGGATCAGAATATGCTTTCAAAATGCAGAAGACAGCTCTTCCTTCTGTGAGGTAGGAAAAATGTAAAGCAATTACTTCAGACACCAAAACAGAATTTTTTGAACTCTAGGCTGAAATGTTCCGTATTTCTCAGGGTAGTCCTGTAAAACCATTTCACAGTCTTTCTAGAAAAAGTAATACTGAGAACAGGGTTGGGTGAAAAGCAGGATGCCACTGGGAAACAAAACCATTTTGAAATCAGGACTTATGCATTAGAATTTGCCTGTGAAGTTTCTGGTGGGTGCGAGTCCATTTTCATGTGTAGTCAAAAAGTATTTTCTTCTCTATACCAGTGTTAAAAACTTCACATAGTAACATTAAGCAGACATTGATTAAGTTCTTGAGAAGTTTGTTTCTGCTTTAAAGTTTCCCATTTTAATAAGTGAATAGTGTGCACATCTGATCAGGAAACAAGACAAATACAGAATATCCTTTGGCAAACTCTTCCCAATTAGTGAACATGGTCTGATCTTCCCTTTATTTACTGGCTAGGTGCCCTCCTACGTATCTTCTTCTGTACAGCCATCAGTGTCAGACCTGTGGAACATGGAAGGGGTTGCTCTCCACTGATGTGCCACCGGTGTGAAAAAAATAATATAATCTGTCTGAAGCTGAAGGGATTTATAATGCATTTCTTGCTAAAGGCATCATTTTCTGTGAATCTAGTAACAACTGTTTTAAGCAGCTATCCCAAGAGTAAGTTTTCTCAATTACTGGCCTGGTTGCCAAATGCTTTCAACAATCCTGTTTCATGAGATAGATGACAATGGCTGCAAGCAAACCTCCACGTCCCCGAGAAGATTTAAGAGGCACCTGTAGGTTCTGCATGGCTTTTGAGAAAAGGGAATGGGATAACATTTGCAGTCGGCACTGACCAGCCACAAGGTGACTCATTTATACCCAGTGTGCTTTAATATGGGGTAATTTCACTTTTGCTTTCTCCCAGCTGTGTCTGGGCTGTCAGGTCGGCATGTCCTTCTGGAGCCATGGTGCTGCTCATCATTCAGGGCTGCTGCTCATCATACAGTTGCTGCTTGTTACGTGAAGGTATCTGTACAAGTAGGCTAGTCAAAAATTGAGTGTCATGGTTTTAATTGAGCAACAACATCTGTGGAGGCTCTGTGAGTCTCCTGACAGTGTGACTGGAACTTCTGAAATGATAGTCCAAGCTGACATCCTGCTCACTGGAAAACACTTAAGGAAGATTAATTTACTTTACTCCCAGTTAAAAATAGAGTAGGATGGTGAGAAACAGAGACAGAACTAAAAACACCTTTTCCCCTTCCTTCTCCTCCATCTCTGACCAACATGGGGGCAGTGTCTGGTGTCTTCTCACAGGGTGCTGTGACACACACACATACCCCCTGCTACCAAAACCTTGCCACATAAACACAATACAGGTTTAATCATCTTAAGGTTACTTTCCAGAGAAGGTACAGTTGTCTTAAAGAAATGACAAGTGTTCTTGTCAATCTGCGGGGTTTCTCCTCGGGAAGGGCATGCTCAGTCTGTGCTTGGGTAATAGCCCCACTGGAGGGATGCATGACAGGGTCTTTCTGCTGTCAGCACAGCGCTTGTTTTGTTAAAGCCCTGGAGGTTTCACACAAAGGTTAAGCTTGTTGATCACCTTACCAAAGCAAAATGATACTAGTCTGTTCTGGTGTAACAGTATTTCTGTGATAATGGAGTTGGAAGAATAATTCCCTTTACGCTCCCAGGTGTTTGTCATATACAGTGGGTTCAGACTTCAGATATGGGAGCAATATAATAAGGGGATAAGAGATTTCCTCCTCGGCTGGCTTTCTACAGTGTTGGTTTATGCATTAGAAGAACTGAATCCTCAAGTCCTATCTGCAGTGAAGGGAAATACAGAAGCCTCGCAACTTACTACCTCTAAAATACTGACTATTTCAATTTCAGTGGAAAATGCCTAATCACTACCAGAGCACAGCTTTCTGGACAACTTTTCTGCTTGAGAAACTTGATCAGGAGCACTTCAGGAAATGCAGAATGAATCATCTGTAATTGCTGAAGGTTTGAAAATAGCCTCATCATACAAATATATCCTTTCTCCTGTGCGAAAATGAGATTTGAAAAGAAGTGGCTTAATTTATATGCTTTTATCTGTAGGTGGGGGGTATTTCTATCAAAACTTCCACACTGCACTGATGTGAAATAGGTACATTAACTATTCCCTTCCAGGAAATTGGAGAATTTAAAGCTGGAAGTTCAACACAGATCACATAAATGCTTTAACTTATGTATTAATGATTCAAAATATTTGTATATTTTATATGAAAAGCAGAGCTTTGTATATAGGTGTATATAAAAGGTGACTCCTCCCTCTTTTTGATATCAAACCCATGTAGTTTTAAATATGAAACACTCAGAATTCAGAAGCAGATTGATAGTACACTTTATAAACAAAATAGGAAATATAGCTCATGAGTAATATTAAGCATCTTAGCTTACCGACACTAGTGAATTAGGAACAAAGTTAAATTTGTCTCTGGGTTTGTAATGTCCCTTTGTTTTTGGAAATGGACTCAAAACAGAGCTGGAGGTGGGATGTTGCAATACAGAACAGCTGACTGCCGCCATGTGGGCTTGCTTAAGTATGTCATTAGTTGTTTTGTTATGTTATGTGGAGACAGCAAGAATGAATGATTCAGAGGAAGAAAGAGCCATTCCTTGATGTGGCTTGCAAAGGGGATATATTCTCTTTCTTACTCGAGCCCCAGATGTAAGAGAGCTGCTGAGGGGAAGAGATGAAGACAAACATCACTGGGATTGAAGAGAGGTGTGAGAGACATCAGGGAATGGTGTTTGCAAAGAAAATGTTGAGGGTCAGGGGAGTTTTATGTAATCATTTCAAAACCCATGTAATACAAAAAAAGTTAGGTTTGGTTCCATTTGAGAAAGGGCTGATAAGGGACTTTGTTTAGTTTCTTGAGAATTGTTTTCTCTTCCTGTCTCCTTCTTGATCCCCCTGATTGAACGGAAGATAAGTTCCTTTTAACTTCAGTGAGGTCAGGACTTCCCTTATGATTTCCAGGTTTTACGTAAATGCTAGTTCTTAGGTGAGAAGCTAAGAGTTTTATTGAGAAGCTAACAGATTTTCTGTGTTTGTGGGTGAACACTAGAACAGCCACAAATAAAAAATACGGAAAACTATCCCACTTATGTGGGACATCAGCTTAAGACATCAGCTCTCCTTTCTGCTGAAAAGCCATTTTTCCTGCCTACCATGGAAGTCTCTCAGTCCTTCTGCAGATTACATCAACTGAAAACGCATTCATCTTTCCACACCATTTAGGCCATTGCCTACTTAATGGAACATATAATGGGATGAAATTGCCACCTGGTAGTTGAGATACGGGACAGCTCCCAAGGGTATAATTATATAGGCTGCTTTTTAATATTCCAATGGTACTCGGTATGGAGATGTATCCCTGTCTGCGGATTCAGTTCATATTATGGCTTGCAGAAATCAGTGGCATTATTTTCCTTTATGTTTTCCCTAATTGCTGAAAAAGTCTATTTCAAATAGGAATTAACTATGTATGCACTGAGGGCTATGGAACTCTGGATTGAAGTGTGGTTGAAGGAGCAGAGGACAGAATAGGTAATAGTGAACAGTAATGTGCTAATTTGGAAAGAGCTAGTGTCAAGTGAAGAGCTGCACTAACTTGGTTTTACACGAGACGTACATTGCTGATCTAAGTGGAATAAAACAGCTTTCCATTGGAATCTGCAATTGCTGCCAACACAGAAAATTAACATAAATCCAGATATCAACAGTCAAAAAGCCATGTATTTTTTTGAGAGACTACTAAGGCAAGGAAGGAAAAAATTCAAGTTGAAGGAAAAAGGAAAGAGAGGTGGCATATAAACCGTATTCATTGCACTCGGTTCTCTTGAACCAGAGGAACAAGATTTGCTGGGCAGGTAAGATGACCAAGCACAAAGGCATTTGCTGATCATGAGACAGCAGGTCAATTTAAAAGGAGCCTCCAGAGAGGCCATTGCCTCCATAGGTGCCTATGTCACTGCCATGCAAGTGGAAATGTGCACAGAGTTATCCTGCAAAGAATCATAGAATCATCTGGACCAGAAGGGACCGTCAAAGGTCATATAGTCTGACCCCCCCACAGTCAGCAGGGACACCCCCAACTAGACCAAGTTGCCCAGGGCCTCGTTGAGCCTCACCTTGAACATCTCCAGTGAAGGGGCCTCAACCACCTCCCTTGGCAACCTGTTCCAGTGCTCCACCACTCTCATAGTAAAGAACTTATTCCTAACGTCTAATCTAAAGAAGGAAATCAAATCTAAGAAGGAAAAGAATATAGCATGTATGGTAGGAAGGAATCAGACACATTCTCTGAGAGATACAAATCCATGCACAGGTGTAATGCCAAAGAAATACGGCTGGTAATAAGTTGCATCTGAAATTGCATCTGAGTGTGATATTGCAGAAAGATTTGGAACCACACGTGCTGAGCCATCTTGTCAAGGACCAGAGGGGACAACAGACTTGACACCTGTAACCTAGGTTTTCTTTAAGCACTTTTCTGAGGACTTTAGTTGGTTTTAAGTGGTGCAGTAGCTGTTTGCACAGGAAGCCCAACACTATGGCATAGAAGTGCTGTTTCCTTTTTGTTATCAGGAAGAAGTGATCAAATTTGAAGAAGTTTAGAAGGAAAGAGGAATTTTTGAATGCAAGGATGCTTTGGGACTTTCAGCATGCCAGGAAAACTAAGTTGTGCCTCCCAGAAGGATGAAGTGTTGGCATGAAGTTGTGGCTGAACTGCTTCTCTCATGGGAAAAAGAGGGAGAGGGAGAAAAAACCGAAACTGCTGTGCTGTGCTGTGCTGGGAAGACAGCTGTGAAGAGTCGGGTTTGCTGTTCCTATGAGTGATTGATGGCGGGAATCAATCCTGTATTGACTGCTGCTCCAAAACTACTGTTCCTATGTCCTTAAATTTTCCTAATTGATGGTGGCAGCAGCAGCAGCAGCCAGACTGGGCAAAACAAGCAGAGTGTCTGTTTGATCCTTCAGCTGCCTCCTGGCTACTCTGGGCAATAGTTAACTTTGCTCAGTTCTTAAGCAGGGCCATAACCTAATTGTATGCACTGATTTTTTAAGAGGGTCTTGATGTAAGGCTGTGACAGAAACTGATTCAGTATAATAAAAGAATAAAGCCCTTCTGGACTTTTTTCCAGCATAGAAATATCCTCCCAGAATTAAACAGCATCTTTGCCCCATCAGATCTCTCAACAGGCTCTGCTCTTCAGTGCTGTCTCTCCAGTTCTTCTATCTTACTGCTTTTCCTAACCTCCCTTTCCTTCCCATTTCTATTTCTTCTTGAAATTTCTGGGTTAGAGAGCATCCTTAGAGATTATATTTGTGTAGTGCTCATGATACAGTGGTAGTGTTTGGAAAATAGCTAATGGCAATAAGAATCATTACTGTGGCAGATGTCTGAGACTGCAAACACCAGCAAGGAGTGCAAAAAATGAGTGACTTTGAGTGGTCCAATGAAGTGGATCTTAAGGGAATAATGATACCATGAAAACTCAGAAAAGATTAAATTGAATAGCACTGAGAGGAAAAAAAACTCCTTGTTGTTACCAACAGTGGAGCCTGCTAGGCTCTGCAATAGTCTCCTGAGGAATTACTGTAGTCACTTGAAAGTGGACTGAACAGAGCCCTAAAGAATACACTGTTTTGTACGAGTCTCCAGGGAGACGGGCTAAATGTAATCTAACAGGCCGTTTTTATCTCTTCCTTATGTGTCTCCAGGAGTTGTAGCCATGCACTTCATTACTTCGGTGGCTGAGTTCACTGAGCGCGATCAGCTATCAACATTTCTTCTGCCAGCCTGTGGATTTAAGCGCCGTGTTCACCAATATGCTCCCTCCTTTCTGCAGAGGAGGGGGAGTGTGAGGAAGGAGGAGGGCGCCGGGGCAGGGAAGCTGATGAGTTGAAGACTCGTGGTTAGTATGCTGTGCATACACACAAATCAATCGGCCCCTGCCCGGGCATCTTAATCAGAAGCGTGTGGTTCACTGCAGTGGTTAAGTGCTACCGTGCTGGTGATGGCATCTTCTTCAAGAGACGCTATTGATTGCTCTTCTCGCTCTTCTGAGAAGAGATTCCAACTGTGTAGACAGCATCAGGGAGAGAGCTGGTGGAGAAGTGCCCTCTTACAGCTCTACGGGATTAGGATCGACAGTTTAATTTCCCTGGGGGCAGGCGAGCTGTCATTCTAACACAGCCAGAGTAGTGTGGGAAAGAGGAAGGAGATGACTGTTTGAAAGGTCCATTGATTATCTGGATGAGCCTGGTGTAAGGCCAAAGATGATGCAGTGCAAGGACCATGCAAACTGAGGCAGGGGGGCACATGTTTGGGAAATCTCTTTTGAGGGAAAACCACTTTCAGAGTGGAATGGAAGAGAGCAGCGTATTGCAGTGTGGCCTTTCCTTGGAGTGGAAGAGGATCCCAGAGCTGGGTGGCATCAGAGTGGGGATGCTATAATCCTCTGGCAATGCTAAAATACCAGCCTGTTAAAAAAAAAGAGAATATGCGAACAAACATATGATATTGAGTGTAGGAGTACCTTTTGGTGACTGTGTGTTTGACTATATGTGCAAGCATCTGCTTATACATGCTCCATTAGTAGTCTTGTGACTTTTAAAATGCAAGTGTGTTATAAAAAAAACAACAAAAAACAGGGTGATGCAATGTACTCAGAGTATATTTTCAAGAAAGGAGGAGATGCAATGTGATCACATGTGCCATTTTGCTTTTATGAGAAATTCCTTTAGACATTAAGTAAATTTTTAAATTTTTAAAACTTCAAAACTTCAATTACCTTAAAAAAAAGAAACAGCAGTCCTTGTATAAACCATACCATGCTGACAACAAATGAAGTCTATCCGGTTACCTGTGTAATGTGGACTCTCCAATGTGCCTTCCACATTAGTGTCTAGACTGCAGATCTTCTGGGAACAGATACACGAAGCCTCCTCTGCTGTGTTTCGTTGCATTGTGTCATCAAGAAGAAGACAGCCAGCTCTGAAGCAGCTTTAGAGTTTCTTTTTTGAAGAGCCTGCTCATAAGCGTACCAATTAGCTGCCAGCTCTATGCAGATTTAGACATGAATTTTTGTTGGCAGTTGCATTGCCACACCGGTCTTCTTATAATGTAGAATTCTCTCCCTGGTTTGTTTAGTTGTGAAATACTCGTTATTTTAATTTGAAGGCTATTGAGAGTTAGTAATCCAGCTACATCTTTCCTGCAAATGGAAATTTTACCAAAGATCGATCCTGAAAAATGCAGCTGGTGTTTCTAACCTTGTACCCTCGTCCCCCCCGCAGAAAGCAGCTTGGATGTCACAATATAAGAGCAGGAGAGAGCAGGGGTTTAGCTGGAGGGCATGTGGTACATTGCATGAACCATTATCAGGATGCAAGAGACTCAGGAAAAAATCAGTGGTTATTTTAGGTTCAAATCTAGTTGAGTTGAACCTAAATCAACTCAACTAGATTTAGGTTGAGTTGAATACATAAGTGGAAATACATGTTTATCTAAACTACAGGCAGTTCTACAAAGAGCCCAATTATACCCACATTGATTGAAACACTTCCTCAAAGGTGCTGCTGATTTGCTCTTATGCAAAGAGCAGCAGCGTGTTAACTGTGCATTTGTGTGTGAATATATACATCTGAGGAGAAGGGAGTGCTGTTTTCCTTTGCATTCCCCACTTTCTTAGGTCTTATTCCTTCCTTTACACCAATAAATCAACTGCCAATCCTGGCTTTTATTTCTGGGCCCCTGTTTCCTCTGTATTGACAGACATGCAGGGGATACATGTCTGCGGGAGCTCACGGCTAATGCCATAATGAGGAGTATAAACAACAGCGCAGCCCTGAGACTGACCTACCTAAATAACAACTTTTTGGTGAAGTTCTCACTGTTATTTATGTGTGTGCAGAGCATTGGGGAGGCTAAAAAAGAGAACTCCTTTTTTCTCAAAAAAAAGTGAT
This sequence comes from Limnodromus scolopaceus, assembly GCA_028565335.1. NCBI lineage: Eukaryota > Metazoa > Chordata > Aves > Charadriiformes > Scolopacidae > Limnodromus > Limnodromus scolopaceus. Next base: position 44,111,634 of record JAOXNO010000041.1, read on the forward strand.
GTTTCTTTGAATAAACTGGGGTTGGATGGATGTGGATCCAAAGAGCGTTTCTTAGATAATCCTGATGCCAACAGTGACACTGTTAGAATAAAAAGGTGATGGTGGTGGGGTGCTGGGGGAAGAAGCCCTTGTCCCAGCCTGTTTAGCTGAAGCCACAGTGCACGGTGACATGTAAGAAATTAGAATTGCTTGGTGGCGTTCAAGTGTGGTAAGATATTCACTCACGTGAGACTTAAAGTACCCAGTGAGAGGAGACATGATTGACCATTTTTCACAAACCTCTTTTATTCTGTAGATGAAAAATAGGCTTATAACAATTTGTTTCACTCAGCATTTTTACAGCATGCATCTCTTTTTACTGAAGCCATTTTCAAATGTATATTTCCGATTCAGCCTCAGCTATAATTCCAGACCTGAGCATAACCACATTGTTCAGAATGAAGAGGTGCAGTTAGCTCCACCAGACAGCAAAATAAAACCAGCCCAGGGAACAGCGTGTGGATATGCTTTTGAATACCGTCCATTTATGCTGTGCCGATACTAAAGCACACTATTATCAAGTGCTCATAGGCTTAAAGGATGCCATTTTTTATTTTTTTTTTATTTTAGGTTCAAACCTTGATGACAAGATGTGTACAGTTTGAGAAGTCAGTCTCTACAGCTAGAGATTGGAAGGCCCATCTTAACAGTTCTCAGTCTTTTCCATATGGTGCCCTGTCTTACAGCCCTATAATGCTTTTGGACTCCCTCACCATCCCGACATGCAGGAAAGGCAGTTGTCACATCAGCCTGGGGCTGAGCAGGAACTCGGGAGCTTGAGGTCTCTACAGTGGGTTGCAGGCGTTGACAGGGGTTGGTATTCATGCAACCCATCGCACAGGTTTTCACACTCATTAGGTGGAGCTGCTGTTCGGTCAGCAGCCAGTCTTAATTACCGCATACTGGTGGAGTGTAAACCACACGTCGTATCACAAAATGGCTTTGTAGCGTATTGTAGCATTTCAGTCCATCCGACAATTGTAGTTACAGCTGTGGTTGCAGCTGGTGGTCTTGCAGGCGAAGCCTAAGGACTGGATCAGACATTTGGAACATTTGGCTCACACATAGTCCTTTTCTGTGCTCTTGCACGTGTCTTCCCTGAGTGTCAGTCATTGCAAGGCAGTGGTACTGCCTTGTGGCTTTTGAGCTGGATTGGGCTGCTGGGCTCTGAAATGGTGAAAATGCTCCGGCCTCTTGTATGTTAGACTCAGGAACTTACTTATTTCTTGCACAGAGGAGATAGCTTTTTGGAGAACATATGGAGGTTAAGCGCAATCTAATGTTTTATTCAACCATGTATTCCGGGAGAAAAAAAAGTGATAGGTGTTGGGCTATCCAAATGGATGGACCATAGGGTGATACCTCTGCCATGACCTTGTCTCGCATGCTCTGCAAGACAAACTAGACCCTTGAGACCTGAATCTCAGCCTTGGCAGAGCTGTGAGGATGAACTATGTGTGTTTGTGCAATACACTGAAAAAATAAATCCAGATATTTTTACCTCATTGTTCTTAACCAATGGAACTTGGGACAAAGCTATCTTTCTCTGCACTACAATAGTCTTCACTCAGTTCTGGCCTCATTTTGTTTTTTTCTGAACTGCAGGAACGCAATTACGCAGCAGGATTTGGCCCTTATTTGCCTGAAGCTGACAGGAAAATGAACATCTGATGAAGATTGAATCAGTTTAAATGCATAGTAAAAAATAGATTCTTTCTATGGACAAGGTGGAAATAAGAGCCAGCCCTGCTGCAGAACATCTTTGTAAGCCAAGGAGCTTGCAGTGTGTTTCAATGTGACCTCCCATTCCCCCTCATTATCTTCCACTTATTAACCCTGATCTAACTGTTATTGATAGCTCCATTATTCTGCTTGGGACAGCAGTGATGGTCTCACTGACCTTGCCCTGGGTGATCAGAAACTCATTTAATGCTCAGTGTACTCTTTGCAGAAGTATACTGAGGGGAAAGCATATTCAGCATGAGAAGCAGGCATGTGCTTTTACAAGGATTTCTTGTGGTGCTGTTAATTATCTCCAGAGGTGCATTGTGCTCCAATAAATATACTGAAATCTTGTCTAAATTCCTCTTTAGTCTTAGAGATAAAGGTTTTAATGAGAACAAGAGAATAAGAACTGCTAATCCTTGATGCTGCATAGTGTAAATTGTGGGACAATGGCCCAGGAAAGCAAGACTGAATGAAAAACTGAGTCTCAGATTTTACTTGCTTGCATGATTCTCTCTTTCTAGCCTGTCTGCCTCTTGGGCAGTATCAGTAGCTGCTTTCTAAATACTCACTGTCACAGAGAATAAAATTTTACCTCCCACCCTCAAACTTTGCGTAGTAAATTTATTGGCGATGTGACAGCACTTCTGTTCTATAAAGAGTATATAGTCACAAGTATTGTGCTCTATCAGGACCAGATCCTGAGCACTTCATGTAAGTTGAGAATAATTAATGCTCTTAGAAAAAATGAATGAGAATTCTGGCAGTCTTATTCTTCCCTGAAGACTGGAATTTTATGGTACTCTGGCTTGTGCCACTGAGGCTTAGGTTTTTATATGTGAAGCTGGAACGCTTAGGCTATAAGAAATGTTTCTGTAAGTTTGTATTGATTTATTCAAGCTTATATAGATATATTTATGATAAAGTTATAATGCATCTTTTTGTGATGGAAATGCATTTAAAAGTTCATTTGCTGTAGTTATTATTTCCTTCTTTTATATCTCTCAGTTACAGCAATGGAACTAATCGGTTAGTTGATTAATCACTGGTTTTAGTTCCCAGTTTCAGTGCACTTGCATGTAGCTCCACTGCTTGTATCACACGTACTGTGCAGGAGTATTTAATTGCTTTAAAATAAGGTCACCGATGGAACTAAAACAGATGTGCTTTCCATCTGCTCACACAAACGTGCATGAGAATGTTTTGGTTTTAGAAAAGTTCTATTTCAAAAATCTAGTTTCATGATCAAACTAGACCTTTTAATCTTAACGGACATAATACTCTTGGTGTGCCTGCTTAATTGGAGACAAGAAGGGGCCTTTTGAACTTCCAGGTTGCTGCAATATGTCCCAGCTGAGCATGAGAGCTGCAGTTTTTCAAAGACTTACTGGTTAAATGGGAAGTTTTCATCAGGTCCGTAAAGGCCACCTCTTTGGTTGCAAAAGAAATCCACCAGCTTCCCTGCCAGACCTCAGTGCCTGATTCAAAGCAGGAAGGCAATCATGCATTTCAAAGAAAAGAAAGTCTCAATAACATCTTAACACAACAGAATATTTTGCTGTGGATATATTCTCAGAAACAGCCTTCGGTTAACTTCTCGTTTCTTAAACAGTAGTAACGCTGAGCAGCCTGGCATGCAAACTTGAATTCAAAGTATGTACGCAGCGTGACATCCTAACCTCTAAGGATACCAGACAATTTTCATTATAGCGATGGGCAGCACTGTCAACTTGGCTGATAATGAATTGAGTTTATACAGTGCAGCCTGCTAATTCAGAAATAAGGAAATGTATATATATATAAAGAAATGTAGATGTTCTTTTGTTCACAGAAGGGCCATGTGTCATTTTCCCCTGCTCAGATCTTATTCCGAGTTTCGCCTGAGTAAGGACTGCATTATGAAGTTGACAGTGTGGAAGTAGGAGGTGGCCTTTCTCAAGGGATGGTCCAGAAGCTGTGGAATCGCAATCCAGTCATTTCAGTGGTATGTCATTGTGAAAATCTGTGTGAAATCTTTTTTGAGTTAAGAATTTCATTAAAAGACAAAGGAGCCATTTCTTCTTAGGTGAAGAAGGTGTAATTCTTAGGTGAAGAAGAAGTAATTAGGTGAGTTTTTAGGAAGGATGTTGCCACTGAATCCATGCATAATGCTGGAGATACGGAGTACACATAGTTTTCTTTTGCCAGGAAGGATCATTCAGTCTAGCCCATGTATGTCACGGGCTAATTAGACTCATGCAGTTTCTCCTGTATTGAATCTAGCACCTCATGCTGGACTGAAGTTTTTTAACTCAAAAAATGTTAATCAAGAAATTGGCAATCTGCTGCTTCTTTGGGTAGTTTGTTTGAAGTGTTTTTTTCATCCACACTGTTTAAAAATACTCATTATATTAATTTTAGTTTGATTTTAATTTCCAGGAATTGCCTCTTGTCTTGTCTTTCTGAATTAGACTGAAAGAGTCTAATCTTCCTATAGGAACACCTTCCTATAGGAACCTGTGTGAAACAATCAAATTACTCTTATTATTTTATTGATAAAAGTGGTTAATATGTTTAGTTTCATTTAAGATTGCACTGAAAACTTTTTTTTTCCCTCTGATTCTTTACTAGTTTTTATCATTTTCCTCTGTGTCCTTTCAGGGAAACCTATCTTTAGCTTTTTGTCAAAATACCGTGGAGAAAGAGATGAGTATTATTGCATTAAAAAGGAATTAAAGACTCAATTTTGTTTAGAGAAAGAAAGACACACTATTCCAAAAATGTTTAAGCCTGGATTACACTTAGTGATTCCGTGGGGGAAAAAAGTCTGTACATCTTAAAGGACAGCTGGAAGTGCAGTGTACATTCCTTCTGTGTAATAACAAACTACTGGCCAAAGTAATTTGAGTGCCTTGCACTTGAAGATACCAGGAGTGATTTACCGATACTCTCGAGTAGGCTTCGCAGCACTGTGTTGACAAAGATTAAGCGGTGTCCTTTTTCTGCAGAGGAGAAAAGAGGCAAAGACTATGTGACATGAGGAAGTTGACATGAGTCTGAGGGAAAACTGAACCCAGAAGCCCCAAAGCTCAGTTTCGTGGGTTCCCTGGTTGATGCCCAGAAAGAATTAACTGGTCATGGGTTTGAAAAATACCACATGACTTTTTTTCTTGGAAATATCACAGAATCATAGAATCATTTAGTTTGGAACAGACCTTTAAGATCATCAAGTCCAACCATAAATCTAACAAATGTTGCTTTGTGTTAAATATAGAATTATCTTATGAGTTGTGAGATCTTCTCATGTAAGTGAAAAGAGGTGCAAAAGTGCTACAGTTCTATTCTATTCAGCATAATTTCAAGTTTAAATCCTATTACTTTCCTTAGCACAAGTCTGTTCTTGAATGTAGGTGTAATTGATCATTAATGCAAGACACACTGCTGTTAGGCAGAAAGGCAATTCATCTCATGTTAGCTTCTTTATTTCAAAGGCATAAAATACTTCAAGTAAGATGAAAATGAAGTGTTTAAAAATCCCACACTGTGAATCATTGCCATACTTTCTCCATTTCCAAGGGTGAAGGATATTATTTACTTTTAAGAACACTCAAAGATTTCAGTGATGAAATAGCCGCCTTGTGCTTTGAAAGAAAACGTGGGACAGCTGATGCTCTATCGCGTCTGAAAGGTACTGAGGTGCCAAGTCAGAAGACCAGTAATTAGCGTTTATGCGCACAGCAGGGTGCCAAATAAGAGAGGAATAGCGACTGACGAGAAAATGGTAGTTTAAGAAACTGTCCAGATCAACTGAATTGTTGATACAATGATAGGTATCAACAAAGCACATAGGTACAGTGATCGGATCTGGCACAGCAGGAATTTATACCAATGTATGCAAGCTCTTCTGCAGTAATAAAATAAATGCTCAAGAGGCTTTAGGAAATGAAGTGTATTTTAATAATAGATGCTTACAGTAGCATTCCCCAAAGCATCCCATATGCTGATAAATCCATGCAGGGTACATAGTCACATTTATTATTTGCATTTTGGAGACAAAAAAATGGAAATTGTAAGAGAAGATCTGGGATAGAACCTAAATTCTTATCCTACACTTCTACTCCTAATGTATATGAGGGGAGTGGAATTGTTTCCGCTCCCCAAGAAGCAGCAATTGAACCATTCTTAATATAAACAAAACAAAGAAAGAACGTATGAATTGATTCTCAGTGGATTAACCTGCTGCCAGAATTTAAATTTTGCTTGATATTGGTACCAGGAGTTACCAGACACTTCTACCTTTCATTTTAATCTGTGCAAATTCAAATTAATTTAGACTGAAAAAGCAAAATACGAAATTATGAACAGCTAATTTTAAGCTGATTTCAAAAGAAACTGCATGTCGGGGCAGAGATTTTAAGAACCTTAGCAAGCCCAGCAGAAAAACATTCTGTATTTGTGTCAGACAAGTCCTGTGGCTTTGAGTTCACCATTATTGCTCCTCTGGCTTTGTGAACAGGATTGACATCAGGATAGAATGAGGGATGCTTTGTTCCAGTGGTAGCCATGTTCTGGAGCGTGTTTTAATAGGTGAATTAATTCTTGAAATTACTAGGTGTATGGCAAGGGTTCCCAGTCTCAATCTCACTCTGTAGCTCTCTCCTATTCAAAGCCAGGATGAGATTGGTTGCTGGACTTGATCATCACAGTGCTTTTAGTAAGTAGCTAGGCTACTAATTGCATGGGATCTAAACAAAAGAGGAAATGGTACAAGTCACTGTTAGTTTTCATGCTGCAAATTTTCCTATTGAAAAAAAATGTTTGTAATTGAATCAAGTTTTTTATACAAAAGCATCGATTTCTGAGAGATACTGAGGCTTTTTTTTTTGTGGCAGGAAATGTAAAAATGATGACTTTTATGCATCAGGTATGATTTTAATTAATAAGTACTTGTCATTTTAATTCAGTAGGAAAAACAGATTCATTTATTTGATTTTAACAATTAAAAAACCCACAAAACAACAAGAAAAGTGCCCAAATAAATCCATCTTCTACATATAAATGTCAATATGAAGTTAAATGTTTAATTTAGTTTTATTGAGTGTGTACAAATTATTTGACATTTCCTTTCTCACAAATTATTGTGAGTTTTGGGGTTTGGGTTTGGTTTTTTTTTTTTTTTTTTTCTTAGAACAATCAACCATTTTTTTTCTTGTTTGAACAGTCCATAAGGTATGAAAAAAACTTCGGTATCTAGTGCTACCTTTCTGCAAGTGCTGGTGAGCTTAGAGAAAGGAACATGGGTTTGGGGGTTATATATTCAGCTCATTTTGAAACTTGTGCAGATTTGGACAAATCACCTTCATTTCTTGTTCTTTAGCTCCCGAAACACAAAAGGGAAATAAATGCTTTCCTCCCTAAAGCAAATGCTGAGCGGCTCAGACGGAAACTACTGGAGAAGGACGAAGCACTGTGTAATATTATTAGCTTCGTTAATCCAGGTCAGCCCATTTGTTTCTCACAAAGACTGTAACAGGACTGAATTGCCTCTTTGCTGCTATTTGTATTTCCTCTGTGTTCTCCATCCTGTCTCCAAACTGAACAATTTTAGCTGTTGCTACAGGGTTTAAAACTCTTGATTTGTGGCAATAACTCCCACAAAGATGCATTACAGGCACTGAAGTGATTATCTTGAACCGGCAGAAAACAGGCAACCTGACTGGCAATCGCATTCCACTGTCTGCCCCTCAGCCTAGCACCTGCTTTACTGACTCACCGCTCCATCCCGGAGAGCTTTATTCATTAGTAAGGGCCATTCAAGCATTTAATGGAGCCCTTTACATTGAAACAGCTTTGTTTGCTCCTATCTATCTTTTAGGCTTCTTTTGCTGAAGACGAGTCCTTTAAAAGGATGTAATTTTGCGATGACTCTACTCAGCCTCTCCTTGCTCCCCTGGATATCTTTGCTGCCCCTCACCTGCAGATGGAAAAAGTACCCAATAAAGCAAAATTGTAGCTTTTTTTTTTTTTTTTTTTTAACTCCAGGCAAAACGTTAAGAAAGTTCAGCTAGTTGTTGCACATACTAAGACGCTGTTGTAAAGCTTTTTGTTCTAACGTTTGGAGGGGATCAGATAGATAATTTTAGCAGTCTGTAAATTTTTTTCTTTGTGTGATTCCTAGGGGTTTGGACCTTGTACTAGATCATACCTACAGGCACACTCTAATATTAAATGTAACCTATTATTTTGGTTTTAATAGACTCTAAAAACTCTCAGAAATATACCCCATGAGCATGGAGAATAAGATTGCTAGAAAATACTAGGAAATGCATGAATTTAAAATTAAACCCATCACAGTGCAAATAACACATGGGTAAGAACAATGGCAATAATATATTCAAGTGAAGCATAAGCCATTTAATTGAAAAAAGGTAAAATTGAGGCATTAATTATTGAATATCCACATATAAGTTCACCTCTTTTCAGACTTCTGTATGGACAGCATGATTAAGCTATGAGTTGTGGGAAAAAAAGCGAGTCCATCCTTAACAACAAAGCAGGAACCTTCTCATTTAACCCTTTCTACCTCAAAGACCCAGTTGAGTAAGTAAAGAAAAAGGTTAACTTCTCCAGACCTAGAGATTGCAGTCCATCTGGGTGCAAAAGTCTCAATGGTGAAGTCCTGGGGAGTTAAAACTTTTTTTCTCTTCAAGGCTATGAATGCTTTTCTGCTGAATTTTAGCTTTGGGAATTTAGTTCAACCTATATAAATAATGATCTGTGTTTATTTCTCATTGGTTAGCTTCTGAACATTACCATGTCCTGCACTTGGGGTACAACAACCCCATGCAGCACTATAGGCTTGGGGAAGAGTGGCTGGAAAGATACCTGGAGGAAAAGGACCTGGGGATGTTGGTCAACTGCCGGCTGAACATGAGCCAGCAGTGTGCTCAGGTGGCCAAGAAGGCCAACAGCATCCTGGCCTGTATCAGGAACAGTGTGGCCAGAAGGATGAGGGAAGTGATTGTCCCCCTGTACTCAGCACTGGTGAGGACGCATCTCAAGTACTGTGTCCATTTTTGGGCCCCTCACTACAAGAAAGACATTGAGGTGCTGGAGCGTGTCCAGAGAAGGGCAATTAAGCTGGTGAAGGGTCTAGAGCACAAGTCTTATGAGGAGCAACTGAGGGAACTGGGATTGTTTAGCCTGGAGAAAAGGACTCTGAGAGGAGACCTAATTGCTCTCTACAACTACCTGAAAGGAGGCTGTAGCAGAGTGGGGATCGGTCTCTTCTCCCAGGTAACAAGTGACAGGACAAGAGGAAATGGCCTCAAGTTGCACCAGGGGAGGTTTAAATTGGATATTAAGAAAAATTTTTTCACAGAAAGGGTTATCAAGCATTGGAACACCTGCCCAGGGAAGTGTTGAGTCACAGTAAATGCTTAGATGTGGTGTTTAGGGACATGGTTTAGTGGTAGGTTTGTCAGTGTTAGGTTGATGGTTGGACTTGATGACCTTGAAGGTCCCTTCCAACCTGGACAATTCTATCATTCTATGACTCTATGATTCTATGATCACCAGTCTCTGACTCCTGGCTGCACCAAACTTTCTCTTCCTGTTGTGATACACAGAATTATTTTGGGCTTCCAAATTATTGATTTTAGACTTTGAAGACTCAGGCCTGATTGTTTTTAAATTGGCTTAAACCAGGTATCATTTAGGGCTTTAAGTTGGAGGAAATATCCTATTAGATATGCAGAGATAAACTGCTGGCTGTATTTCTTTCATTTTAGGCTTGAGTCTTATTTATTTAAAAGATTATTGGCTGCCAAACTATGTTCAGTAGTAGTTCCATTTGTATAGGGATAAGGGCAGGACTGGGATTTCAGCCCAAGTCTTCCAGTCGAGGAAGTTCAGAACTTGATTAGCATGCTCCAGTTTCCTTTGTTTTTGCACCTCCTGCTTTTGCGCAAAGTATTAATTTCTACTCCAAATAGGAGCAAGACATCCTCTCCAGAACACTCTGAAGACATCTATGGATGTGTAATCTCTCTGTAGTAAACGCTCTTTGAATATATGTCATTCCTGACTGGTGCCAATACACACAACCCAAACAAAAAGTATTTTTACTGTTTATATTTCCTTGCACTTCTTGAATGAGAAATACTTCTTAAAATTTAAATATATATGCCAAAGTGGATATACGGGCCAATAATAATCTATTAGCTTTTGCATCAATAGAATAGTTTTCCAACTGGACTGATGTTAAGTTTATATTCAAGACACCAAGCAAATAATAAAGTATGGTGATAGGCCAATCTTTTCCTTAATACAATATTTACAAAGTCTGTGATGTTACTCAGGGGATAAATTTAGTGGATAAAGCCAGATCTTTCTCTGGTATAAATCAGCCTGCCACCTCTAGTGGCAAATAAAAGCAGGTTTTGCTATATCATCGTTTATGGAAATTACAAGGGAGGTAGCATAGAGGGAAAAAAAATCTCTTTTAATGGGATTTAAGTCTTTAAAAACGTATCATGAGCCCATTACATGCTTGAATAGCTGGAGAAGATATCGGTCAGCTGTTACTTGTCTCAGATATGTGTTACGGCCATAACTCCTTCTGGTTAAACCCTTATCAAAAAGCCAGCGGGAACCTGCACAGTTTCTCTCCATGTAAACTAATTGATTTTCACGTTTGGATGTAATTGCAGGCCATAAACCCCATAGATAACATGGAAACATTATTCTATTATTCTGCGGCCAGTTTTGGCTTTAAAGAAACAAATTGGGGCTTCCACTCAGAGGCAATGATTTTTCTGTCCTCCTCCCTGCAGTCACTCATCCCTACCAACTGCTTAAAACTGAAGAGTGCCACAATGTTTACTACTGGTGTTTAAGCCAACATCTAGCAAATGTGGGCTTGAACTTATTTTACCCTGAAGCTGAGGGGACCAGATCAACCAGGGGAAATACTAAAGCTTCATTTTATTCCGTAGCTTTGACTTGTCCTAAATTCATAACAAGAATTGGGTTGTGATTCTGACTGTGATTCATGCTTTGCCAGATGGGTACAAGCCATCGTTTGCCAAGAGAAGCACAGCATGTTTCATCGTGAAATACAGAAAAACACTCCACGCTAGTATGTCAGAGGGCTTTGGACTGAAAAATAGACCGGTCTGTGTCTGAGGTTATGCAACCTTTTCCCTTTGGGTTGTCTGTTTGGATCAATATAACTGCTAGGAGGGGTCAAATGGATTATTTCCACTTGAGTATTATGAAAGAAATGTTTAGATTAACCCCAAGAGATTATTCTGTTTGTTGGCATTTAATGGTATCTCCAAGTAGGAGTCTGTGCATGCTCACAGGCCAGGAAGGAGATGCCCCTACATCGCGTTTGGCTGGTGGTGCTTGTTCTGCAGTCTACAGAAGCTGTTGCTTTCTAGGGTTGTTAATCCACAGAACTAAATAATTCATAGATAAAAAGATTGAAAATACTATTTTTGGCATCGTCTTTACAGTGGCTCAGAGAATGGAACTCACTGCTGTCCAGTGTATTTTTACAGAACCATGCAAAATAGTTTAGATAACAAACCTGGCTCAGATTTGTAGCTCCCTCTAATTTCTAGCTGTTCTACCCTGCTCGTACAGCAGCTGCCCTTCTTCCTAACTGGGTTTTGGCAAAGAAATTGCATTAGGTTCATATACAGTAAAAAACAGTCAGCAAAAATACAAACAAAACAAATCTCTTTGCATTTCTGTTTGTGAACCAAAATCGGATCATAAAGAAGTCTGTTCCTTGAACCGATGAGGCCGTGCAGTAACTTAGAAGACGGTCTTGGATATATCTATGTGCAGTCTCTCCCTTGTGGAGCTTTGCATGAAAGCATTTGTCATTTCATTTCACATAATTATACATCAATGAAATGTGAAAATGCCAACAGTTGTTCCATATTTTTTGGCACTGCAGCTGATTTATAGGGTGCTGCTTTCCTTCGATGTCATTATTAGGAAAAAAAGAAATGTGAGAAATGAAGTAGAACTTCAGCATTTGAATTTTGGATGTTGGATTTTCAAAGTTTGCTCAGAAAGGCAACATAAGTTCGGAAGATTTATAGCAACACTGAATCCTAAACACATAACTGTACATTTTTTACCTTTTGGTCCTTCCCTGTTTCTCTTGGGGCTCAGCCACCATAATGTATATTACAGGTTTTCGGGAAAGCCAAATGAGTGATCATTTTTGGCACATGGAGACGGTGGAGATAGTTTCACTATGATTCTGGAGAGCCAGGAGTTGCAAATTGACTGGGACATTGCATTTTTGCATAGTCTCTCACATTGGAATGACTACTGTCCTAAACACTACACTTTCTGCTTCTCTTTGTGCTTCCTCAGGGAAACACAAATACAGTGAGAAAAAACCATAGCAACACTTATGGGAAATGTTTAGATGGGATACAACATCCAAGAAGAGGCTCCTGCCCCTTTGTTGCTCCCTCACCTTTGTATTCTCTCCGATTTCTTTTCTGAAGGCCTGGCTGGAGTTCTGTCCTCTGCAAGGACAGAAGGCTTGAATCTACTTGAGGCTTGAATCAAAGTGGAGCAACTCCTTTAGCTCACAAGTTTTGGTCTCCACCTGAAGGGTACTCCATGGCTTTCCAAATTGCGTGGAATAATGGGAGCAGATTTAGGTTTCATTTGAACTTGTTTAATGGCTGATACCACAGGGAAACTGAATGTGTCTTTTGTCAGAGAGAGGTAAAATCACGTGCTGTGATTTAAAGAGAGATTGCTCAGAGGCACTTTGGCTAGAAGGTGCCTGGGAGACATGGCAGTTACTTTGATTGGATTTGTGACGTGATTAATTATTATTTTTTATAATGCTAGTGACACCCTTATTGCCATGTGGCCATGATAGTGCTGAATTAAGCAAGCAGTGGTTTACTCCAGGCCCAAGCAGCTGCCAGTTTTTCACGTTTAATATGCATTCATCTTTGCTATATTCAGAGGAACGTGTAATGAAAATCACCATATTAGTTACGAGCTGTCTACAGTGAAGAATTTCAATTACTGAGGTAGAGTGTCAGCTCACTGCAGAGAGGGGATACAGCATGACACATCAGAATAACAAATGTGTGACAGATCCATTTTAATTGTCTTTTTTATCTGTATTTAACCTCTATTATTGTAACAAAAAGGAGAAGGGAAGAGAGGAGCTAACCTTTTTTTTGGTAAAGATAACGGTAGAAGGTAAAGCAGAGGATGGAAAGGCAGCCAGCAGCCATCAACTTAGGAACAGCAATGTCAGGGAGTCCCTCCGTGGAGACCGGCTGCTGTGTGTTTGCTGTCCTGATCAAAACAGTTTCCATATGATCATCTGATTGGATATTCCTGCTGCTTGCCACTGCATTATTCATCAGATAAAGAGGCCCAGCTGGCAATCTCTTGTCAGAAGCAGGGTTTTGAAGGAGGTAGTAATAGAAGTTCTGCCAATGATTCCCTGTGCCAATACAGGAGTGCCTTTAAGCTGCTCCTTCCAGAGCAGTAAGGACTGGGTTTTGTCCTGTTGGTCTATCTCTAAACTTTTCATCTTCTCTTCTCCAGAATTATCCTTGCCCAGGTAGGGGGAAAGGGTTTGGTTTTTTTAATGAAGTCAGTGGGTTTCTCTCCAGACTTGCAACCTACCCAGCTTGATTCCCTGCAGCTGCCCGTCGCTGCACAAGTATCTTTCCTGCCAGGTATCTCTGGGGCAATGACACAAGTCCTGATCTCTTTTTTAACACCTTGCATACTTCAGTACTTAAGAGCAACACCATACTGAATGTACAGAAATAGGCTTCTTTTTTTTTTAATGAATGCTAATTCAAGGTGGAGGTGTTGGAGAAATCAGTGAATCGTTAGGTGGGGCTTGTTTTATTTTCCCCTAGGAATAAAAATGACTTTAAAAGCCATGGACTTTTCTAGGATGTCAGAATTATAATTACTGCAGCAAAAGGAGGCCCTAATCACCTCTAATCCATCCCATGTCTCTGCCAAGTGTAATTTGAATTTTAGGTGCTGATTCCGGCCATCTGTACTGTGGGCAGCACAAGATGAGCCTAGTGTTGTATTTCAAGATGACTGAAAGGTGCAAAGTAAACAGTATCAAAGATGAAAAAGCAGTCTGGAACTTTGAATGGGCTCTTGGGATCTGACTCATGATTTCTGCTTGACAGTGGCCTTTTACGTTAGTCTAAATATGTGACATAAATATTCATGAGCAACCCTGATGAAACATGCCACACAATTTTTCAGCTGTGTTGGTAGATTCTTCACCTGGTTCCTTAAAGATGCTACCGGTATTCTGTTAACGTAGAGTTTATGTTATAGATTATGATGGATTGGATGTAATGTTTTAAGATACAATAATAAAAATAAATTTTTGATATAATGTTTCAAGATATAATAATCAAGCACCTGTACGTGCCTCCCAGATATCACTCCTTTAAAACCTTAGAGAATGTTTGTGGAGATTTTTAACAAGAGCTTGATTTTTTAAGCACATGAAAAAAATACTAATTCTTTAACAAAGGCTGGATTTGGTAAGACTACTTATGTTTCATAGAAACATCCTGAGACTTTTCCTTAATCACTTTGGATTTCTGCTTTCCAGTGAGATGGACAGTTTAACAGTCATTTAGTCCCAAAAGGGATGTTCTTTCCTCTGATGGAAAAAAAAACCACCTTGGTCTTTGTAAGTAACATGTGTAGCTCATTGTGCTGTGCTTCCTTGGCTTCTCACTTGGTCTCTTTTCTTTCATATCTGCATTGCCAAAACACTACTGTACCCTTTATTGTGGGGCTGGGTGGCTATCTGTGCTGGATAAATTCCAATTTCTTTGTCAATGGTTGATTGTGCCTCATTTGGGATGGTGTCTGTGTGTGATCACTATTGAAAGCTGTGCTTTCCTTAGTGTTGAATCTCAGAAATAACAAGATCCATTCCTTGGCTTCCTCACAGATGCAAAATCTCCTGTACTCTCATGCTATTTTTGTAGCCTCTGTGTTTCGTTTTGTCTGGAATTCATGTTTCTCTATTAGAATTTAGTATATAGCCTACTTAGCTTGAGTTAACTGAAGCTGCTAAACCACATCAAATGACTCGAGGATCACTCATTGTCAAGTACAAGATATGTAGAATGTTGGTTTTTATTACTGTGTGTTCCTTGCAGGTACAGCACACAAAGCTGTTTGGGTGTTTTCCAGTTTTCTGCAGTTCTGGAGAATGTAAGCCCTCCCAGAGCTTGGAGCTGCTTCTCGCTTCCTCCACACAGTTCACTCTCGCCCCTGGCAACGTGCACTGCTCAGAATTGTATCTGAACAGAGCCTCTGATGTCTTCAAAAGTAAGTATCTCAGTCCTTTGACTCCAGTCTTGTTACAAGTGAGACTTAAAGCTCCCGCTACCTGTGTACTCTGTCAACTGCAATTTCATCACCCTTTTAAAAAGACGCAGAGGGCAGTGCTATCAGGATCACTAACCCTGTGTACAGAAGTGTCGACTAACCAAGCCTGGGACTTACCTAGATGCTGAAGCTGTTCCTTGGTTTTCATGTCCAAATTTTAACCTTCTTGGAGTAATTAAGGTACATTTCCACTTCCGACAAATATGACCCTAAACAGTTTCTAGGATTAGTTACAATTAAAGAAAATCCAAACATATATTTCCAGCTGGTTATCCCCCATCAAGTCTCAAGTTAAACTAAGTAGTGTAGTTTTGACCAAAATAAAGGGGGAGGGGAAAGAGAAGGAGGGATAAAAAATGCTTCAGCTATTATTTTCTGTGGAACTATCAAATTAGATTACAAAGTAATAAGGTTCTGTTTTGTATGCTTCACTGAGGTGCAAAAACTTACCATGTAGCTATTTAAATTATTAAAGTTGGTGTGATGGTATAGGATACAGGCCACACAAGAACCAACGACTCCACTTTTCAGAGTAGTGTAGCTCCAGGACTGTTTTTGACCCACAAGGCAGGAATGAAACTCAGTCCAAATGAATGAAAAATTATGTAGAAAACACAGTCCAATGTAAGTATTTAGCTTGACATTTGTGGCTATCTTGCTTTAGAAAAAAAATTATCCCTGTATTTGTGTCCAAAGCTTTAAAGTGTGATTTTATGCTGAAAAACGATGGAATCATTCTGAGATCTGCTCTTTTTCTGTGTTCAGACTACTTAATTTCTGAGATGACTTATTAATGGGTTTTGATGGTATCCACAAGACATTAAGATGACATGAGTAGTTTAGTAAAGGCAATTAAAAGACAGAGGTGTGGGGGGAGAGAAAAGAGCATCGTGTGTTAAGAAAAATCCAGTTGTAATTGTGTGTATTTTATTAGACAATTACTTCTGTAGGGAGAGAGATGGAGCAACGCTGTGCTGAGACTTGGACTTTAAATCAAGTCAATTAGTATTAACAAGTTGCTTTGGCAGATATGGTCCATACATCTTTTAAAAGGATTTAAACAGGCATACTGGTATCCTAAAAATCAGCTCCAGCAGTTTATTCCCTAGAATGGAGACTGAAGTAGAACATGTGAAGGAGATTACGGCAGAACTAAGCAAGCAGCTCTGTTTACTACAGGGTGATGGGAGAAACAGAGGAGCACAGACCAGGTCACAGAAATAAGCTGAAGCAGACAATGTGAATGTGAAGCTCTTATGGAACCAAAGTGTCTGAATGCATAGAGATTTCTGCCATCTTCTACTCCATGCCCTGTGATCCCTCAGTCGATGGCAGAGCATCAGTATCACCTAGATCATAACCACGGGTTTGCAACCATGTTACTCAGATGACAGGGAAGAAGAAAGCTTAGCAGATGTTGATGGGGATGGCATCCTATTAGAGAAAACAAACAAACAAACCTCCCCAAAATCTGAGTTTAAATCTACAGTCTTGGCCTGGATTTGCTGGGATCCCAAAAGGCCATGAGTCAGGAAACAAGTAAGTGTCACTTAGTCACTGGAAGGCTATGAATGGGAAAACCTATGTAGACTCGGTTGAAGGAGAAACACTCTGAAGTGTTACACAAGTGGATTATGAAGTCCCAGCTTATCCCCAGTGCCCCTGAATTTGACTATGCCCAGATATCACTGGCTCTTTACCACCTGCACATCCTGGTGTGACACGTAGCAAGACCATTGGAGCTGGATCCTGGCAGGTTTCTGGGGCTGCCACTCTGCACCCCACTGTGACAGGACAGGGGCTCTTGAATCCTTTGTGGAGAAACTGTCATCCACTATCCCTCCAGGATAGTGGGGCTCCATCCTGGGCAAGCTGGGACTGTCCTGGGAGAGGCTGAAGCTCTGAAGTAACCTCCTGGTTCCACTGGTTCAGCTTTGGCACCATGCTAGCTGGTAGGCAGCAGGCCTGGGGCCCAGAGAAGTGGTTGAATTGCCATCCCTGGAGGTATTTAAAAGATGGGTAGATGTGGTGCTCAGCGACATGGTTTAGTGGTGGTTTTGTCAGTGTTAAGTTGATGGCTGGACTCAATCTGAAAGGTCCCTTCCAACCTGGACGAGTCTATGATTCCCTGATTCTGTGGAAGCCAGTGTCAGCCTAGAGTCCAGGCCATCAGGGAAGCCCATGGTCAGGAAACAGGTCCACGGTTGAGCTGGGAATGCAAATTAGCAAATCTGGATCAGGCCCAGTAGGGAGAACCGGGGGCAAACACAGCCCTGGGATGGCAGGGCCATGGGGATGGGCCAGGGAGGCCAGGCCGGGGCAGTAAGGACCATGGTGGGCTAAACTGTCCTGTGGAAGTATCAATTCTTCCCTTCCAGGACAGAGCTGTACTCAGTGCTGGAACGTGCATTTCTTGGTTTGAATTTATTGGTTAAATTCAGTCATAATATTTGTCTGCAGAGCAACCAGGAGTGGCTGGGTTTGTACCCCCTCAGAATACTTCCCCTCACAAAATGTTGGAAGCAGCTAAGGTGTCTGCAGTCCTCGTCTGACTGGGCCACTGTGACCTTCCAGGACAGTAATATGCTGTGTTTACACCATTGATTTAGCTTTAACTGCCTCACATTTCACTCGAATCTCCAGATTGCCTCCGTTTGCTTTGTGCTGTTTTGGCACCCGCTGTAATCCTGTTATTGGAGAAATGAAGTAAAGTGATTAATGACATTTAAATTAATGAAAACAATCAATTAATTAAATTAATCAATTTAAATTAATTAAGTCGATTAGTGAAATGAATTCCAGTAACTCAGATCCTGCTGCCCGCTTTACTTCTGTGACCTTGGCAGTGGCGCACATTGTGGTGGACTGTCTGATGGGCACCAGGGGGAAGTCCCCTGAGCCTCAGGTGCAATGAATTAATCACCAGAGGCCTCCAGGGCCTGTGATGTGCCTCAGGTGACTTGTTTAGTATCTGTTTCTCAGCCCTATTCCCCATATACCAGGGAACGGTGGTTGCTAATGACCCCAAGCAGTTGGCTGATGTCAGCTGAGAAGGTTGTAACAGGGACGTAATTTTATAGATTCTTTATACTTGTAAGGTGAATCGAAAGCATTTTGGGATCACATTGTCGCAGCACCAGAGAAATTTAAAAAAACAAAAGTTTTCATGTTACTTCCGTTTAAACAAAGGTGAGGAATCTTCATAACAAAAAGGCAGCTTAACATAAAAGGCTGTACATTTTTACTGAAAATATTAAGAGGCAAAAATCATCTGGATTTAGTCATCTGGATTTTTTTTGGACTGAAACTAGTCACTGAATTTGTGCGGAATATAAGGCGTTTGTTTGAATGTTTTGCATAGTCCTAATTACTGTTACTTGCATGTGTACCCTAACTGTTGTCTCATTAAACATTTTGTGCCCAAAATAAGCTATAATCTCAGTAGTTAAGATGAAGAGCAAAAGAAAAAGAGATGTTGAAGGCAAGGAATAGAGATAAAAAGACAATAATGTTATATCTACACCACTGGGTTAAGGAAGTTCTAACAGATTGCAAATGCAGACTGTATATAGATCTAGACTATATTTTCTGAAGCACACTGGGACTAAAGTGTTTAAACATCTGGGTGTTCAAATATCTTGCCAATACATTTACGCCCTAGGGCATCTCCATCAGAGTCTCTCCATCTCCAAGGCGATGATCTGAAGAGGGGATGGGAGGAGACAGAACTTCATTACCCCTTTAGAGACTTCTGTTTTATAATGATATAGCGGTAACTGACGATTCACGTGCAGAATTTGTGACTCAAGAGGTAATCCCAGATCTTCTAAAAAGATCAGGGTCTTTTCACATCGAGGAAATTTTCCTTGTGCTTAGGTTCTTGTACTCTGCGTTCAAGTTTGTATCTTATAAACTTGAGGGATTTCAAAGTACAAGGTAAGTATATTCCAGGCAAATTCTTGAAGCGTATAGCACAAAACTACAGAATTAAGGGGTTATTTGTTTCCAAGGGATATACAGTATTCATATAGCATCACAGACAAGCCTGGAAAACATCAAGGGACTTAACAGAATACAAGAGCTGCCAAGAGCAAGAAACAAAATAAAGCCAAAGAAAGGATGGTGTGTCCTGGAGAGGGCTGATTACTGAGTCTGTAAAGAGAAGCAGCATAACTTTTGACACAGTTTGAGTAGAAATTAAGGGCATTGAAAGGAGCTGGATGATGTCTCCCCTGAGACCTTTAGAGCAATTAGAGAAGGGACAGGATCAGGAGATGTGTTTACAGATAAAAGACACTAAGGAGGCCCAAGACTTTGATTGTAGGATTAATTACTTGGATATTGATTTAGGTAACAAGTGTGCAAAAGTTAAGGAGGATGCATGTTTGCCAAAATACTTCTAAGGATTGCTTCCTTAAAGAGATACATCAAAAACTATATAATATGAGGCGATTTGGGGATGCTAACACATGAAATGAATGACAAGCTAATAACCAGTATTTCTCAACGATTTTTGTTTCTCATGGATCTCAATGGAACTTCATATGTTGTGAACCAAACCTGCCATTTTTTTCTGCATCCAGAGTCCTGTATTCCTGTACCCTTGAGTAATAGCTTGAAATAAATGGAACAATTGGCAGAGTCAAGTGCTGTGCTGAGTGAATGAAGCAGAATTTAATCCTCAGATTTTACTTCTACACTGGCCAGATTCCCTTTCATTTGTGGATGAGTAAGGACAGAACAAACACCTCAAGTTTTGACAGAGTTATTTGTTAAACACAGACTTAACCTCCATGCTTGTACTGCGGTGATGCTTTTATTTCTGTTAAGTGTAGAGGGGAAGAAAGCAGTGGATGCTTTTGTTTTAATTCAGGCCCTGCAATTAAACATAATATAAACATAGAAGAGCTAAGACATCTGCAAACAGCTGACACAATGACAGGGCACGTGCCATGGTGTCTGAAGCAGCAGTGCAGAGGATTTTTGGTGAGAGCAAACTGAGAGCTGCAAAAGAGATGCCTTCTGATAGCCAAGCCAATCAAACCTGGGGAAGGAAAAGAAGAAAATAATTGGAGGGATAGCCATGATGAAGACTATGGAAATGGATAATGAAATCGCATGCTGTGTCTAAAGTGAAGACTATGTACAGACACGTTGGATCCAGCCATCTTGTTTGAAGCAGCAGCAACGCTTGGTAAGTGGTATTGCCACTACAGTTTTCTTCCAACATCAATCTCACTTTAAATATTCTGTTTTGGATTTCATAGGAGAAGCAGTATGTGATAATGCTGTGTGAACATTTAACAGCAAATGCTTTTTTCACTGAAATCAATTTTGCGTCATAGCCCATTTGGTACTTCAAGGCAATGCAACTTTTGAATCTGCAAAAGGTTTAGTACAGCACGTAGATCACACAGTAGACTCTTCTCCTTGACAGGGTATGCTTAAACTGTGACTTTGATGATGATGATAGCTAAAAAAGCTCCTTACTCCTCTCTTCTCCTCAGTTTTGTTCATAGAGCTATTTGTGAACCACATTACAAACTTATTCTTTGGAATAATTCAGCTTATAGATAACCCTTTCTCTTTTTTGCTGAAGAGGGGCTGAATCCAGAACACAATGGTGTAACCCCACTACCAGTTGTACTGGCACAAAAAGGGACAATGCAGTGGTGCATGAGAGCACTAAGAAGCAACAGAGAGCAAGAGCTCCTTAAGCCATTTTCATTTCTACACTTACCCAAAAACTAGTCCTGTCAATGAGTAGTAGTAGGAGACATAATACAGCTGCAAGAAAATTAATACACTGATATGTATATGGTTATATAAGGTTATTTTATCTTAACATGTGCCTTGTCTTCCTAATATGACTCTGGATACTCTCTTCCCATACAGGAGAAAGGGATTAAGCATTTTCTAACAGATAAATGGAGTCATGGAGCAAAAAGTCAACCTAGTTCCAACACACACCAAAAAACGAAGGTGCAGCAGAGCTTCTGGGGCTTGAAAATATTCTTCCTCTAGCAAGAACCCTATGTTCACATAAAGGATGGTCTGTAGTGCAGAAAGGCATTACAGCAAAAGGTAGGCATGGGTTCATTGTGGGGGGGAAGAAATGAAGGGTTTGGGCGTTCTCTGTACTTTAATACCTGCTAATGTGGCTGCGTGTCCTGTTATGTGCTGTAGCAATAACCACTGGCTGATCCCAGATTTCTCATGTACCTTGAAATGAACATAGTGTGGGTATTTCAGCAGATTTTGTGGTATCCCTGCATCCTAGGGCTGTCCTCTCTCATTCCTAATGTTCCTCTCATGCTCTAATCATCTTTGAATCCAAAGGGGTTGCAAGACTGAGGCTTCCATCACATACAAACACACGAGAGAAGGGTAAATGCATAAACAGAAACATGATCTAAAAGTGCAAGAAGCCTGGGAAATGTCCCCCTACCTCTAACTTTGCTTAACATTTTTTTCAGTAGAAAAAGAGGTCAGAAAAGACAGTGAGAGGAGAGAGTGCACATGTGCAGGGCCAGATCCAAAGCTGGCACAGATCAAATTGGTTTGACTGTAGACCGTGGAGTTGTGCCGATTGACCCCAGGTTCAGGCAGAGAGAAAGCTTATAAATGTCAGTGCAGAGGTTGGTCAGGCACAGCAGTTTGGGGGTGCTTCCTATCTGGAACACCGCGTTCGCCTGTTGAGTTTACAAGTAAGACACATTCAGGGCAACGAAACAAATATAATCTGTGACCTGTTCTCTTTAACTGGTACTTCAGTGTGATGAGCTCATTAAGGGTAAATCTGCTAACACTCATTTCATGTTGGCAGAAGACCGGTGTGTGGTGCATGCTGTCGTCTCAACAGGAGATCAAGAGATATCCAGCTCTGACATGACCCATTATTGCTAAATAGCAAATTTGTGTAGTTACTTGTGTTTCATGAAAATGCTTGATGCACATTAAAAGAAACCTTTTGAACCCAAAGCTCATTATTTTTTTTTTTGTTCATCAAATTTGCAGTCAGGCTGCTGTAGAGCCCGGTTCTCAGCACTCTCCTGTCAACTGTCTAATGAATATGGATGTTATTTGTAATGCTCTTTTGGGGCAAAGGCCCAAATCCTGATGCCTGTGTTTCCCCCTTGGCATTAACTAAATTTGCAGCAATTAGGGCCTAATCTTTTGAAGTGCTGAGAGCCCTTAACTCTACTGATTATAACAGACTTGGCATCCTGACCAGAAAGGCCATTATGCCAGTGGAAATAAGCAGAAGATCTTGGCATGGAACCGGTTCCATGTACTCTTTTTTCCAGCTTTCTGTGTACAGTTTCTGTTCCTAAATGAAAAATGGTTAATGCTTCCTTATACTCAACAGCAGACCCACAATAGTGATTAAGTTTTGCTTGAGACTGATTTAATTTCATGATAGGCATAATTTTTTTTTTTTTTTAAGTCTTAATACAGGGAATTTATCAACTTCTGTAGGTGGATATATGCTTGTGAATAGCCCAACTGCTTGGTACTTGTAGTTACATGTTCCTACGTTTCCTGCTTAAACATATCCAGCCTCAGCAGTGCCCAGTACTTCACCACTGAGCAGTAATCAAATGGTAGCAAAGTTCAATGGACTTAGAAGGACCTAGTAACATAGTGGTGTCCCCATCATTATGTCTGGTTATAGGTAGAACCTACTTTTCTTCTAAGACTCTCAGTTGGTCCAGAAGAACTTGTCTTGAGTAATCTCAACCACTAAACCCTAGAGTCTCTAAGACACAGATATGCGTTTTGTTAGGATAACTCTTCTGCAGTGTGCTTTCCTCCAGCACACGGGAGAGGTGGGTATTCAGTAGCAACATATTATGATTTATCAAATTTCAGCAGTTAGAGCCCTTAACATGAACAAAAGGGAAAGCTGAAAAACGTAACATTGGACCAGAGCATTTACCGTCCATTTTAGTAGACTTCAAAATGATCAGTGACTGATACCAGACTTGGGAGAGGCATGTGTGGTAGACAGCAGTTAATGCTTTTGAACCTGAAAATACAACAGTTACAGGGTGGAATTGCATTGGCAGGGTTCGTGTATATACGTTGACAAGGCAGGTGAGACTGGTTTTTAACTGGAGGAGTGGAAGGGAGTCATCAGGAATCAAAAGCAGTGGGTGAAATAGGTCAGGATCAAGAAACTATGTAGAGGATTCACCACCAAAGCATCAGGTGATTCTGATATAATTAAATTGAATACACTAGCAGAGGTGTCAGTTCAAGGAAATGTAAGTGAAATGTGTTTACCTGACTGCTCTACCCTGTGCTAATAGTTGTACTTTCCCAAATATTTTACTGACTTGCAAGTTTAAAGAAATAAATCCTGATACTGGCTTTTGCCTTTTCCTAAGCATGAACAGGAATCAAAGCTTGCTCTTCACTGCTTCTTAGATTTCAGTAGGCTTAGTGTTGTGGATATTGGTAACAATGAGTCTTCTTATTGAAACAGCTTAAGAAGTTGGACTGAGGGATAAAGATATGGGGTTTTAGATGCATATATATGTATGTAGTGAAAATACATTGATATACAAGGTTTAAATACTAAAACCTATAAGCTAATAACTTATAAGGTGTCTTGTCATTTCTAGCCTCTTCTTTGTCTATGCAGTATCTCACAATATAAAGCAAAATTTGAGCATTTGCATTAGGCTTATTTTTAGATGGCAGTTCTGTGATAGACATATTAGTAGCATAGGCTAGGGTAAAGATGGTCATAAAACCTTTTCTAATTAAGGACTTTCAAAGCCATGAGTTACAAATCAGAGGTGCACTGGCTAATGGAGACAAACAAGAAGCCATTAGCATTCTTGCACGCAACAGAGCTGTGTACATTGTAGGGAAGACTTCTATGCCATGGCTGTAATCAGTAGGATTCCACAGAAATCTTTATTACAGCATGGGCACAAAACAATTTGATAGCTGACCTTTGGTTATTCACCTTGTCCCTCTTCATGAGATCCATCTAGAGTTCTTAAATGTGGAGTGGATTTACCTTCTCCTGTCCTGTTCAGTCACTTGACCAAAAGGTTCTAGTCAGAGAGAAAGTCCACTTGGGAAAATTAAAAATAGTTTTTGATTTAAAAACAACACAACAATCAGCTGATGAGTAGCAGGATTTGTGGTGAGAAGGGGCAAAAAATTTAGGCAGTAGGAGAGCCGTTCTATTTGTAAGAGTAATGGAAATCAAAACACTGGAAAAACGACTGTGAAATCTTTATAATTGGAAACATGAGTTGGTCCTGCCTTGGATTAGATCCTTTTTTGGGGTCCCTTCCAGACCTATTTTCTACCATTATGATCATTTCATCCGCCTACATGACGCAGCCCAGGAGATTTCATCAATTCCAAAACTTGCTGGGAGAATGAGAGAATTTGGCCTGCCTTCTCCACAGCCTGAGTCACTGCGTTTACACTTTTCTGGCCCTGAGGCCAAGCACACAGTCATATCGACCAACCACCCATATAATTTGTTGCTGAGTTTGTTGCTGGGTGTGCTGTCAGGGCTGCCTCTTGAGCAAGCCAGAACAAACTCCAGGGCACATCACTCCAGGGTGCACTTGGCTGTTATACATGTAAGCTCCAGGAGTCTGCCTCCATGAGCAGCTTCCATCCATCTGCTCTCGTAGAGGTATTACGTGGCTGATGGCCAGCAGGCCAGATGGCATTGAGTGCTTTCCTAGAAGAGTCCCAAGCATCAGCTGCTACAGGGATAGGAGGAGTTTCTAAGCACAGGCCAGGTTTTATTAGCCCCTAAGAGAGTAGAGGGGAAATGGGGAGGTCAGGCAAAATGTCAGGTCTGGGCAGTTCTCTGGGACAAGACAGGTCTAATGCATGTCAGGTCTATCATGTATTGGTACAAGGTCAATTTGTCTACATTCAGCTTTTCTTTATATTAAAGAGCCCTCGTCTATACAGGGAAGAGATTCCTCACAGTGACTTGGAGATCATTCAGTCAACATTTGCTCTGTATTTTGTTAACCAAGACACACTGACTTTCACTGACCTTCTCAGGCATCCTCTAGCAAAAACTCGTGATTCTTTCAGTTGCTGTTTCTCAGGTAAACAGTGAACCAAGTCAAAGAGCTTTGGGGTTTTTACTAAAATGAGAAGAAAAAGAAAATCCCTTCTCCATCTTTGCAGTTCAGCTTGTTCTATTTGACACCTGGTGTTGGACCTTATGTCAGTCTGTGCTTTGGCAAATTTCAAGTTCAATAAACACATCCTTAACACACCATTTGGGCTAGACTAGACACAGACATAGTCAACACTGTCTTTTCTGTACATGGCATCCAGTATGATTTCAAAAGCCGAGATCCATGTTTAAAGTTCTAAAGACTATTGCTAAAGCCTTTTATTTTGACAATAAAAGCATGCCTGAAGGGAGAGGTTAATAATTCTATCTGAGACTGCAAATAAAGGGATAGCTTAGTGGAAATGTAACTAAATGTGTGCGTATCAGAGGCTATATAATTTATAAATAACACTCCTTTTATTTAAAATAGACCAAAGCAATGATAACAATAAAAAAAAAGGAGACCAATCCTGAAGATTTCCACCTGGTCATTAACATGTAAATCACTAATTTAATTAGAATTCTATTTAATGAAAGATTTTTCAGTCCTTATTCCTAAGTGTTTTCAGTATTATTGAAATCATCAATTAGATTTTTTTTCATGCTTTTAGTTGCTGAGAAAGACTGAGCTGACTTTTAAATTTTTTAATGCTGTGAATGGCAAAAAGGGATGGAGAACTGAGAGATAAGATCGAATGTTCCCTGTGCTTAACCTATAAAAACTACCAGGAACTATCGATGACTTTGTGTGTGGTATTGAAAACATGATCTAAGGGAGCAGTGCTTTACAGCTCGACAGATAGAATAATGACCAAACGAAAAAGAGCCTTTTTTCTACTCTTTTTTCAAAGGATACCTGTCAGGTCCCATGCTGTTCACAAGCAGCTGCAGTCTCCTGCAGAATCCCGAATCAGGGGCAGAGGGGACTAGCTCCTGGGCACGCTTTGTGCCCTGGTACGCCGTTAGCTCTCGTCAGCCTGGCTTCTCCTTGTGTGTCATCTCTTCATTGTGTCTCCTATTGAGGTCCAGGGAGCCTCGGTAACATGAAACAGACATTGATTTAGCAGAATTCAGTCTTGTTACAGATGGTTGGAGACACAAAATCAGTTTCCAAAGCATTATATCCCTCTAGCAGGTCCTTCTTCTAGTGAGGTTGGGTGATTCCACAGGAGGAAAGATTACTGTGATTGGTTTTCTTTCTGCTGACTATTAATATACAGTCAAGGGCCAAGTGTGCTGAGGAAGCACAATGAATAGTATATTAACTCTACAGAAATCGTGGTCATTTTAAAGTGCATGCATTTTTGATGCTATTTTGGGCAGAGGTGGAACAAGCCCAGAGGTCTACCGTTTCTGAGGACAAGTGAGGACCACAGATGCCAACCTAAAAAAATTTCTGTGTTGGATTTGCCAGCACGTTACCAGCCCTGGCCAGTCGTCTGTGGGAGATAATTGCATACATTGATCTTGAAGTTATTCCTCTCCTTCATCACCTTTTTCAGCCTGGACACCACAAGCCTGCCAAACCCTTACCTTGAAGCGACAGCTTCTAATCATCTTTCTGAAGTCCCTCTCCTCATGCTGAATTTTGTCTCTTGCATGGTAATAGTGAGGTTGCCGAACCTTTGATTTCTAAATATATAATAAAGGCAAGTTCTACAGAGATATTGTATTTTATTAGATAAATGATGAGGTTGGCAAAAGCAAACAAGCTTTCTAAGCTATCAGTCCCTTCCTTGGATCATTAGAAGTGTATCTTCTTCAGCCAGGAAGCATTCACTCCCTTCTTTTCCTGACAAGTGCTCTGAACAAGCTACCTAAACACCTCCTCCGTTGTAGAGCTTTTCCTTTATTATTTGCTGAAGGTATCATTGTCTGCCACTGACAGCCTCTTTTCAACTGACATTCAGAAGACTTTCTGCCATCTGTTCCAGACCTTTCTGTTTTGGACTGAATTTACATTTGAATTTTTGCATTCAGAATGGGCTTATTTGAAGAAAGCACAATTTATCATTTTCTTTCCTCTGCATTAAAAATTACAAGTGATCAAATTCACTTAGAAACAAGACAGTTTTCTTTTTCCAACAGAAACGGTAGACCTCTGGGCTTGTTCCACCTCTGCCCAAAATAGCATCAAAAATGCATGTACTTTAAAAAGCCATCCAAACTTAAAAGTTTTTCTAAGGCTCTTTTCAAAATCTGTGTTTTTCCCTTCTTCTTCCAAAAATGTTAGCACAGAGCAGTCAAATATCTGTCTATTTATAAATTTTATCTCAGCAATTTCACCACAATTGAGCTCATGCATAAAAGGGGCTTGAATGAACACTTTCAGTCCTTTTTCTTTGAAATTTTTTAAATACATTACTAGTCAGGTGTCTGTTTAAAATGGACTTGTCTTTAATGAGTTATGCTAAATTTACCCCTTAAGACTGAAGTTTTTCATTTGTTCACAGGAATGCAGTTTAGTTAGGAAGGACAAGTGCTTGTCTCATTATCAATTTTGTACAGAAGTGCAAACACCTTGGAAAGTCACAACTGAAAAATCTTCAAGTGGCACAGCAGAATACTGGGAGCTGCCTTTCTATAATATTTGTTCACTTCAGGCTTGGGTGAGTGAGAGAAGTTTGTGATCAAAGCATTATTTCTATAATAAAGAGACTTAGAAACGCTACAGATTCTGTTATCTGCTAATCAATCTTATTGAGGCTTTAGTGCTGCTCAAAATAGAATAAGACCAGGTGATCATCTTACATGTATGACATTGGCCTTTGGAAACAGTGGAGGTGATCACTACTAGGAAATGGCATCTGGCAGCATGTTACGCATAAAGCTGACTTATGCTGAAAACTCGGTGGGGCTCTACAATCATATTATTACTTCTCTTCTGGGCTCCCTGAGTTGGCTGGTGATATTTCTCAAGAAGCTCAAGCTGTTATTTCCATTCTGCTTGTTGCAGCCTGAAAAACATTTAGAGTGCAAGCTTAGGAGTAGTAGAGAGAGCATGGGGAGCTGGGCACAGATGGCATTGGTAATAAAGCAAAGCAGCTGTCAATATTGCTTCAGAATAAGTTATTAATGATTAGCACTCTAGTTTGATATGTTGACAAGACCAAGCTTGCAGTTTAGAGGGTTTGAACTTGCATGCCAAGAGCAATATGGCTAAAAGCAGAGAAGAGGCACTAGCCTTTAAGAGTTTCTGATTGCTTACATTCTTCTTGTTTTTCAGTAGGAGCTGCAGTTATTTGCTGCAATGCCTCATATAATGAGCTCATAAGTATTTGAAAAATGATAAGAAGAGAAAGCAGACAGTACAACAATGTCATTCAGTTGGAACAAGTAACTCCTGAAGCTTTTTGAACCTTGCCTTTCCCTCATGCTGAGATCAGCATGCATCTGTAAGTATGTTGTTTGTACAGGTCAGACAAGAATCTCCTGTCATATAATGATGGGCTCTGTCAATAGCTTTTCATTCTCTTGAAGCACTAAGTGTGGGCCCTTTCCAGAAGCAGGATATTGAACTAGGTAGACCACTGGTGAGACACAGCTTAACTCCCCACCATGACCTCATTTATTGATTGAATGAGCGTGATTTTATTTACCTCTTTCTCACTCAACAGTGCTATCCATCTCCTACTCTGGAAATGTGTTTACTGCAAAATATTTACTGCAACTGCTCTTATTAGTGTGAATTCTAGCCTCCCTCAGTGGTAGGATATGCACAGGATATATTATGATATTGTGCTGTACACAGCTGCAGTCTGAATGTCTCACAGGAGTGCTCTGAAAACGAATATCTCTTATTCTATGCCTGTGATGAGCACCTGCCAGGCTGCAGTTTGTTTTAGAATAAGAAAGTGACAGTGAGGTACCTGTATCACATGTCCATCTGAAAAACTGTGACATAAATGAAAGTGAAAAAGGAAAATGCATTATCTTTCAAAAAGAAGGGAAAAAAATCCATTTTTTAAAAAATTTTAATCAAAGAGCTTTAGTTGAGGTGCTTCATATATGTCTGTCTTCTCCACTGAGTGCATTTTTGCATTTCTTTCTCTTATAGGTATCAAAGGCAAATCCAGCTGTCCTGTGGTAAGAGTTTTTGCTTATATTTGTATCTTTAAGATTATTTAAGTGCACATGCAAGAGTTTACAGTGTTAAGTTTGCTTCTGGAAGGGAGATTCAGAAAATAAAACATTAAATCAAATTTTTTTATAATGCTAAATCAAATGCTGTGGAAAAATCAAAATATAATATATCATTCATTTGCCTTTAAACAACCAACCTAGAAAAACTTACAGGATGTAGAAGTCTTATCTAACAAATTCTGTCTGTCTTTCCTGAAATATTCCACATTTCTGTTCAGAAATTTTTACATCATAGTGTTCCAGTGTTTCGCCGAGCATGTCTGAGGCTTTCTGGTCCAGACTTCCCTTTATGATTACCAAAATTTTAGTTGCAGTTCTCCATCCTCTGACATTTCTCCAACTCTCAGAAATGGTTACCGATTGGCATTTACAGTTTAGAAAGCACTTCACACTGATTCTGGTAAGACTGTTGTCAGGTCCTGGAGAGCATCCCCCTTGCAGGAGTTCGGTTGGCGAAGGTATGGAGTTCAGCTGGCTGAGTCCGAGATTAGCTCCTTTGCTGGTAAGAGCTGTTGTGAATGGATCTAGAAGTGAGGGTCTGCCCCTCCTTTCCCTTGGGAGCTGCTTTTAGCTGAGACTTTAGTGCTGCCCCTTCCTGTGCCATACCGTGACTGTGTAGCAGCTGTGTCTGTGCCCAGTCTCCCACCTCCCTGAGTCTGACCCGGACACACTGGTTTGGCTTCCTGCCTTTGGCTGGGACCTGCCACACCACTGCAGACCTGCTGGGTGCTCACTGTGTCTGACCCCAATCACCCTCTCAGTCGCTGGCTTTTCTGACCTGAAACCAATACTCTGCATCCTGTCTCCTTGCTGGTTAGGATGCTGCTCCCCCATATTTTATTTTGACACTTGGCTGCTGGCTCACCCTTCCTTGCAGCCCCTGCTGCTCCCTGAAAACTGTTGGGTACTGAAAGCTGTCCAGGTCAGTCAATTTAGGAATGTTTTGTTTGAGCCACTGATGCCTTTGTTGTAGATGATAAACATGGTATCCTGTCACCCTAATATCAGGGTGGAACTAGCTCAGTTTTCCACATCATTATGTAAAGTATCCCCTGCATCTGGAAGTGGACCCAGATAGAAGGCGTAAAACCACGATTTAAAACCATGGCACGCGTGTACCAGTAGTTGTGGATTTTTGTTCCCAGTCATGTCTTTTTTGCAGGTGTTTTATAGATTTCTGTTGTGCATCTGGGCTAAAAGGTCAGAGACTGACAGGTCCGATGAGATGACTGCTTTGTGAAGAGTATTATCCTCCTTGTAAATTGGTATTTCTGACTTACTCATTGCTCTGAGAAAGTTCACTCACTGTATACAAAATATATATATAAAAACTCACAGTTTTGTTTGATTTCATCCACAGAGCTTCTATGATGGCACTGAAAGAAGTGGGTTACATTCTGGGAGAGCTTTGAGGTGGGGGCGAGGTGAACATACTTGTTGTGGGTGTGAGAAATGCATTGGAAAATGTTGCATTTGTTGCTTAGGCACAGTCTGACTCTATTTGGTGTAAGTGGGCGTACAGAAATTTGTTACTGAGCATTGTGAAAAGGAACAGCTTTGTTTGAAGAGGAAAAAAGGGAATTTGAAAGAAAGATTCAAGTTATGGCCTTCTTCCAGGATAGTTTATAGTTTGAGGATTGACTTTCTATATATGTTCCAGGACAGGAGAGTATGTGGCTAATAATAAGATTATATGTTCCTAAAAAGAAGTTTCTTCAAAGAAGTAATCTATTTGATAGAGGTGTGATTTTGGTGGGTAGAGGTTACCTTCAGGTTGGCCATGTGCATTGTGCACTTCTCCCAACAAGTGCCCTCCTGTCTGCAATATTTAGGATGAATTAGTTCCTCTCTGGAGGCACTGCTTTGTGTATTTTGTACAACACTATTTTTCTGTTGACCACTAACTCTGGAACACTGATATTGGTGAATCAACATGTGTATTTTACCTTTTCTTATCCCAGCAAGAGGTGGGAGAGATGGTTTTATCCTGTGGTCAGCTGACAGTGCAAGCGATAAATACAAAATTCCCTGTAAGTCTCTCAAGTTTTTCCTCTTGAATCTTCAGGGACTGGAAAAACTTCACGTATTTAATTTCATCAAGTCAGATTCAGTATCTAATTAAATTTTCTCTGGATCAGTACCAGAATTTTAAGTATCTGGGTCCAGATTACAAAAAGTTAAGAGCTGATTTAAACATATGCAAAGTTTGGGTGTTGGTGGATCTGATCCATTTCTTCAGTTTCTGATTTCCAGTTTGAACTGCTTGTCTTGTCGCATTCTTTTCCATTGTTACCAGGTGTCCCAATGCATTTTAGCTCTAAAAAAAAAGAAAAAGCCTGTGTCCTACAGTCTGGCATGTAGGACAGAAGATCATGTTTCTTTCCTTGTGTCTTGTTTGTTTTGTTTCTATTATTATTTCACTGGTCTTCACCTTCTATAGTTACCAAAGAAGTATTATCAGTACTTCTCAGTTTCAAAGAAGTCCCAATGATGTCCAAACCCTTCCAACCCTACCAATTCTATGATTCTATGATTCTATGTCTTGGAAGTGAAAAGACTCTCCAAGGCTTAGTTTTCTGCTTGAAACTAAACTACTTGGAAGCTCATGACAGAATGCAATAGTTCTCAGAAGCTGCTAAATATCTCTACATCCCTGATGGTGTCTGAAGTCAATGGAGTTTTATGTTGATGATGTAGTGACTGTATCTGGTAGTTCAGCTGCTCTGCACTCATTACAACGGTGGTTCCTGGAAGACTCAGAAACTACTATATTCCATATGAGTGTGTGGTCTGAATTAATGTCTCCAGGAAAGAAGTTGTCACCACATAAACTTTAAATTTCTTTAAGTCTTTCTGTAACCTAAGGAGTAAACCTTAAGTCTCTGTTTCTGTTGCCATGTCCGGCAGTGGAACCAGGCACAGAAAGAACATGACTGGGGACTGTGTTTCCCTTGTCCCTAGTATGAGCATTAAGCGAGAAGCCTGGAGCAGAGATGGTGATCCTGCTGGAGGATTCTTTTAGAGGCTGCTTTGGAAGGCAGGTAGAATTTTTACAGATATTTCTACTAAACTGAAGTGATTTACTTCCAACACAGCCCTGTCTGTCAATTATTTCTTCTTGATTCTTAAACCTTTTTTATTGTCATTTCACAGTTGTTTTGAAGAAGATCACACTATCTTTTTCACTATAGAGAGAATGACTTTCATGTTACTTTGACTGTTTATTCCTGAGAATATCAGTCCAGAGCTGGTCTGGTTAGTTAGAACAGATAGACAGTTCTGTATCCCTCAAAACTTTAAAAACTGACATATTTTTAGAAATAGAAAAATACAGTACAAAAGTAAAATATATACCTATGCAGATGACATAGAAAAGTACCACCAAAATTTTCTGAATTAAAAAACTCAGGGAGGTTCTTGGATGATAGTGGTTCTGACGGTTTGGGGAAGACGTATTTCAAGTTTGGTCACTGCTCATAACACATAGATGCAATGGAGTCCAAGATGCTTTTGATGCAACATTATAATCAGAGAAATGTTCTTTGGTAAAAACATGCATTTTCACTTAGTAACTTAGATGACTGGATAAAAGTTAGATTAGGAAAAGTGTTTGTGGGTACATGGCAGGTTCAGATTGGATATTAGGAAAAAATTTTTACAATGAAAGGGTTATTAAGCATTGGAATGGGCTGCCCAGGGAAGTGGTTGAGGCACCATCCCTGGAGGTATTTAAAAGACAGGTTGACATAGTGCTTAGTGACATGGTTTAGTGATGGTTTTTATC
The DNA here is from genome assembly GCA_028565335.1 of Limnodromus scolopaceus. Lineage (NCBI taxonomy): Eukaryota > Metazoa > Chordata > Aves > Charadriiformes > Scolopacidae > Limnodromus > Limnodromus scolopaceus. The sequence goes on from JAOXNO010000041.1 coordinate 44,144,858, forward strand.
AGTTAGGTTGATGGTTGGGTTATATGATCTTAAAGGTCCCTTCCAACCTTGACAATTCTGATTCCATGGTGAACTTTTGTGGGAAGCAGTAAAAAGGAAATAATGTTCAAGCCTCATTTCTACTTGTTTCAGACCAATAATTTCATTCATTCCAGTACTCAGTGACTTCCTGAAACATCAGTTTATTTTATGCTGAGACTCAAACATGTTATTGCGTGGGAGCTGTTTTACACTGTGGAAAAAATATAAAAAGGAGAGATGAACATCTTCAATATTACAGCTTAGTAATGAGGGAATTAACTACAGCTAAATAGGACAACTTGAGGGAGGTCTGTTCCAAATGAATAATTAATAAGAATGTGAACAAATGGCTGAAATTATATCTTTCTCAGTTCAGCAAATCTTAACTTTTATTTTTGGAGAGAATTTGGAAGAGCCTCATGACATCAGAATATGGAATTAGAAGTTTACTTGAAAAATTCTTATGAAATTTTGTGAATGGACAAAACAGCTTCTTTTAATTGGAGGCCAAACAGTGACCATGACAGGATTCTTCTTGTTGTCATGGGTGGAATAGCTGTCTCCTGGAGCTTCCTTTCAGCCTTGTTTTTCTATAATTATCTCTTAAATCCTACTGAAGGTATTAGTTTCCTTCCTAATCCCATATTGATACCATTAGCTGCTCTTTATCATTAGTGAATTTATATATCTCAATATTGACATTGATTGCACTCTTAATTATGCATTACTGTTGATGTAACATTGAATCAAATTCTGAGAGTAAAATGAAAGAATTTGGCAGATAAATAGGGGAGGGACACTTAAAATTGCGAAAGGCTAGACATGGAATTCATTCAAAACAGTTGCAAATTCAGTGTGTTTTGAGGTCACGTCTACAGGTTACCATCAGCTAAAATTTTTCACAATCAGTCTCCTGGATTTTTAAATTTGCTTTACTTGCCCTGCTCCTGCTTTATGAGTTCGGGGTACACGTGCATCTCCCACCTGACCATTAGGTTTATTTGTGAGGGTCAGGACATTCTGTTTCTGTCCATCAATGTGACTCTCCAGTATTTGGTATTTTCTTTTTCCTTGTGCCACCCCACTCTCTTCCCAACTACATCCTTTTCTACCATGTGTATAAAAGCAAAATAGCATGGGGTATTTCCTGGCAATATTCACTCCCATTTCAAGTGCACTCACTTTTCACATGCTCATAGACCTCTTGCATGGCTTTCTGGGAATATCCTAGAGCTTCAGCTGACTGGAATGAAGGTACTATGGTATTACATGCAAAAGCTTTAGAAGAAAATGAATGTTAAATTTGTTAAAGCAAGTCTTTGATCCAGAAGTGTGTAAACATTTATCCAGTCTGGGAATAAAGATCTCATGTAGCTTATCAGAACAATTAGCTCGTCAGCAGTTCAGTAAGCCCCAGCTTAAAGACCTTGCACGTGTGAATAACCCCAAATACAAAAATCTATCAAACTACTTTAGTACTTCTCTGATTTGCAACTATAGCAAATACTGAAACACTCAAGGAAACTACTCAGCCCAGTTTAAGGAGCTTGAAAGTTCTGCAGTTATTGATTACACAAATGTTTTTTTAACAGATTCAATAGAGCTGTGACTTCATGGTCACTGCTGTTCTGTTAGCAAGAGAGATTATGGTAGCAAAGAAGTAATTTCCATGTATATTTTTAGACATCTATAGACAAGCCCAACTGCCCAACAATATAAAAGGTGGTATAAAGAAATATATTTCACTATTATTGTAATAAACAGAGGAAAGAAGCCCAAATCTAGAAAGGGTTTCACTGAGGCAGCCATGCACAAAAAGAGAAAAACAATATGCCAGGGTTTCACTCAAGATGGAAGAGTCAATGGCAGAAAAGATGGGAGAACACGTTTCTTTGGCTTGGGTCATTAGCAGAGCATTATTTTGTATTGTACAAGTTTTATAAATGAGGTTTCCTGTTTCTGATTGTGCAAGGGATGGTCTTGCTAATACCTGCTGAAGGTGACCTGCTTTAAACAGAAACGGCAGAGGCCTCAACACTTATCTTTATGTTAAAATACAATCCTGGTTTCCTGGAGCACATGCAGCATAATACTGGCTGTTGCTGTTCTCTATTGGTGAGGGTTCATTGAAGCCTGTGAGGGTGCTATTGCTTCCCTGGCCTCATTAACACTGCTTGCAGCATTGTGCTGCACACTGTGTAGGGAGAAGGGGTGCTATAGGTGCCCAGCTGACCCCCTGGCTGCAGTCAGCCTTACACTCAAACTGTGACTGACTCCAGACACAGGCAGGATAGCCATTCATCACGTGGATGGACTCTGAGAAGTTTCATACGTTTCATACTGCTCCCCAAAGGATCCAATAACAGAATGAAGAATTAACGAGAAGTATTGACCTATCTTGTATGAATGGCCCATTTTCAACTTATTTTTTCCCTCAGGAACTGACAGATGCAGTAACACATGATACCACAATAAATGAGATGGGCTGTTGGTCTTTCTTGATACCATAGTCCCTATTCTTTGAGTTAATTCATTAGGAGGAAAAAGCTATCGTGACACTGTTCTGAAACCAGGTCTCTTAATCTATTGTAAAAATTAGTTGCTTAAGCCTTTGTGACAGTAGTAAATATTCATTTTAATTTGCTTGATTCTGATGCATATATAGTTTAATATTTTATTTGATTATATATAGGGTTATAGCATGAATCAATGTGACATATTATTAGATTCTTATAAATAATGTATAGAAGGATTACACAGAGTGATAAAATTACAGTGATTTATTTCCTGCAACTACATAAAAATCATGCAACTCCCAGGAGGTGAGAGAACATAAAGTATGCTATAACTGGTAGGCTCTACTCTTATGTATTTATCTTCACAATCCTCCTGTATTTTTGTACGTATTTTAGAGATGAGTAAAAAAGAAAATCAGGTGAAGTGAGCACTGAAGTGAACAGACAAGACAGGGGCATTGGCTCCCCACGTTAAGTCTTTAACTTGCTTGTATAAACACGCAAATTCATATTTCATCAGGTTCAGGACAGGTTAGTTACTGTGCGATCGGTGAAAAGTTTTATTATTGTTTAATTGAATTGTGGTCTAATTAATATAACCTGGAGTTTACTTGATGTCAAGACAAATTGTCTACTCTAACATCAAAGCTGATTTTAAGATCACCAGTGCTTGGGGGTTTATTAGATTAAAATAATCCTTTTTTGCTTCACCTGCCCTTCTTTTAAGGCCATAGAAACTGGCTTTGTCCAGGGACGTGAGTGTCTTAGCTGGGGGGCAGACCACGTTTGTTCTTCATACTATTTTTCAAGAGCTTACTTTATTAGTTAGGTTTTCTGTGAGATCACTGTTAATTATCTCTGGAGGTAATGATTTGGCAAAAGGTTAATGACTTGCCTCATATAGGAAAATTTGCAATTTAGTTCTACTTTTAAATGAAGGTGTTGATTCCTGTGGGCAAAAAGACCTTTATGGCTCAACTAAACTTTAAATGGAATATTGTAAAAACTGAGAGATCTGCACAGCATTTGGAATATTTTGAACTTAAACACAAGTGAGAATCTCCTTTTGTCTATGTTACACAACGCTGCATTTAGCACTGGGCAGCACAGAGACAGTATTACATATTTACCATGATACTGCAAGATAGTTATGAATAGTTGATAGTTACTTTGATGGTATGATAGTTACCTTGATATATGGCTCATATATGATAGTTATGAACACACCTTACTTTGATATATGGCTCACGCCAAAATTAACTGGAGGAATTTAAAGTTAGGAGAGTTTTAAAAAATGTAAAACCCCCCAAAATCAAAAAAATACTATTTACTTTGCATGAGGTACACGGCTTACAAAATATCACTTGTTATACGTGGGCAAAATCACTTTTCATTCCCTCCTGTGATGTTTTGGTTTACAGTATGACAGGGGAAGTCAACATTAAAGGAAACAAAAGACCTTTCCCAAAGCTATGTTATAAATAATGATAAAAGAAACAGCATATCAAATTTGCTTGTAGTAAATCTTCAGTTTTTCAACAAAATTGTATAGATCTGAACTACTTAAGAATCTATTTACTTTATCAAGCCAAGTATTTGAAACTCATCAGCACGGTATCTGAGCACCATTGCATTCTACATTCCAGGAGGAGAATCATAAAGCACATTTTATACATGATGAAATGAGAGGCATCCAGCTTTCCTTTTCCTGATGTTCTACTGTAAATACCCCGATTTTTCTTTGCCTTATTGATTTGTTGCCCATATCCTCTTTCCCTTTGACATCCTGAAGGAGAAAATAAAACAAGCAGGCAAAAAAAGCCAAGAAGGTAACAGTATGTTCCTTTCAACTTGTGCTTCATACACAATTCTTGGTGACCATTTTACATGTATTACCCAGCACCAAAGACAGCCAGAGGTCAAATCAGTATTTAAACAGACATTCTAAATGGAAATGAGCTGCAAGTCGTTTAGATGTGCTCGCTGCATGCAGATTCCACTCTCTCTGTAAGAAGGGAGGAGAAGAGCCTGAAAACAAAACCTCTAAATATTGACTCCTCTGTATACTTGTATATTTGTATACAAATCTGGTGCAAAGATATTTCAGTATCTCTTGCCTGTCTCTCTCACAGTGATGAAAACAGGGGTATTTCCTTGGAGTATGTGTGTCCGCTCTTATTTTCTGAAGCGATGGCACTTCCACCTTTTTTCCTCACAAAGCTAATTCCATTGCCCAATACACAGCAGGTTTGTACACTCTTCCTTTTATCTCATTTAGTTTTCCTTTGCTTAATTTCACTTTTTATATCTATTCTGCAAATGAGTCCTTATCCCAATTCATCTAGTGTTTATTATTGATTCTCATGTACTGTCTCTTGTCAACTTCAGTTGCCATATGGCTGACAACTCTGACCGGTACCTGTTATGCTTTACATTGTGCCCATATGGGCCTTTCTGCTGTGAGCAGGTTAATATTCACATCCTTCTGCTTTCAGTGTGCTGGCTGGTGACACCCCCCTGCCCTAAGAGATGTTTTTTCTTGAAGATAGGGTCCTGAAATAGAACCATCCCCTGAAAACATGCTCTGCATGTCTGAACACAATGGTCTGTCACTGTTATTGCCCCTTTTGTGCCTGCTTTCCAAAAATATCATAGTAGCCAAGCTTGCCAGTAGAGATGTTACAGGCGTCCTCCTGGGAACAAGCACACACCATGTGTTTGCTGTAGCCTATCGGATCTGAACAGCACAGCTGGAATTTCAAATAGCAAATCCTTACAGCTAAATACTTGTGGATGAGCCACTAAATTTATCTGGGAAATAAGTTTGAATAGCAAATTAATTCAACAAAATCAGGATCTGCTTGTCAAGTCAGAAATAGGGAAAAAAGGAGGACTTGTCAGCATATTCTTTGGAGCATTTTTGCCTGTGACTGATATGTAATTAAGAAGTTCCAAGAATTGTAACACCGATACTAGTCCATTCATCATACCATTGTCTTTAAATCAGTCTCTCCATATGTTTAGTTTTCATCTTTTCGTAGGTTCCCTTTGTTCTTTCAGTTCTTTTGTGTTAGTAAGCAGTCCAGGACTAAGCACTGTATCCTCAATGTAATTTCACTGAAACAGCAGAGAAAGAAGTTATTAACTCCTTGCTCTATAATACAAAACTTCTGCATATGTATCCTTTCCTTTCCTACATTCCTGTTTTTCATTTCAGCTGCCACAACTGCAGATTGTATTCAGTGGGAGCAAATAAAGACAGAGTCTACTATGAGAAAATATATTTCCAAATCATTAGGGGCTTGTTTTCAGCTATTCAGTGAAATTTATTGCAGCTTGCCACCTTCAGAATGTAGTTTAGGAACTGTTTTGAAGACTCTCTCATTAGTCAGTAGTATGATGAGAAGCTTTCTCAGCCAGTCAGAGACCAGAAAAAAGGTTTGAACAGTCAGGCTAGGAATTTTCATTGCTCTTGAATGTATCTGATTTTCTAAACCCCCTTTGTTTAGGGTATTTTGTAAAGGCACAACTGGAGAGAATGTGTACATTTAAATGCAAGTCCATCACCATCATTGGTATTATTTGATCAAAACAGCTGTGTGTTTCCTAAATCTCTGTTAGGAAGCAAAATTTGAGTTCAAGTGATACGGAATTGATTTGCTGAACAGGAGAAACCGAACTAAACTTGTTCTCGTGAAAATGATTACTGTGCTACTCAGAACCGACTAGATAGTCATGTTTTTTTTGCATGTAAGAGGGAAAAAAATGGAGAAATCTGTAAAAATTTTGACTGTTACTTCTATCTATACTGACTATAACTTCTGCTCCTCTATCAAAAAGCTAGGTACAGAGTAGTGACTAAGATGGAAGGAGAGCAAGGTAAATGTAGTGAGAGCTACCATGCAGATCTAGAAGAGGATTTTGCTGTAGTCCTTTCAATATGTAGCATTTTTCACAGGTGGAGATGCTTGGCATGATATGGAATTCAAATTCCTCTCATTATTTTGCTGATTGGACTGTCCATGGTCTTTTTTGTTTCTTGTTTATGTTAATCAGAAAATCATTGTTACAAATCCTATTTAAACAAAGATCCTGATACAACTTGCATTGCCTCCTTTTCATCTTATCCCTTTATTTAATTCACTAAGTCAGCCTACAGACTGCTGACTGGCCAGGTGGGGTGTTCCTCGTAAAATAACAAAGCATTAAGTTTGATTTTCCTGTCTGAAAAGACACTAATTGCATGGCAAGTGAAAATGAAATTCACTTGCAAGTGACAGTTCATTTTATGGACCACTGTATGGGGCTCTGAAGACGAGACTCTGTAATGAAGCCTGGATCTTCATAAAAGGCACAAGAAAACCTTAGGATTTTCGAGTGGCTTTTGTTGAAAAGTTTTATTTTCCCTGGAACAGTCTGGAATAAAATCAATTTTACAGCAAATTAGGGTCAATATTTTGACAGATCTAGGCAAAGACCTCTTTCTCTCTTAGGAGACATAACACTATTTTTTAACTTACCAGTTTTAATACTAACAACCCATAACTAAACCCACTGAAAATAATGCATTGAAATAAGTCAATGAGGACAAACACAAACTTGCTAATTATTGGTGAAGACTTTTCCCAAGATGTGTCAGAAAAAGCATCCCATGGAATCTTTTAACAATTTAAGTGACTGTAGAAAATGCATAAATTTTGTAAAATGCAGCTTTTCAATACTGCCATCCCTACCAAAATCCATCAGATAGAGTGATTAAATCTGCATCAGTTATGTAGTATAATTAATCAATACAGCATAGAGAACCATGGTGCAGTGCTGATTAATTTGTATCTTAGGTGCATACATTTCTTGCTTCCAGCTCACCTGAGAAACACATTAATCAATTTGACTGTACAGACAGAAGTGGTTTTAAACAACGATATCATAGCTACTTCTATTCCTCCCCCCATTTACTAGATTTAGTGCTGTCATCCGTAGAGCATCTGTTTGCTATCCACTATTTTGTGGATAGAAGTTTATATTTTCAGGTATCAATGTCCAGAATAGGATTTAGGCATCAAAGTGAAATTTAAGATCTTACACTGAAGCTTGCAATCCTGAAAACCCCCTTAAACTGCCATTAATTTGAGAAGTCTCTGAACTGCTTCTCAGTTCCCGAGGCATCTGATGTTCTTCTCTTCATGCATAAAAGTGCATTGGTCATGAGTGAAACAAACAGATTGAAACTAAGTCTAATCAGGCTTCAGGAGGTCAGCATCACTTTAGCGTTTGACTTTGGTGGGCATTCTCAGGCACGGTTAATGTAAACAGAGAGAAGAGGAATCCCCAGAGTGACAGTTTTCATGTCAAATAGAAGAACTGATTTTTGAATGGTTGCTCGTTTTGGTGTGTGTTTGACTGTGCTCAGCACCCAGGGCCTCAGATGTAATGTTCAGAGAGAGGCAGGTACTTAAAATGGAGTTCTGGAATCCCAGTGGGAACCAGACTTCTGAAAAAGGAATAACTGGAATGACTTTAACACCACTGTCCCCTTTTTGGATCTGTCAGAAGAATGATCAAACACAGGTATTCAGAAAAGCAAAGATAAATACCTGAGCTACTAGCCAATATCTTCTAGAACAAAAATGTACAGGATAAATATAGGAGTTTCATCCTCATGTTTCATCAGACTTGCCTTTAATTTTTGATTCTCAAGTTATTCAGCCACTTTGGTTTTTCTCTGGTGCTGCTCACAGTTGTTATTTCCCAGCTTAGTTTAGATTTTTAAGTGTTTCATCAACAATATTTCCAAGTTCTGGTAAAAGCTGTATGATTAAAAAAAAGAGGAGAAGAGAGGTAGGGAGCTTTTCTGTGTAACCACACAATTTTTACATATGCTGCAAGTCTAGAACAGTATGAAAAATACCTAATTATCACTTTCTCCTATGCCCAGGTTTTGTATCCCTTTCAGTTCCTTTTAAGAGAAGTCGTCAGCTGGTGTTTGTGCTCCTCAGTGATTGCTGTATTTCAAAGTGAGATGTGCAACAGCGAGTTGGGCTGAGAGGATGGAGTGAAGGGAAGACAGCAGTAATGGCAAACAACAACTTCAAAGCTTTTAGTATCATCAAAGCATCAGAGTGCTTTAGCTTTCTGCAACTTTAGAAGACTAAATAAAATAATACCAATGTGCTTTCCCTGCTGTGAAAGGATGAAATTAGACAAAGGTGAAGCCTGAATGGTTTGGAACTTTGGTTCAAGGAAGCACCTAAAAGTCTTAATTCTTTAAAGACAGGATAATGAGACAACAAGGCTGTATTAGAAGTTATCAGAGCAACATGGCTTAGGAACTGACATACCTCTGCTTCCATATGTACTGGCCAGGGGAAAAAAAAACCATATGAAATGAAAAAATAATTTTCACTAGTCTACCAGGTCCTTCTCACCAATAGAGTTTGCTCCAGCTTCCCTTTAGCTACTGTCTGTGGACTGGAGACATCAGACTTTTAAATCTCACCAGGAGAGAGAAAGTCAGATACATCCCTGTGGGTTGCTCCTCATGGAACAGAGGAACAAAGAGGAAGTAATCACACAGCTTCTCAGGGCTGCAAAAACATAGAAAGAGGATAAAAAAGGTAATTATCTCTTGAGACCCACAGGGTATAGAATGACCGCAAAGCAACACCCGGTATCTGACATTGACCTCAAAAGGGCGGTGTGCTAAAGGAGGGAAAGAAGCCCCTATATATGCTCTCTGTCTCCTCGTACAAAGGCACTCATATCTTTAAGATGGGTTTTGAAAATGCGTTCTTAAGATGGTTTGAAGTCTTCAGCTGTCTATCCATGCTTCTGCCCCATACCTGTAAGGTACTGCAGTTCATTGGGATTGAAAAGGAGGACATTGTCTTTTCTGCTTCCTTTGTTTCTAAAAGTAGATATTAAAAACTTTAAATGCCTCATTCAATATTTTCAGATGAAAAGGTTTCCATTTTACTTTTTAAGTGCTAATTCCACTTGTAAATCTCAATAATAATTAAAGTACCAAAAAAGGATAACTTGCAATTACGAAACTGAAATATTTTGGAAGAGAAAATATTTTGTAATCTCAGCATTTTTTTCTGAGTTGCAATCCCTCTCCCTACTCACTTCTAATTATATGTAAGAGGAAATTACTCTCATCAGTGGGGAAAATGTATTTAGCCTAACTTACACATAATATCATTTTTCATCAGAGTTCTGCAGACTGGCTATGTCCATCCAAAACTGCCACTTACCATCAGACATTGAGGACAGCTGGGCATGGCTCGTCTCTCACTCACAGTGAAGCTGTGACTAAGGTCCTTCCCTGAAACCAGACAACATGAGCAAGTGCTGATGAAAATGTTCCTCAGTGACTGTGATACATCGGTCCTACCTCTTCTAGTCAGGTTAATCTCATTTCACTCTGATGTCAATCCTTTTGAGAAGTGCCTTTAGCAATGTAAACAGTACCTAGTGCATATAGGATTTTTTTCACTCTTTGTCCATTGATACTTAACAATTCAGAGCTTCCCATAAGTTGCCAATTTAGATTGATAAATGGCCTGCACTGACCTGTAAATTCTTCATCCTCTTCTCCCATTGTCCTTAACCCCAGGACTCAGAACCCTGCCTTGAGGGCTGGACAGCTTTACAAAACAGAAGAGAGAAAGGAGGGAAAAAGGAATGGGAGATTTCGAAGGCTTCCTTGCTCCTTTCCCTTCCTTCCCACACCTTCCTTGAATTTGGATTTGAATAACAGTCACAGAGCTTCAATCCAAGAGCTGTTTCACTGATCTCCTGTGATCTAATAAACCAAAGAAGGTATGTATGTGCTGAAACAAGCCAGCCACCTGACTTCCCCTTTGGTCATGGAATCCCAGCCTTCCTTGTAATAACTTACCACTTTTAATAGTGAATGACTTATGCAAAGACCCTTCCGAAATTAGTCTGCATCAGGAGTCATTAACTGGTTTGTGTCCCCAGATATATCTTTCCAAGACCCCTAGCTGGCCAGAGGAGAGGGCTTGATGCTTTTTCTTGCTAGCATAGCGATAAAGAGAGAGGGAAGGGAGCAGCCAAAAGCCTAATTCCTGTCACTACAGCAAGTATAGTTATGAATGCACACTTAAAATAGTGACTGCGTGGTTCCTGCAGCTTAATGAAACATTGATTTGGTATCTGAGTCACAAGCTCTGATCCTCACAACACAGTCATTGGTTGAAAACTGTTACTGCACAGTGGCTGTCTGAGATTAATTGATGGTCAGTCTATCTCCTAATAGACAGGCATGTATGAAATCATGGAGTCATTCTCATTAATACCCCAATGTTAGCAGGGGAGCTTGGAATTGGCAGGGCCATGTCTAAATGTGGAAATGGTTTGCATCCCTAGAAAGGTGTAGAATAATAGTTGTAAAGTGGATTAATGTTTATACAAATCCTGCTCTGCCCCTCACCTGTTGGTTCCCTGAGAACTTAACTGCCACAGAAATGACCAAGCTTGACAAACTGGAATCTTGCTCATTTCTATCAGCCATTCCCCGCAGGAGACAAAACTCCTGCTTCCAAAATTAGATTTTAAGAGCTTATTAGAAATGCAGCAAAACTGATAATTAGACTGAGTAGCTCTACTGCTGTCATTCATTTCCTACTAATCAGAGACCAGGGTATGCTGAGGGATATTTATGCTACACAGCTCCGGATTTCCTATGACTATGCTATAGCATTCGGCAAAATAAAGTGCCTTGCTGTTGCTTTCTTCTCTTTGGACTTATCCCAGGATGCCCTTGTAGCGAAAAAGACTTAATAGGTTTTGTAGCTGTGAATTATTTCTGTGAATACTTGAGCATATAACATTATGTTCACTGGAACTGCTCAGTCTATTCAGCTAATCAGTGCAAGCACATATAGCTTATTAAATAATTTGTTCAGCTTTGCAATATATCTGTCTCTTCTTGTTTGAACTCAGCCTCTCTGAATCTGAAAGCTTTTTAACACTACAGGCTTTCAAACCTATGCAGTGTTTGCCCTGGATATCCTAACGTTGGTAAAGGGTGATCTTTCCAATGCCTCTGTCACTGGGAGTTTTTGCTGTTTGCTCTTAAACAAGAGATTACACCATATGGAAGGGCAGAGCTAAAATGTTTGAACATGCAATTAGAAAGACTGCTCTTTAGTTTTGTCAATCAGGCTGCTTTCCAGATGCTGGCACAGCACAAGTATCATTTTTTTCCCCCCAGAATCACTGTAGATAATTTGATGCGACTTGGACGAGAGGGAATTTTCTACAACTTGACTCAAAAATTACATCCCTTGGAAGAGGGAGTGCAGGAAGCAAGTTTAGCATATTGAGAGTTGGGAACATTTAGGCACACATCAGATAAGCTTGACTTTCTTTTGTATGCTTGGCTTTGAAATCCCCGTTATGAAACACTGTACATTTGTGTCGATAAGGCTTGTAATTCTCATTGACAAACGGGAAAAGATAGCTGCAGCAGTAATACTTGAACTACAAAGCATTCTTCGTTGTCCTCACAAATGCATATAACTCTTAGAGGAAAGCCATTTCCTTTTAGACTTTTTCAAAACTGCAGCCTCTACACCAACAAAGTATTTCACACAAATAGGTCTTTCTGTCCTAGCAAAGCCCTCTTAAAATCAATAAAGCTTTGGAACATTGCTTTGCTATCTTGCTGCAAAGGAGGCCTCCATTGATTTTGGTGTAGTATCTAATTGGAAAACAATGTACTATATATTCTTAAAATGAAGAACTCGTACCTGACAGCGCACAGGCAAACTTTGGTGGTGGCAGAACTCTAGTCAGCTCATAATTTAAAGTCTTATTTGAGCTATGAACCAAACACCCTCTTTGCACAGGATTGAACATTTTCACATACGTAGAAGGGTAAATAGTTTACACGATTATACCAAGATTAGGATCTGAGCAGGCCTGTTCTGTAGGGCTGAAATGGACTATCTGAAGTGTTGATAACAGCGTACATGACAGACAGGGTCCTTAAACCATACTTTGTCTAGATTTCTTTTATTCACCAAGATACCCAGTTGATAGCTGAACAGTTCTAATAAAACACTATTGCAGTTCTTAAGTTTTTATTTTTGAACTTCTTCTTTTTTAGCTGTATAGAACTGACAAAGCTGTTTCAATAAATGGTGAACAAGTTGCAGAATATGTACTCCCTGCTCTATATCCACCTGTCTGTCCTCCAATATTCAATTATTCATAACTGTACTTTCTACTATTACATGTTCTAAATCAAAAACACACCTAGAAAAACTACATAACTGCCTTAACATCTCCTGCATAACCATTGCCTATAACTACCCTAATAACATCTTTTGGGTGTTTTTAAGTAGACTACCTAGGGCTAAGAGGAGCCTTTTAGGAGGAGGAGAAGGTCAGGTGTAATTGAAAGATACTAATTATTAGCAGGTGTGTCAGTTCAGCTTCTATTAAAATAGGGCCTCTTTTTTTGTGCTAAGAAAATCCAGAAGTAGTATTAAGGAGTAGGTTTTCAGCATAGGTTAACCTCTACGAGAGAGGAATTGGAGGCCTGGGAAAAGAAATGAAAAATGATTGCTAATAGGCTACTTAGAAACCTGAGGTTTGATTGGAAATGAACAGTGCATGCTTGGGAGGTGTATAGTTGTAGAAGAAATAACCTAAAACTCTAGGGGCTTTTTCAGTCTGGTGTTAACTTAGTTCAGCAGGGTTGAAATGCTCTCAAAGGAATTAATAGGGTGGTGATTCAGGTATGCTAGATTTAAACTGTAGCGCTTTTCAAAGTTATATGCAAATTTTGTAAGATAGATTCAAAGACTCCAGCTCTGAAATTCAGCGTGTGGGAATATCACTGCAGGCTTCAGCAGAGTGAGAGAACTTAAGCACAAACAAGTATCTTTGTTCTGTCGCCAATGCTTGGTGTCACTCCATAAATAACACCTAGAACCTATGAGTATTGTAAACTCTGACAGAAGCCTGGTTTGGGTGCCTGCTTTCTTTGCAGGGTCTCAAAGGAAATTAGGCATCTCAGAGCACGGTCCAGGCTATGGAGCGTGATCCAGAGCGAGTAAGTAGGAAACACTAAATATAAGGGTGTGCCCTAAAGGTGAGGGCTGAGTATCTGGGTTTCTGCTTCGGAATTCTTACTTGAGAAGAGGTGCCCACAATGCTCCTCTTCTCAAAAGTAAAACAATTTTTATTTCCTGTGCTTGCCTTTTCTTTGAACCAGTCTAGTGGAGGGAGTGTGGGGACAACGGGCTACTCCAGAAGGCAGCAATGTGGGAAGACACAGCGGGTGCTTCTGGCCCTTGGTGAGACACTGTGGAGGAAAGAAGACATGCTTCACTGGGCCGGAGGTGGGTGGGATGGTGACTTTTTTTAGCGTCATGGTTAGAGACCTGATCTGGCCTGTGAAATACAGCCACTGTGTTAAACGTGGGAATGGTGCGTTATTTTGCTGTGTGGGTGTGCAGTGCCTTCATTTATCCAGTACCTGAACCACAAAAAATAAACAGTGACCGAGAGTAGTACTTCAGTCTTGAGAGTGTATAAGCTTGGAGAGTGCTTTTAATTTCTCTTAGCCTGAGCTTTTAATTTGCTTGTTTTAAGGCCATTTCAGGAGTTACCAATGCTTGCAGAGTTTACCAGAAATATCATTTGGGCTCTTACAAGTTTTTAGTTTGGGTGAGGAGACAGAGGTGTTTTGAGACTGCTTAAGCCTCTGAGTTTACATCCACTTTTAAACTACTACGTGCTGTATATCACCTCTGATAATACGTGTTGCTAATGTTCTCTGATGTTGTGCTTCCCAGTGCAAGGATCATCCTTTCGTCAGCCCTTGGAGCAAAACAAAAGCTCTAAATCAAAGGAACACAATAGTGTTACCTGACATTGCCAGAGGTCCAGCTAGAATATAAAGTGGGATTTTCTTGCTCTCAATACAAATGAGTCAAAAAGCCAGTTTTACCTATACCACTGTTTTCACTAACAACCAGAAAGCAAATCTGAAAGGAAATTTTGTAGAGCAAATCTGAAAACAATTGACTGCTGAGAAGTTCTGTTTGGTCTGACAATAGTCGCAAACCCACTTGAATCCAGAAAAGAAAAAAGGCTTAATGGGACTTGAAAATAGAGGCACATGAGTGGTGACCCTGGGGAGCTGCCTTTTTTTATTCCTGGCTTGTCTGTGCTGCTTGCTCAGAGTCAGGCTCTGCCTGTGGATCTGTCTCTGTGTATGTCTGGCACAATGTAAATGGAGACCTGATCTGGACTGTGATCTTCCTCTGTTACAATTAATAAATATAATGAACACTGTGTTATGTGATACAACTAGCTTGAATGTCTTCCCTTTCCTTCATGGGGGCAGCCATTTCTCTTCTGCTTTCCTTCGCCTCCCAGCATGATGCCTGCATTCGTACGTGTGGAATGTGCGTATGGGAGAATATTGTCCTCTCTGGAAACAGCTCCTCTATTTGTTTAAAAAGGGGAGGCATAAACTGAGCCATTAGTGGGAGAAATAGAGCCTGAGCACACAGCAGCAACCGCTTTTTAATGAGTCTATTTGTACTGGGCCAGCGGGTAGCCCCTATGTTGAGTCAAGCCTGAGACTGGATCTGGCAGCCAGCCAACGTTCTGCTGAGAAGAAGCTAAATTATGCATCTTATTTAGTACATTTATTAAAAGTTCTTCTAATATTTCCAGGCAAATGTCCCAAACCAAATGTTACTATCATTTAAGAACCTCACAGTCCTGAACTACGTTTAATGCATTACAATTCTCTCATAATAGCTTTCTGGTGTTTGCTGAGCTTCATCTCTCAATGGTGTTTTATGAATTGTTCTGGTAGAGAGATATTAATGGGAAGGGGCTCTCCCTGGGCTAGAGGGAGGGAGGTGATTAGTGCCTGTGAAATTGAGGTGGATTGTGCTGCCTCCCTGGCAGGCCTGGGTCCAAGCAACAAATTCCTGACCTGGTGTTTCAGGTGGGGGTGCCCAACTCTGTCCTGACTTGCAGCAGAGCCTGGCATTGGAGCCATGGCTGCTCTGTAGAAAAGCTGCTGCCTTTTGGGTCAAGAAGCATGGTGGTTTCTGCTAATAAAGCTGACACGTGCTGGTCAATCTCAGGCAAACACTGTAGGGTCATTCACACTTATTTTTTAAACTTCCTTCCTCCTTTTCTTCTTTTTTTTTTTTTCTCCTTCTCAGTTTGAGAAGGTCAAAAATACCTCCAGAAGAACAGCTTGCTCCTCTGAAAGCTTTATAGCACGGTTTTGTAAGGATAGAGTTTCTGCCCAGGAAACAAGCTTTTTTCCAAGCCTAACCCTAACATGGTCTGCTACAGTGGACACTGTAGCACCGTAGGATAGCAGGCAGCTGTACTGCAGAAATCCTTCTCTGACTGGAACCACAGCTACTAGAATTCATTCTTTTACACTGTGCTGAGCCTTGCTACACTTTAATATCATCAGAGCCGAGGATCTCAGCTTGTGAGTAGAGCATAGCTTACCCACTAAATGCTCAGTAAACCCCATGCCATAGAAAGTGGCACATCCTTCTGACCAACTCTTCTTCTTTTATTATCACCGACAGCCGTATTTTGCTTCTCGGTAACTGTGTTCCTCCCTTAGCAGGCAAGCAGTTCCTACGGCTGCCCTGGCTGGCTTGTCATCATGGATCTGCTCTATGCAGGTTTGACTGAGCAACACTCAGGTGTGACCCTGGATCCCGACAGGGCCTGGGTATAAGTCCTGGCTTGACTTTCCAGCCCTTTTAAAAGCCTTTTCTAACCAACTTGCTGTCTCTATTTTTCACTTTATCCAAATGATCTCTCTAGAAGAGCATATTAAGGTAATGTTCCCTAGAGATGGGAAGAAAACACCAGATAGCATTTTAAAAATTACCTCAAAACTCAGAAATGATCCAAATGTAGTAGAAACCCCTCCAGGAAAGCTCTCTCTCTCTGTGTAATTGTTTAAAAGCGGGATAAAATGTATGGTATCACCCTTTGGAGTAGCAATAATTTGTAATCGCCAGCATGTTACTGCTCATCAGATCATCAGTCTTCTTACATAAAGGCTGGTACAGGTAGCCTAGAGACGAATCCACCTTTTGCAGTAGTGTACATGGGACACACAGGCTTCATGTCTCAAATTCCTATTTCTCTTTCTTCCTGATGCTCAATGTTCAACTTTTTTTTTTTTTCATATTCAAATAAGAACAGTTTAAAGCATAGTGATGGAGGAAGCAGGGGAGAAAATTAACTGTTCCTGCTTTACATGAAATGTTAGAATGTTAGCACTCTAGCTATTATAGGTGGGCTTGATTAGACTGCCAATTGCAGCAGCTCCACAAGAGTTAAGGTTGAGAATCATATATTACTTAAAGGTCAATTCTTTTAAACGATCCAGCTTTTCAATTGCCAGATTTAACAAGGTGGCCTGAACAATTCCCAAGCTGAATGTCAGCTTGGTGCAGAAACTGTTTTTTAATTTGCTGTCCTAAATGGCTCTGTGTTTTTGAGAATAGGGAAAATGTAGTTTGGTTAGTTGTTTTAAATGCCATCCTGCTTTGGAGGAAGAAGTTAATGTTTGGCTTCATGATAAAGTCTTTGGAAATGTGTTTCTTCTGCAGATTCTGCCTAGAAATTTGCAGCTAAATTCTGTGCCCACAGTAAGAGCACCCCTGTGAGAGATGATCAGAACCTCATCTATGATTATAACTTTGAAACGCTGCAAGCAATGTCTGCTCTAGGTGCAAACGCTTGAAGAAGCCTGGAGGTCAATAAGCAACTGGGGAGTGAGACAACTGAAGTTGTCCATGCAATTCATTCCCTTTGGTTAGGTGCGTTTCTGTACCAGAGCCATGATCCTAAACACTTTTAGTAAGGTTTCTGTCTCATTCAGAACACAACACTGTACACTAGGAGTTTTCTTTGTAAACCTTGAAGATACCAGGAGGTAGCAGGCAAATGAGAGAGGAGACAGCAGGAAAAGAAAGCATGGTTTCTTGGTTATCGCAGCTGAATTCTACCTCAGAAAATGGTCCTATCTTTCTAGATGATGTGAAGTAAATTGCTGACACCTGATTAATGAAAAAATGGGTTTATTTTACTTTCAGAATGCCTTGATTGAAGACTCTCAGTAATTTCACAGAAGAGTTGTTGAATGACAGGTTGCGAGGAAGGACTATGGAAACTGCTAGGAGAATATTCACAGCTGCATATTGAATAAGCACTGAATACTGAAGGAGCACTCTAGCAAATCAGAGGTAAGAGCCATGAAATGCATTAGATGCCTGGGTGCCACTTACTGTCCATGGTCACCTTCTAGTTAGTAGCATCATCAGGCACAGGACTATCCTAACCACAGGAATTTAGGTCACACTGTATCTCCCAGTCTGTATTCCTTGTGCTGCCTCTTTAAATGCTGAAGTTGTTTGTTCATTCACAAGTGGGAATAGGTAGTTAATTAGGCAGTTCTTCACTTTGGGAACCCAGTTAAATGATTCACTCTGAATTGTTTTGGTAATTCTCTCATTGCTTAGTTTTAGTGATTTTAAAAGGACTCTTTTTAGTGTTTTTAATTCTTGCCTAATTAAGGTTCCCTGGCGGCTAAAGATAACCTCAAACAATTTAAAAACCAGACAAGACATATGTATGATGATCCCCTAAAAGTAAGTTACTGAGTGTATGGGCTCAGGAGTGGTAGAGTTTCAGTAGGAACATTATTTTCTGTGAAGATAATATTACAGGATGAACATGTCCTTTTAGATGTGTTTCTTTCTGTCATAATAGGTATCAAGGTCTTTCATGATTGTTTACTTTATCAATAGACCAAACAAATTAATATACTCTAGCAACCATTACAATATGCTGGTGATGATCCTTGGAGAATATCTCCCTGTTGCTCTCAGGAAGGTCTAGGATACATCTCATCTGAGAATTGCTATGCCACTTCTCTCAAATAGAAGAGAAATCTCATTCTGTGTTGCACCAAGGAGTCTTGGATTATCTTAATCTGACTATGGAGTAACAAAGCAGAAATTTATTCCAAAATAGAAGTGATTTAACAATTTAGTTTATAATCCATCTCTGTTTTTTTGACATGTGGGTATGAAGGCTGACAAAGGAAAAAAGTGCAGGGTTTCACAGGTTCTTCCTGAAGTGGGGCTGTCAGACCTTTGGTGCTTTGTAAAGATGAAGTCTCTGGAAGACTTAATAAATTAACTTATTTCAGGATTTTTATTCTTCAGGATTCTATTTCTCATCAGGAGTTATTTGTGATAGGATACAAATCATGGGAGGCAGCTATCCAGGTTCAGTGCTGACGGGTAGGAGTACTCTTTATTGCTTCTTACGATTCTAAGGCTATTTCGTACTGCAGGTGCTTGCATTTGCAGCATCTTTTTCTCTCACATGTTATGTGAGTCAGAGGGACATTTCACATGCTAAAGATGGAACCTCTGTGACAGCATCATCATCCCGCCTCCTCCAAGTGCTGCAGAGTGGCTGTGCCATGCATTAAATAAATGACTAGATCTTTGTAATGCCAATGCAACTTTATGGGTGAGGGTTATTTGTATTTATAGCATCCATAAAGCAATTTATAGTCCTTCTGCTGCCTGTTATTTTGTGCTTCTGAGCAGAAAAAGTGGACTGCAATGGCTTAAAATGCAACTCAAGGGTGCTTCAAAGGTTGGAAGGCTTTCTGGGTCAAAGGCAGTGAATGTGAATAGCAGTAATAACAGCTCTTTTTTGTTACCTTGTACTTAGAGCTTTGCCTTTGGGCTGCTGATCTCCTTGGGGAGAGCAGATGTTAAGCATGCCTTGCAGCATGCATGTTTTGTAAGTCTGCAAATCGGGAAATGGAGGTGCTGAGGTGACAGGCTGTATCCCCTACCAGGCTGCGCTGCTTAAACACAACTGAAGTCTCTGAGCCTGTCTGAAGGTGCTACTCAAATAGTTCAGATTTAATCTTTGTAAATTTGGGGGTATTAGAAGACTGCTACTCAAAACTAAATTTGGAGCATAGTGGTTAGTCAAACAGGGGAGTCTGAGGACAAAGGCACCATCTGTTGAAAAAGGGACAGGATCTTTCTTGTATTTGACCCTGCCTCAATCATAGAGGTGGTGCCTTAACCTCTGTATGGAGGGTCACGATACCTTCTGATAGTGGTGGTGTGCACAGGTCTTAACTTACGTACAGGGGAAGGAAGATGGGAAGAAGGGCTGAATGAAAGCCAGTGAATGGTATGTTACAAACCACAAAATGATTGTGTATTGGTTTAACAACACCCTCTCCAGTTTTGCTTGTTAATAATGTTAGCTAAAATGATATTGTGCCTCTGCAAACATACAAGGAGTGGCGGAATAGCACCTGATACCAAGAAGTTAAATAATTTTCTCAATTTGGCATCACTGATGCCTCCAAAGGACACGTTTGACTAATCCAGTCACTGAGCTATATTACAGAGTCACACTTCGATTTACTTTCTGAACTGAAGGAAATTTTGAGAATACAATGTTTGCTGCAGTGGCAATTCAGGAACTGAAAAACTGCTACAATAAATGAAATCCAGGCAAGTGTCTGTGGTGAAAAGAACAAAACCTGAAACCAATCAAAAAAACCCCTAAACTTTAAGATTACTAGGATAATCTCTTGGCATACTATCTTTTGTCTGTTGCTGGCCAGGGATGTTTCATTATGGAAACACTCTCTTACGTATTCTCTGAGGAAGTATACATACTTTGAAATCCAGAGTGCTGTTTTGCCATAACTTTTTCTTCTTCTTTTGTTGTGAGTAGAGCAAAGCAAGCATTTGTATTGGCTGCCTGTGACTGCTACAGCTAATTTTTCAATTTACATAAATAAATAACCTGCCAAAACTAATTACTTCTCTTCAAATTCTAAATACATTATTTCTCCTTTTCCTCCCCCACATCTGTCTTGTTTTAATTATTTTTGCATCAGTTGTCATTTTAGGAGTTGGTTTGGTCTAAAAAGGAATGATTGTATATGTCTTGCTATTTTAATTTAACTAATTAGGATTGCTGCTTTTGTCTTGATTTCTGGAGGCAGAAATGGAGTGGATGCTCATATATTGGTGCTCTTGATTTGATGGTTAAAGAAATTGTTTTGATCTGACATTACCTAGTAAAAATCTCCAGCAGAAAAACTCAGGCCAAACAAACTCAGGGTTTGTGAAACTGGTGGATTGATTTTCAAAAATGCTTATGAGAATTAGCCTCTCCAATCTCATTTCAGTATGTAGGACTTGTCTTCTATAATTTCTGGTGCATTACTAGTCTGCAGAGGAGTTGGTTCAGAAATGAGTTGCCCAGTCTTGGTTAACGGTACAAAATTTAACTATCAGAAATACCAGTGAACTTCTGCCTAACCTTGAGTGTGTCTAACTCTTTGAGGATTTCTTGAAAGTATTTGTGCTTTAACAGAACTCCTCATATCAGAAAACATCCCAGTCATGGCAAGATCTTACAGTTTTCTTTATACCTGTTCTTTCTTTGGGGTTCTTCAGATTGGAGGTTCTTCTCCTGTCTCACTGCATTGCTTAACTGGGAGCATATCTAAGCTCAAGTACTGGACTCTGCACAGGACATTTGAGGAGAAGGTTTATCCAGCAGGTCTGTGGCAAAGGGAAATCTAGTTTTGTCTTGCTTTTGCCTGAATAAACTTGAAGTTATCTTTCTTATCCTTAAGGCAAGCATCTGATGCACTAGCTGTGAGGGATCCTGTGGTGGTAGAAAGGAGATGGTCTTATTCTCATGCATTTCAAGGTATTTCTCTCTAAATGAAGCAATTAAATGAGCAGAGAAGGTCAACATGAGTTTGCCACGAATATGATAGTTCCAAGTAGATGCAAAGGAAACAGGTCCACAGTTGCTGGGATTGCAAGGGCGTGCTGTTTGCAATTCTACTGTGTGTAGAACAAGTAGATTTCAGTGCCGTTTAACCTGCTTCCCTCCCGAAGAAGAAGGGACCAAGCTTACATGGCCTAGTCCAGATTCTGGTGACAGCAGTTTCCTACAGGTGTGTTCTAAAATGAGGAGGTGAGGGTTACTCTGTTCTGGGACATTCTTACAGGAGATATTCAGGCTCTTCTCTCCAAGTCCCATCTGTCTGTTTTTCTTGCACATTCTTACCCATCTTACTTCTCACTCATCCTCTCTCCTGCTCTTCAAGGATGTTCCCAGGCTGAGAAAAACACTTCCTACACTAGACTTTGTTTTTTAATGTATCATGGAAACATATTTGATTTGGTACTAGTAGGTGGACCTTTATTTTGTGTTGCAATATTTGCCACATAATCTTCATTATATTCTTATTTAATTTAAAAAAAAAAAAAGCTCTTCCAGTGTCTCTCTGCTTCACTGAGGTATGGGTCTTTGACCACTGTGACTGCAGGACACTCAGAGAGGCGTTCTGCCTCTCTACCACAAGTCAATTGAAATTCTGGAGACAAGATTTTACCTTGACATTTTGACACTAGGTTACATTCTTCCTGTTTACAGGTCTGAGAAGAACACAAGTTTTATTATGTGCTCTTTATGCTAAAGTCTTAGCTGTGGTTTTACTACAAAGAATCTAGTCTTCCGTGTGACATCTGGAACTCCCATTTCCCAATGCTTTCTGAGAAGATCCTCAAAATACATCTTTATTGTAATTCAGTTTGTCTTTAAAGTGTGTTCATTAATCCATTTATATTTAAAGGCACATTGGTAAATACATTTGCTAAATTATCTTGCAACTTACGTAATTTGTTTTAAACAAAGATCTGTGTTACTCTTTTTCACACAAAGAAGCATGCATAATTCATCTATCACATATATATTGTAAACAAACACATTAATAATCCTATCACAAACTCTGGTATTTCCCACATGAACAGAAATGATTTGCTATACCCTAAGTTAGTCATGAAGTTAAAATCATATACATTTAAAATTTCTTTCCTTAGGCTACATACAGTCACTTGATTATTATTTTCAGCTTTTAATAATATCTAGTTTGTTTTGTACCAATAGAAACAGTCTTTTTAATTTGTACAGATTGCTCCATTTGACCAGTTGAAACAGAACTTCCACTTTTCCTTAGGGTTTCCTATTCATTTATTACCTTTTGTTGCTGGCATTAAGTTAGGGCCTATGATAAGCTGGAGTCACTGACCAGAATTATATTACACAAGGTACTGTACACAGGACAAAATAGCATTTGGATTTTTCACTGTCACCTTCAAGTCTTAAGTTATCAACCTATTGCTTCAATGCTTTGGTTGAAAACACAGCAGAGAGAAGAAAAAATACCTGTTTCAATTAATGTATCAATTAATTAATTAATTAAAAAATATATTTTAATAATGGGTTATTTAAAAATATCAATATTGCGCTGAGCTTTTGACAAAACTTACGGTTTAGTCTTTCATCATGGATTTCATCATGGAGAGATTCACAACAGAAAGGAATGTTTTGAGTACTTTGTGACTGAAACTGTCTTCGTTTTTCTGGCAGCTCTTATAGGCACGCAGTGTCTGCAACAAGCATTAAAAGTGGCCTTCATTATGAGCTGAAGCGAATATGTGACTGTGCCAGGAAACCTGCCCTACTAATAGCTTGCTCCAGCAGTGGAACAATCAGTTTTGTAGCAAGTCCTTCAGGGAGAGTGCTTCCCCAGACTGGATACTCATTTTCAGGTCTGTCCTTGCTGATTTTGTTTTCTGTATCTGTTCACTGTCACATTAGCATGGTGGAAGGACTTGCCTTTCTGTGTTATGGGACCTAGAAGAGAACAGCGTGTCTGTAGTTACAAGAATCTGTTCACAGCAGCTTCCTTTGTACAAAGTCTGTGGCAGCATCGGAAGTAAATTGACAAATATGAAAAATTCCGAAGGATATTGGCAGCGGGGAGTACAGTCTGCAATGCCTGGTGTAATGAAAACATGGAGAGATCAGTGATGAGAGGGAACTGTTGACTGACTCTGCCATAGTATGTAGAAATTCTGCTTCTCTCAATTCTAGTGGTGTAGTACATGTATTCCTTACATAGTTACAGTATATCAAATTCTGCTCTCTCCATTTCTCTCAACCCTCAGTGAGGCAGGATATTAAGAATGAAATTTAGAATTTGGCCCTTGATCAATGTGATGGCTTGGCTGAGGTTTGAATTGCCAGATCTCCTTGCCGATCCCAAATGTGCCCAAAATATATTCCAGGGAGAAACGATCCTACTGTTACCTCATTCAGAAGCACAGTTCTGCTTCTTTTCTAACAATTTGAAAGAATCCATGTGGTTGCTTCAAGGTCTACCCCATTGTTTCCTGTAGTACTTAAGAACCAGTTTACTTTTACCGTGTTCATCCTGGTATATCCTACGTGAGACAGGAGCCTGGTACTTAAATAATTCTGAATTAAATGGAAATTTATGATACTTGCTACTTTCCACAGACTTGGAAAATCTTGCAGAATAAGGTCCTTTGATACTTATTTATGTACTCCTTGTGCTCTCATGCTGTGTTCCAAACAGATGGGCAGATAATGTTCTTATATTTTGACTGAATGGTTCATAAATACCCTAAATTTGGATCCTGGAGGGAGCCCCAGGTCCCCACTGGAAGAGTGTGCAAACTCATGATCACCATAAAGCTGAGGGTTGCACGTCCAGGAAGGGTACAAATACCATGATAAGATGATCTTTCCCTGTCTATAAAAATTCTGTCCTATTTATGCATGATGCATAATTCCAAAGGGCTTGTCAGACTTCCCAAGGCCAGACATATGCAGCACTGAGAATCATAAGAGGCCTCAGATATTTTCACTGCATTTCATAATAGGCGTCTGATGTGTCTGAAACCTGACAGCTGTCAGGGTCTCATTGCTAGAACCAGGACAGATCATTAATAACTGTGGGTTTATTACTGTACCCCTCAGGCTTGTATTATATGTTCCACCTTCTTTATTGTTCCAGTCAGCAACAAAAAGAAAATAAACAAAAACTGACTGAATGAATCCAAGGGAAAAAACATATTATGGTACAGTTATCCATTATTTTATCCATATACATTGCGATGTCTCACTTGTCCTTGGTTGAAAGGGCGTTTGCTGCCTTCACTATCTTTTTTTCAGATTTAGGGTGCAGTGACAACACTTGCTCTGATTTTGATCGGCTCACCAGGCAATAACATAATATCTGTTACTTCTGACTCAGCGATGAGGGCCATAGGCCAAGGAATTGTTTTTTTTTCCCCTGAATAAACATTTGTTATGTGACAGCCTGGGAAGGGGAAATGCGATGGCTATCTTGAGCTATGTCTGTGTTAAACTGACCTCAGTTGCACACAACCAGATGCATTTAGTCTGGCAAATACTGATTCATCAACATGTTCCAGAGTTTGAAATTTCATACTGAAGAAACAAAATTAAAAAAACCCAAACAGTAATGTCAAAACTTTTTACTTAAAGATTGAATGTTTGTTGCAATTTCAGTTGAAAAATGAAAAATATTTCTAATTTTTATTGATTTTTATAAGTAGTCTTTGAGGCAATTGATCAGAGTGTGCCCCCATGGCCAAACTGGCTGTTTCTTAAGATATGAAAGCCTACAGAGGAGGTCCTTGGTGGTCCCCTCAGGACATGGGTAGGTTGATAAAACTGACAGCATCCACGCTACTAGTCCAAAAAACCCTGCTTTTTGTGTATGGGGCCAGAGGTCCATCCTCTTCCCACCAGTGTGTATCAGGCTGTGTGAGCTTTGAATGTCACCACCATGCATTGTGCTGGACGCCACATACCCAGTATGGTCCTAAATGATGTGGCTGTTGGCAGCAGCTCTGCTGTTCCCTCCAGGTCGTCCCTTCAATTCTGAGGGGTCTGGGCGTGCAACAAGCTGCCTGACTGCACGGGGAGATCACTGTGAGGGACAGACTGGACGTTGTGATGGTCAGTTCTGAGATTTTGTGTGATTTAGGTGCACAGTGCCATTGTGAAAGGCTCCATAGTGTCACCCTGTCTGAAAATGTGTCGTGTGTGTTGAGATGTGGTTACACGTGTGTGGAGGCCTGAGACCCTCCACAGAACTGCTGCAGGGCCACACCACTGCCAGCATGTGAGAAGGGCAAGGCCTTACCTCCACCGTTTAATCTGAAACTTCTCCTGGCCTGTCCTAGCTCCTGAGCTGTGCTTCAAGTTGCTCTAACTGTTCAGGTGATTATTCATTCCCTGTTGCGGTTCTTATTTGCCAATTTAGAATTAGCCAGGTAGTGCAAAAGTTTGCTGCTCTTGCTGAGCATTGGCTGATTGCATTTGTTTGAGATGGCTCTTTACCTCACAGCACCTAGTTTGCAGTTCCCTGCATAATTTGCTCAGTAATCTACTTACAAAATAGGCATGTTCCTTCACACTTCAGAGTGTTGTGTGGATAAAGCCCAGTAATTACTGTGAGGGTTGCTTGGACATAACTGTAAGTATTAGCATTATTGGTTTTTCTTTCATACTTTGTGCCCCTTGCTCTGAGGAAACACCTGGTATTTTTCAACTTGATTTTGACCACTCTGCCATCACTTCACATTGAAGTCATGGTAACTCAGGTAATGAGAAGCAGCTATGAAAACAGGAGAAAGATGAAGCCTGAATTCTGACACATATCCTCTTCTTTATCTATTTTCAAATAGTATGTTGTCTCTGTTTTTCAATTGCTGACACACCAAGTCCTGCATCACCTCTGTGCATCCTGCTGCTTCCCATTGTGTTCTGCTCAGCCATTCCCTCTGCTGTCTTCTTTCAGTGTGTGCTGGTATTTGTAGCAATAATCAGCTCATGCAGTGAAATGCAGAATGATTCCGATAGCCCCAAAGGAGCAGTCAGCTCTTCAAGTTTGAGCTAAGGAATTTCAGACAAATGTGTCATTTTGCCTCAGAGACGCTTGAGAGAGCTTTCAAGGCTATCCTTGAAAAGTGTGAAAACAAAAGCAAACCTGAATGACATCAGGGAGACAGGTTTGCTGAAGAAAAATATTATACTATTGCCTTCCTTCTACTATGCTGGCTTTCTCTAAATGTGGATCCTAATATTCAGCCAACTTGAAGCTTATTCAAGTTCAAAGCTCCTAACCTTTCTAAAAGGGAGAAAAAATTCATCAAACTACCCTTTTAATGCAAAAATATAGACTCCAGCTGTCCTAGGGCCAAATATTTAATTTAACATACTGAGACCTATAAAGCCAGAACCTTGGATGCATTTCTCATTTGATGGGAGCTTTGCCAGAGGTTAAGGAACTTGAAGTTTGTCCCGTTCCTTTTCTATTGGCTTATCTTTTACATCTATTAGTTTAGGATGTATGAAAAAGACTGATGGTTTCACAAACCCAGAATAAGCAGGTTTAATGTTGTCATATACCAATCTGTGTTGTTGCACTTAACGAATCTGTTGGTGTATCTTAACGTTTCCTTGAAACCTGTTGTAAGGAGCAGTTTTCTTACTTTCCTCACTGTTACACTGGATTAGGTGAGCAATTCTGTTTGCGGTTTACCCACACCCTCAAGTGCTAAAGAGAACTCATTGTGATATATTCAGGTGATGTATTGTATTAGAAATGGGATTACAAAATTCCTTTTCATTCATGTGTTCAGCCATAAGTTTCGTAGAATCACCAAGGTGAAAAGACAAATTAATCTGTAAAGTTGTCTGATTGGGCCAGGTTGTAAGGACTGAAATGCAGTCTCATTAAATTTGTCATGGATAGTTTCTTTCCCATTTCCACCTTTGATAAAACAGTCATGTTTATCAGAAATGACTCTTCTGTGTTTTTAATTAAGATTCATCACTTTCTGAGCTTTTTTGCTTTCTGCCATATCACATATCTGCTATGTGTGAAATACATCGTGCTCCAGTGGGCCCACTAGTTTGGAAATGGGATACGAAGTTCTTCAGACTGTAGGTTGCTTCTGTGAATCCACTTCTGTGACCAAATGTTGTTACATCTCAGCCTCTCAGTGACCTATTTGAAAGAGATGCCTTGGGTCAGAACCAGGAATGGGCTGTATCAGTATCACATTCACCACTAAAAATGATAGTTAGCTGAAAGCCCAGCTGCGAACTTAATGCCAGTCAAAAAGGTCAACCTCTACTTCACTCCTTATACTCTTTATAGACAAAATGCTGATTGCAATGAAAAATCACAGAGCCATTCCCAACCTTGTGTTTCTTTGTGGTGAGAGAGGCTACTAATCAGGATTATTCCATCGGCTCTACATCAGTCAGGAAATTGTTAAAAATCAATTTGGCTCTGCATGGGTGTACTGTCAAATCTAGATCTGTAAACAGGTTTTAACAGCTTCTGAAGCTTTCAACTACTTAAATCTGTGACTGAAGATGCATTAAATTTGTACTGATAGTTTGGGGGCACTTCAAGGAGAGCAATACAGTCTGCTGTTGGATCAAGGCTGACATGACTGAGCTGTTCTAGTGAGAGGGACCTTTCTGTTACTGATGCTTGGATACATGACAAGGAGGGAGGTTGCCTGTTTCAAGGGTCATTTTTTTCCAGAGCAGTGAAGGATGAGCGTGTCATTATATCACCAAGAGGAGTATGTGAGAACTTTCTCAAAATTTGTTTGATGCTGTAAGGGTGAATTTCTTTTTCCTGTGGTAAAAGATTAAAAAGGAATGACTGATCATTCCCAATGAGTGCCTGTGTTCAGTGCAAGTTGACTATCGCCCTTAGCACTGATTTATACTTCAGCCTTTGTTGACTTCCCTGTTTAGAATAATAAGCAAACTTTCTTTAATAAGCCTTAAACACTGCTAAGAGCTGTCAGGGGAGACTGACAAATAATACTAGCAAATAATACCAAATTGCGAGTAGAAGTATGTAAAAATGAAAGTGGAAACTCATTACAAGATTTTGAAAATTTTTATTCAGTTTTTAAATAAAAAATGAAACCTTAAAGGTGACTCATACTTCTGGGTCATTGCAAATGGAGAAATGCAAGGAAACTTGTTGTGGAGAAGTCGTGGCTTCTAGAGGCATTTCCAGTCTCATGTAGAAAATTTAAGAAGTGGAGAGCTCACATTAGTGACTAAACCTTCAGTTATTTTGCCCAGCCTAAATCTGGAATTTTATTGTGTTCTTCCCTTTATCAACATTGGGCTTGCTCCCAAGTCCACCAGCAAATCAGTACACAACTAGCTTGTCCTGGACTGAGTGCAAGCAATTCTGTATTGGGTTAAGGAATATACGTGGTTCTAGAAAGAAAAGGAAAATATTGTTTTTTTCTTGGGCTTTTCCATTAGAAGAAGGAAGACACCATTATTGCATGTGTTTTTTAAGTACCACAGCAACCCCAGACTATGTGAAGAAGAGGCCTGTCAGCTTAAATAGTAAACTTGGCAGAAAGTTGGGACGCGGTTCTGCAAGTATCATCCAACCTGCTTGGCATTACAGGCTGCAATATCATGTAGTACCTAGATAGTCACATGCTTATTGCTGGATTTTCATTATTTCCCTCACAAGAATGGCCTTGAACATGGGAAGGAAGTGATTGCTTGCTTTCTTGGAGTAGGGAGAAGATATTTTCTAATTGCCAAAGTAAATATAGGAACACATTGCTAACCAGCTCCAGCATCAAAAGCCACTGCTAATTTACTTTTCTAAGGTTTTTGAGTGCTAAATTGAGCTGTACTGCTTTTGATCACAAACTGTACATGTGCCTATGGAAAGTGCAGTGAATGAAAACATATGCTTCTAATATGAATTGCCTGCATTGGATAGATAACACTACTGAATCAGTGGCAGCGAGGGAAAAAGAACAAAAGAAGCTTGGTGAAGCAGAGACTCCATCTGCAGTGCCGCAGCTCTGGTACAGCCTTCCTGTCTTGCTTATCAATGGCATGTATCTCACTCCTTGTACATTAATGCTAAAAATATTCTTTGTCTCTCCTAACTTGTTCTTAAATGCCGTAATCGTTCATCAGAGCTTGCAGGTGAGAACTATTTCTTAAGAAGCCAATTTTGCATGCTGAGTAGTTCAAATCCTCTGGACTTTTCTGCTAGTGTTCATTCCTTTAAGGTAGACTCGAGGCTCACTGAAGTCAGGGTCAGAAGAAGCTTGCAGGGAGGGGTTTAAGGAGGGGAATGAAAAAGAGGAGGCAGTGTGGTCAGACAGCTTCCTTACTGTGGATCTCAGATGACCATGCTTGGCACAAAATGTGCCCCATTTTCTGTGCCTTGTTTTCTATGCCCTGTGCTCTATCTTCACGTGCCACTTAAAAAGTGCTGTATTTCTTCCTTAAAAACTGGTGAAGCTGGGGTTTACACTGATCCTCTGCCTGGCATATTAAGCTGTCTGGGCTTTTTATTTTTATATAGAGTGGTTTGATGACTGAAATTCAATCATTGTCAAAACGCCTCAGTGTGACGTGAACCTCTGTTAGCCCCTTGTCTCCTAATGTATGCAACAACTGTTATTAGTATTGTAATGTCTTTGGTTCCTGTCTCAAATGTAATAGAATTGCCTGCCAGATGCTTGCTAGGGCTGCAGAATGTCTTGGTGTGTTCTCTAGGTGCTGCTGTCTTTATTAAATTGAAAGTCCTTTCTGGTTGTTCAGAAATGATCAGAGAGTTCTCTTTTGTATTATCTTTTCCCCCTGCTGCTTGAAGACACCTGACTTTTGGTTATGACAAATCTCTCTTCCCTTTTTTCATTTATAAGTTAATCTCTCCATAGTGCCTTCATTTCATTTTATCCCTCTTCTTTTCTGCAGTCCCATCCTAGAGAGGATCCTGCAAGGTGTGCTAAATGGATATACTTCAAAACCCTCAGTGCTCCTTGGAAAGGTCTAAGCAGCTCAATCTTTTATATTTTTTTTAGCTCATCCTTACTTTTTGTTTTGCTTTCACTTCTTTTTTAAATCTAGTTAATGAAACTCTATCTGCCAAAGTGCTTTGTACCTTTTTAAATGCTTGCTTTAATGTTTGTATGTCATTTTATACCTGCTTAAACCCTACTGCTGCGTGACTTCACTTAGAGTATTTACTAGGACCGAGTATCTCTTAAATTTTTTTTCCTTTCACAGTTTCAGAAGCACTTGCCACTACTGGATATAGCTATCTAGGCATGTGGGCTGCCTCTGTTTCTTAGAAAATGTTTGTAAATGGAGCCTTTGCCTTTCTGTGTTAGTAATCCAGATGATTAGTACTACTGATAATGCACAGAGCTCAGTGGAGTTACTGCTAGTTATGAGCTCATCTTTTGCAACTTCTATCTCTGTCTACATGTTGCTGAAACAAGTCATCAGTAGAATGTTACAGTTCCCAAGTAGTTTGTACTTTCTTCTAAAATGTCAGATTCAGCAAAACCTACACCTATGAAAATCAGGAAGCAAACTAAAGTTAAGGTGCTTTCAGCCCCAAACTCTTGACCACCAGGAGATATAGTTAAAATATTCTGACTGAATCTTATCTGTTCCTGGACCTGGCAGTACTTACTGGGAATAACTGGCTGATGTCTCACTTGCCTGTATTAGGGTACCTCTGTTGAGCGGAGATGCAATGAATGACACAGGTTGTAACTGTCACAGCCTGTCAGAGCCATGGCTGTGAGACATGGTGATGTGTGGGTCCTGCCATGGACACATGCACATTACCATAGTTGTCTTCCAGATAACCAGTGCAAACCACTCTATCAGCATTCTCACTGTGGTCCAACAGACTTCTGAGTGGGAAATAGCGCTTTGTCCTGCAGTCACAGGGGCCTCGGAACACGGGAATAGGGTTTTGGAGAGCCATTGTGGGCTCCTATAATCTATGCTGTATTCTGCTTCATGATATGATTGGTCATCCTCAAGTGTTTTCAAAGACTGTGTGCAACTCGCTCTATTTTCAGGTAAATCTGAGCAGGGCTCCACTGAGCAGGGCTCCACTTCAAAAAAAGATCATATTTGCCCAATTGAAGAAATAAACATCAAGGAAAACAGCTGAATGTGCTTGGGAACACTCACAGTGCTTGCAGGCCACTCTTATCTAAGAGGTGAACGCGCTGTGTGCACACAGCAGGCATTCAGGAGATGCAGCACATTCCATGTTCCCTTAAACCTGCTTATAGCTCTTTCTTAATCCTTCTGCTTAAGGGAGTTAGGACAAACCATTGCAGAAGGATAACCCGTGCCTTTAACAGTGCTCTCACCACCGCGTCCTTCGAGGGACAGGGCTTTCACTGAGGGAGGTTGTTGTGGCAGTCTAGCAGGGCTGTTTTGTCATGGCCCATCACGTTCATGGCTCTTTATGATGCTGAGATTGAGCTTGGCATTCAGAGGGGGTGGGGAGTGGGTGGGTAGTTTCTATGTGGCTTTGGAAGAATTGCTTTTAGGAGCATGAAATCCCTTGCCATCACTCTGCTTTCTGATATATAGCACTTCTCTGCATTTCTGAGCACAATGCTATTATTGTACAAGAAACCTCAATCGTCCTCTCTCTGCCACCCCAGCCTGGACTAAATGTGAATGGAAAATCCGTGCTGCTTTTCCATCTAACTGGTTTGGTACTCAGAGCTGGTAAAGGTACCACGGAGGGAGTTTGGGTGGGGTAGAGCAGCTGGCAGAAAGGCGGCCGAGCTGACTCAAAGCTATTTCTGAGCTGAAGCCAAAGCACTAATGTAGGCGCATTTTAAGAAAACATGCAGATTTTGGATCACTTTGAAGAATAGATTTTTAATAGGAAAAGGCTTCATGACTTACCTGTGACAGGTGCTCCAGTGTTACCTTTGTAGCCACTAAGTCCTTCACCACTTTTTACTGACTAGTGCTGAAAAATTTCAGGTTACTGTCCTCCTGTCCTCTCCAGTTTTCTGTGGTATTCATTATAACTGGGTTTTATAGCACTCCAGACTTCAAACCCCAGCCTGAGATATCTCTGTCCTGACCAAATGCAGGGGAGGGGAAGCACAAAATTTGATGTTTGATTCTCAGCGCGAGAGCACAATGGTAATCTCCATCCTGCCGGTTTGTGGCATGTGCAGCTGCATTGATACGGACTTCCTCTGATTTATCACCAAAGTAGCAATGAAAATTCAGCTGAAAACATACTTTGAATTTCTCTCTGGGTGTTACGAGGCTACTTCTCCAGTAGTTACTTTCACATCAAATTAAAGTAGCTTTATGAAGACATAGGTTTAACAACTGAAGCTTTTAAAGCGATTTATCATTCATGTCTGCCTTGAGATCAATGGCTCTGGTTCATTCCTGCTCTGGGAAGAGATGGCCAAGGACCCAGACCTGTCACAGCTCCCATGAGGCTTTCCTTCTTTCTGTTTCTGGCCATTCCTCAGCTTCAGTGAGATGCTGAACAATGTGCGCAGCTCCTTTTTCTCTGGAAACCCATAGGCTTTTTGCAGCTGGTTGGCAAATGTCACTTGCTTTGGCTGTGGGATTTCCACATGACAGCCGGGGTCACCTTTTACAGCTAGGCAATAATGGAGAGGCATTAATGTACACACTCCCATAAAGTAACATCACTCGTGCACGCTTTCTGTACGTGTCTGTGACATGTGTGGCTCTATCTATGTGTTTCATACATTGGCAGTATCTTAACACAAGGGATCCATGAATTTTGGTCTCTATTTGAACATTTCTGTTTGTTTTATTTGAAGATTTCAAGGTAGTTGCTTTAAGATATGGATAGTGTAGAAACCTTCCTTAGCTTCCTTCTCTAGAGATGGACAATTAGAGGGGAGAAAAAGGGAGAAAGGTGTCTTGAAAACAAGCAAATCAGTGTTTATTCAGAGCTCTAAATTGTCTAATTTTTTTTAATGTAAATTAAGTTCTTAATACAGACTCCAACACAGTGGAAGAGGATATATTAAAATATAGACAATATTCTTTCATACATTCTCAACACAGGATATCGTACAATTGTATCTCTGACTGGGCTATGTTTCTACAAGTTCAGAACAATGGCAAAGCCATCTCCCCATTCCCATCCCAGCAATCTCTCATACGAGAAACGTCTGGAACTGTTAGGCTTTTAAAAGCTGTGTTCTCATATGGTATGATCTGTCAGTTGTAGGTTTATTTTGAGAATATACAATAGGACTGTGTTTACATTAGAATCACCAGGGAATTTTTCCAGGAACTTGGTGAGAGCCCTTAATTTTTGTTTGTTGGTAGTACATGTAAGTATTTGAAACTGTCAAGAATTAGAATTTTCTCTGGACAGCACGGGCAATTTCAGATACTGTCAGCAGAATAGTTTGCTTTTACTTTTAAGATTTTACTGCCTTAATTCTGGAATCAGCTGGGTTTTTTCTTCATGTTCAACCACAGCTTGAATCAAAGGATTCCAGTAATGATTGTCCTAGTCGTGTTGGGTGGGATTCTTGCTGCATTTAGAAAACCCTGGAGACTTCTTTGTTGTGGTCCCTCCTAGCCAAAGACATGTGCACACACAACAAAGGAGACATTCTGCTGAGAATTCTCCATTCATTATAAAGACAGTCTAGCCAAGTCTTTCAGAAGTAGATCTTTGCATTAGATTAGGTGAATCTTCAAACTGGGGATTAATCCTCCAGAGGAGACTGTTGCTGATCTAGAAGACAGCGTTGCATTGTACAGGTTGCGGAATTTATTTGTCTTTGATTTGGTTTGTTGGGGTTTTGTTGGGGTTTTTTTGTGTGTGATATCTTCCACTGACCACTTGTACAACAGTTGGAAACTCAGTTTACCCTGTTTACTTCTATTTCCCTAAACTTTCTTCCCATTTTCTTTAAGTTATAGTCTCTCCAGGGCTGCGATTGTTTCTAGGCTTGTACAACAGTTTACGTAGTTGGGTTTTGTCTTTTGCTGGGCCTTCTAATTGCCTACGTTATCTGCAGAGCAAGCTGGGCAGAGTGTTCCTTGCAAACCTATTTTCCTAAGAGAGCACCTGCAGTCTTGTAACATCTTTGGCAAAGACTGTTTAGTGGAGATCCTAAAGCTCTTTACCACCTTCTGCCTCCTTATCTGATGCATTCTGCCCTCCAGCTCATTCTCTTACTACAGGTAATCTGGAATTCCTGTCTCTGCCTCTTGTAGACTCACAGGAGAAAACAGTCTTTCCTGACATTTTCAGTATAAGAACCTTTAAAAGACAAACTGAGGAACCATTTGCAAATTCCTGCTCAAATGGTACTGTTTCCCGTTACCAGATAAATAAGTATGCACTTTGTGTAAGGGACTCTGTTTCAGCAAATAATTTATGAAAACATTAATAAAGCCCAGCTAACATCTTCACTGTGTAAAATACAAACTCTGGCTTAAAACTTGCTTTCTGACTCCATAAAAATGTACATTTTTCTTTCAATGAATCAGACATCCCTGGTTCTTTCCCCTTAGGTTGCATTTTCTTTATTAATGCTTCCGGATGTCAGCTGAGCCAAGTTTTCAGGTAGGTACAATGACACAGTGGTATACTACAGTAAATTCCCCAAGCTTGCACTCTGTGTCTTCAGTACAGTGGATGCGGTGAACCTTGGGGGCCTTTATTTTTATGACAGCAATAAATTCACCTAGTGAGATGAAGACTTATTTTACAACTCTTCCCTTTTGATGATGGTAGCACTGTATAGTGCAAAGCCAGTGAAACTACACATGCCTAAATAGTCCAAAGCTTGAAAAAGGAAAAAAAAAAATACTACTGTGATTGGTGTAGAAAAAACCCATGCTACTCAGCCGTCCAAACGCAGCACAGAGGAAAGGTGGGTTTTACCATATAACCACTCTTTGGGCTCTGAATCTGCCAAAGGACACTACTCAAACCCCACAAGCTAAAAATGTATCTTGAATGAGCTCCAGTATAACATTAGGGTTCATTGGAACACTCTCTGCCAAGGATCAAGGTCCACAATTAAGGAAAATGACAAATAAGCAAAAGTGTTTCCCAGCCTGCTTAGCAAAATGTGGCATGCAGAGACGAGACCTGAGGTCAGGTTTGCTGTCAGAACTCTTTTGTTAGTTATCCATTATGCAATTTCTTTGGGCTGGGTCAGATCAAATCTAAACCACTTTGTTGGCTTGTCTGTGTAAGAATTTCATTTTGAGCTCTCTTTTTAGCCATGGAGTTGGGCTTCAACCTACAAAATTAAAAAAAAAATAAAATTCTCCTTTCAGGATTTTCTTTTCTGGTAGAAAAAATCACGCATCTAATAAGGAGCATTTTGATGCTGATTATTAGTGGAACATATTTTCTGACACATAGGTCACATGCCATGCAAATAGTGAATCTGTGCTCATGAGTGTCACCTTTGTCTAATTATGGTACAGTCTGTTTGCTGCTGAAAAAATAGAAAGGGTGGAAAACAGCAGAGAGATTAATTTATTGCTGCTTTTAAAGCTCATGGACAGGGTGAGTGTCTCCATTTTCAGAAAGATAAGAACCAAAAGTAATGGGTTTCAGTCAGAGGTTCTGTTACAGGCAGGATCCTCTCACACAACCCGTTTCTTCAACAAAAATAATGACTTAAAATATTCTTCTTGCAAATTATCTAACTTATATCGAGCAGATTGCATGGGAATGTGATAATCCTCACAAGAACACTCTGAGGTAGGTGGATAAACATGAGTGCTAAGAAGATGGCCCAGATGTGACCAGATGTGTCTGGTCACAAAGCAAAAGGATTTGCCTTGGGTATCAGAGAAAAGCAGTAAAAATACTGAACCAATTTGGAAGCTCACGAACAGTGGACGTGAATTTTAGCTCATAGTGGTGATGTTAGCAATGGATTGTTTGCTGTCAGGAAAGGTATTAAATACTGCCCATTTTGGCAACGTCAGCTAAAGAGGGTAAGGACTGAACAATGTAAGAGGAATAACATTTTCATATGCCTTTAGGAAATTCTTGCTTTGAGACAGTGGACACTAGGATATGATTGCAGAAGGTCTACAGAACTTTAGTGGTTTGGCCCCTTTTGTGTCAGCTCTGTGTATGTTAAATGCCAGGATGCTTCAGATTCCAGCATCTTTTGTATCACTAAATTGCATGTAAAGTATTTCTTAAAAAAGCAGAAGGGGTTTGGGAAAGGCAGGTAGGTTACAGTACTGGAAGTCTGTAGTGTCATAAGTCTATTTCTCCCTAGCTTTGATGCTTAACTTAGAAAAGATACTTAATTCTTTTGTCCTTCACTTTCTGTCTACAGTCAGCTTTGATTTATGTAATGAATGCACGATACAATATGAATGTGTTATCAGTGTTTATAACTAAAGAATTACTCCTAAAACTGCAAGCTCTGCTCTTTCGGGACTGTACAGAATGGACATAATTGCACACATAAATAAGACATTTGTACAGGCTTTAACTCAGAATACCTGTGTAACTGAGGTAGCAGGACCCATATTGTCTTTTAACATTGGCATGTTACAAGACAACTGTTTTTAAAGGATAAATTCCCTAGTTTACACACTGTAGGAGAGAAGTCTTTACCACAGTAACATTCAAGGGCTGGCAAATTCATTACAGAAAGAGCTTGAAAAGCCAGGTCTGTTTAGCCTACCCAAAAATAGACTGAGCAGAGACTTGATTACAAGACATCGGTGCTTTCAAAAGTCAAAACTACTAAATAATAAAGGCCTCTTTAATTTAGCAGGGAAAGGCATGAAGAAAACTAATAGCTGAATGTTTCATCCAGACAAATTCAAATTAAGAATTGGTGCCTCATTTCTGAGAGTGAGATTGATTAACCACTGCAATAACTATTAAGGGACATAGAGTCCTTGTTTTTTGAAGCCTCCAAATGAACACAAGGAGAATGAAAAGCATATTTTTAGAAGATATATTTTAGTAAAAAGAAGAAAAAAATTTGCCAATCTCAATAGATGATGATAAAGTTTAAGGGCCTGTATTATTACACAGCAGGTCAGACAAGGGGATCTGACATTCCTTTCTGATCTTAAACATCTGAGTGAAAGCAGACCAGGGGAGAGAGCTTATTCTCAGTACTTTCAAACGCTGAATAAATTGTTAACATTTATCACCCTCCCTGTGATTTCAGCATTATGCTTGTGAAGTGCAACACAGAAATACAGGAACCCAGAACACTCAAACTGCAATTGCATTATATGGATTGCAGGCAAAGCATTTATCATCCAGCACTAGGTTGCTGGTTTACCTTGGAAAAAATATGTCTGCTCTGGAAAACACCAAATCTGAGCTGCTTTATGCAAAAAGAACAAGAGGGAAGAAAATATATACACATAACAGCACTTCCTATCTGACAAGAAATATTTTCATGTCTTACTCAAAGAAACAGGGCTGCCTGCATATTCATGAGGTAGGTACATTCAGGCCCCTATAGACACGGAATTTGATTAAAGTGCAGTTTGTGCATCACTCGATGGAAGCTGACATCCCCTAGAAATTAAATGCGGTAAACCATTATCAGAAGACCCTGCACTTTCATATGCATTATTGAGCGAATGTGAGAATTAGGCAGGTGGACAAGTCAGGCAGGGAAAGGGGTTGTTCAAAGTTGTCCAAGGGTATGTAAGGGAGAGGAATGACATGGCATTTATGGCACTGGGTAATGAAAGATAAGTCAAGTGGAAGTTCTAGCAAGTTGTAACCTTGCAGAGGGCACACATGGGATGGGAGAACAGCGGCAACTTCACTGACGGATCAGTTATACCTGAGCTAGACTTTGGTAAAGTTCAGTGCAGCATCACAGGATCCTTTCTCCTCGAGAAAGGTCTAATCATATATAGTACACAATTTTTATGATAGGCTACTGGTGGGTTTGCAGTAATAAATCACATAAAGAGCCGATACAAGAAAGTGAAGAATGTGGAGGTCAGCAGAAGTGAGGCACCCGTTTGTATTAGCACAGAATTTCTAGGCATGAATCAAATGCACAGATGTGTATGAGCTGATGTTTATGTGTAATACCTAAAAATCTGTGGGTAAATACATGTTTAGCAAATAGGAATGGGCTTATGCATCTGTTTCAAATACTCAGAAAAGCCTTAGTCTGACAAGTGAAATATTTAAATACTGGGCTATTTGTGTGAGATAGTGAGATTTGGTTATGTCTTCTTTATAAAACAAATCTTATATCAAACTTGAGCTTCTTCAGTGCTTAAAATGATGACAATTATGTTGCTTGTACTTTGCTTATTGGGTTTCAGTATTTTCAGGGGAATGCAGTGAATTTTGTCAGCATTGATGACCAATAAGGGATACCAACAGTTTTAGTGGAGGCTGGTCACTTCCAGAGCAACATACTTTTTTTGTGATTCACATTCTTCTTCATGCTCACCTATCTGTGTAGGTGGCTGAGTTTCAAGAACTGAGGTGAAAATTGTCCTGATTTGTTTCTCTTTCTTGTCACAGTGCCATTTTGCTGTAGTGTTTGATGATGTAAGGACCTCTATAAGCTTCTAGAAGTTAAGCAAATATGTGCCCTTCACTAGTTTTTTGCAAATGCTTTGATCAGGATAATATCACCGTGTTTGTTAGACTAGGTTTAATTTAATGTAGCTTTGTTTATTTACACTGAAATTCTTCTGGCCCCAAAGAAGGAACTGTCAAATACACTGGTAAATTTATTCTCTTTCTCTATTGGAAAAAGAATGTCTACAGTAGGTAACACTATGTCTATAGTGTTATTGTATAGGGACAGGTTAGCTCAGAGGGAGAGTTTAATATTTGATTTTATAGGGTTTTTCCAATAAGGTCCTTTTCATCTGGGAGCAGCAGAAGAGGGCTGGAGGGAACCCGACAGAAAGCTGGAAACTGTTCATCCAACAATTTTGGATGTATTTCTAGAAGCAAGTAAAAATACCATGAAGGGAAACGTACCCCACTGTTAGAAACTGCTGTGAACAGAGTGAGAGAAAGAGATCACCGTCCAAGGCAAGCACGACACTTTAGAGCACAGGCGGCAGGTGACCATTCAGCATGACTGAACAAGGCAGTTTAACAGAGGCAAAATATAGAAAACCAAAAAATTAACAGCTCAACTAATTGGAGACTTACTCAGCATGCAGCAGCACAGCAGAAGGGACTTTAATTCCCTGCATTTATAGAGGGCCCACAACACTGGTCTTAAATTGTTAAGAACACATTAATGTCTTAGCGCAGTGCAAAATGTATAGCTCCCCGAGTTGAAATTCCCAGATATATGCATAGGGTAAAATAATTTTAATCCCCTGTAAACAAAACAGAACAAAAGTTAGAAAGATTGTTCCTTTTTTTCCTCTCCTCCTCCCCCCTCTTTTTCTTTTCTCTTAGTAAACAGGAGCACATAGTGAATAACAAGGAGTGTTTAAATCATGCATATTGTTTTCTCTGTTGTCTCAAGCTTCAATTTAATGGATGCGTACGGTGTGAATGTCAGCAAGAGCAATGGGATGGTTTTTTTTCCATGAGATTTTGACCATGTTATGTTATAAAGCATTGTATTCATGTACACCGTGGCTTCCAGACTGCAACCTCTCAAGCAAGAGGGCAGTCTAATGAGCTGCTTTTCAGCCACGGTTCTGCCATGAGCAGTTGTTGCTCTGCTGTGCTTTCCTGGCCCTGTTCTGGCTCCCAATACATGTTTGTGCAGCCATTCTGTGAACTGGGTTGGGAAACTGGTCCATCTGCAAAAGTAAAATGATGATTTCCGACTGGGTTATCTATCAGCTGGACAAGATTCCCACTCTAGTTTGCAACCTGATTACGTAAATGTTTTTACCACCGTTACCTGGAGAGGATTCAGGGACAAGGGGAAAAGCAGAAGCTACTGAAACCACTTTAAGCAACAATTTAAGCAACACTGATATTTGGATGGCAAATCTAATTCTAGAAAAGAAGAGCTACTGTGACTGGTAACTGTAGAGGTATAGATCTGTCTACTAGAAAAAAAATAATGACCTAGTATTAAAAAATTATTGGAAAACTTTTTGCTGAGTGCTGAGAAATCTTCGTGACAATACTGCTTTGTAGTGTTTAGAGCAGATGGGTGGCAGCTGAGTTGCAATGGAACACCACTCATGGGAGCAGTGTTGGCCAGCATTTGCAGATTCAAAAGGGGGGGACAGTTCTGTTACCTGAACAGATATATCCTCTCACCTCAGTCTTTGCTGTTGGCACACTGTACCCGTTCCAGCTGAGGGCACCTGTTGTAATAGAATCACACAGGTCTTAGTCATCATCCATTTAAGATCAAAACAGCTCTCAGTGCTGAATGTACCACCTGAGTCGCTCCTAGGACATCCTGAGCATCCGCTGGTGTCCTGTGAAATGGTGTTACAATGGATGAAAGGTAAATCTGTTGGAAATCCCATATCCATGGGACAGCAGTGAGCGATCAGTCAGTTGTGAGTGGTGGAAAGCTGTATAGGATGTGATCAGCTTCAGACGTGGTATTCCTGAATCACTGATTGAGTGCTCTTCCCCTTCCACATGGCTGGGTGGGAATACAGAGCCATTGCTCTGGAAGTTTGGTCTTGCATGCAGACCCGCTGCACAGGTTGCCATAGGAGTCAGTCCCTTAAAACACAGCTGATACTGCAGGGACTGGAACCACAGACAGACTAACAAAAGGCTTTGTTATTAGAGCAGCATTAGTAATTTTGTCCTGAATCTGTCCAGCGATCAAAACAATAAACGTAGGAGAAAATGTTTTTTTCCAGAGCATTGCTTCTAACCCTTGCAGGGCCACAGGAAGGCAATCGACGCACTGATAAAATCCTCTGTTGGGGGTCCCTTCCCCTTCTGCATATTCACTAATGATGTGCAGTGCTGCCTAATGAAGCTGCCATGGGGTCTAAGGCAGTTGTCCGAGTTGCTTGTATC
The DNA here is from genome assembly GCA_028565335.1 of Limnodromus scolopaceus. Classification (NCBI taxonomy): domain Eukaryota; kingdom Metazoa; phylum Chordata; class Aves; order Charadriiformes; family Scolopacidae; genus Limnodromus; species Limnodromus scolopaceus. The sequence goes on from JAOXNO010000041.1 coordinate 44,186,219, forward strand.
ACCGTGGTAGATTGAGGTATAAGCTGTTCAGAACCGACACTAGGACTTCTTGTTTTCTGTTATTCAAGGGAAAGGAAAATGCTTTTATGTGCATTTTTCTTGCTTTTAGGTGTGGGAGGGGTATTTTTTTTTTTCCTTCTCTACCAAGAATATAACTTATCCTTTTTGTTCTTTTTCTTTTAAACTTGAAAATTCTCATGTAATTACATGCTTTCCAGATGCTTCAGCTTAACAAGAAATGCTATGGGAGACAGTGGTAAAACTGCAAACTTTGGTAATATTGCAAATCTTGGTTTCTTGTGAAATGATATGTTTGGGGTCAAGCTTTTTGAATAAGCCTCTAAGTAGCAGGATAAGATGAGGACCAGGAGGAATGGCAGTAGCTTGGTCTTGTACATTACAACACACGAAATGAATTGAACAGGTTTGGGCTGATGAAACCCTACATCCAAGTCCTGCATTGTGAAGAAAATTTTCACAGCTTGAAAAGATCTGACCTTTGTGTGGTTATTTTCCACAGCTGCAAAAGCAGCAGGTTCCATGCCCATGGAGGAGGGGATCAAGTTATACTGTATTGGAACTATAGTATACAGACTATATTAATTTTCTCATTTTATTTGTGTGAATAATTAATGCTTTCATTTTCATATATTCACATTACAAAATTAGAATTCCTTATTCCAATATAATAATTTCCAGCAAAATAAATATTCTGCAGAGATTTGCATAGCATTAATTTCCTACTTAGGTTGTTATAAATATTTAGAAATGGTGTGTAGGTGGAGCTCTGTGTGGTTAAAGATGTCACAAAACCTCTCAGTGGAATTATTTTCTAGTAAGTCTTTGAATCTTTTGTTATGCTGTGTACACTGGCTAGCTCTGAGGCTCATATGCCCTCAGCTGTGTTTCTCTTAGACAATCGGAGTGGTAGCTTAAATGTAAAACTAGCAAAACCTGTTTCTTAAGCCATTCATTAGATGGTATTAATAATACTGCAGCTTTTATTTGGTATTAGTGCTGGCAACTTTCATTTCAACATCTCACAGCACTTAAAAAATGTTAGCTGATTCAGGCTATCCCCTTTCACAGCAAAGTTTCTTTTCTGTTAGTGTCCATTCTCATCTTGATTTTTGAGGAAGATTTCTTTTTGCAATTGAAGCATGGGAATCAAGTGACTTCGCCTAAGGAACAGGAGCCCAGAATATAACATGGGAGCCCTGATGGCAAATGCTGTTGCAGCGCAGAACAGGAGTTTGGATGGTCACAGGAGGTCAGAATGATATCCCAAGAAAGGGAAAACCCTTTCATTTTACAGATTTCTCAAAGACAAAGAAAAAAATCCAATTAAAACCTTAAACCTAAGTGAATACTGCTTTTCCCCTTCTGTAGGAGCTACTGTAACATTTCTAGCAGCTCTAAGTTTGATTGCATTTTGAGAATTAGTTCCATTTAAAAAAACATTGTGTTCATAGGTCATCCAATGCTAATTCTGTCCAGCCAACTACTGTGCATTTGCTAGTGTTTTATCCAGGCTAGTTTTGAATATCACAGAGGAAGTGGTCATCTAAATAAACTTTTATTAATTGAATAATTGGGTAACAATTAAAGCAGTCACCTTCAAAAGATGCTTAATGATTTACCAGGCTTAGTTTTGTTTCTGCTTGAAGTAAGAATTGCAGATCAGGATTCCTGGGCTCTTTCATGGCTTAGACACTGGTACAGCCATGTGTGTCTGCTTGTGACCGTGCCCACTGGACAGTACATTTGTGCATATACACACATATATGTAACCCACAGGGACTGAATTGCTCTTACTGTTTGCTAAATCGCTCCTTTTAAGATAGCAAACTTTAATCTTATTTGAAGTTTTGAAGAAAAACAAAAAGAAATGTTCCTATTAGAACTTCAGCAAAATACTAGGTAAAAACCCAGTAGTTTAAGCTTGCCTAAAACATTTTGAAAGTATTTGTCATATTAATAATTTACTAATAATTAGAGATAATTTGGGGGAGCTTTTAATCTAATCATATATCATTGAAAAGGACAAGTTTGTTCGTGCTGAAGCGAATGGCCAAAATACTCATTAACTTGTTGGAGCAAATTCATATCAATTTTAGGTGAAATATGTGCAGTGGTGATAGGCAGTTCCAAGTGGCTTTTCACTTTTTCCAAATCTGCCCTCACCTGATTTCTCTAGAATAAACACATGCTCACATTTGAGTTCTCATTTACTCCAGAATAAAAGAATGAAGTCACTGAGATGCTCTATGACTCCATATTGGTAAGATTAAACTTTTTTGCTTTGTAGCAATGATTAAAATTTCAACTTAGTTCTTTCTACTTGGATGCTGTTGTCTTTTTCTTAAATGGTTGCACTGTCTTAAAACAGTGACATTGTTTAGGCAAAAAGTACTATCATACGTATTAGGATTTCTGTAAAAATTCATAAACTCCTTGAAGTTTTCTGTAGTTCTGGAATATATCTACAGGTGTTTGGTGAATATTTAATGGTTGCAGACAATTGGGCTGCATGAAACATATTTTTTTAAATCAATATATACTGCATAACAGAATTATTATATGTTTAAATCTCTGTTTCTTCAGTGAGAAGAACTGCAACCTGCCATTGTGGTGCTCCATAGTTTATGAGCTAATTTTATGTTCTTTAATATTCTTTGTTCTTCTAACTTTGTTTACTGCACTGAGTAAAATTATATGATCCATAGAAGAGATTAGGGAACAGAAAGCTCAATAATAGAAGTTTTGTGTATCTGCTATCTCTAGACATTATGGTAGGGATGATTTGAGGAAACCTATGCACCTCTTATAAATTCTGGTAGACTTTGTGTAGTACCATGGAGCTTTTCTGTAAAGATGTGAAATCATCCTCTGGTTGGGAGTCCAGAACATCTCTGCCAGTCCAGAGCCAAAAAGTCACGTTAACGACAGTGACTGAACAATAAGCAAACTGGGGAGGTTTCAGATCCCCAGTGAGCCAGACAGAGAATTACCAGGAATGGCATATGGGAATGTCTAAGTATGAAGAGATATGCATGAAGCTTGGGCAAGAAGTCAGACCAGGTTACTCAGCGTTTTTTCCAATCTGGTCTTGAAAACCACTGTAGATGGACACTGAAGAACATTTCTGGGCAATCTATTGCACTCCTTAACTGCCCACTTGGTGAAAAATGACATGATTGTTTTCTCTAGCAGTAACTTGGGGTTTTTTTTTTAATCCCTTGGAGTGTCTGAGTGGTACATGCTGCAGCAGTCCACCTCCATACCCTGGAATGCATCAATTCAAAGCATCCATCTTTCTGAAAAAGGTGCCCTTAAATAGTATAAAAGCCCTGGGGGTTAGCATCTTTCTAGGTGATCTAGACAGTTTCCCATTAGAATGCCTTGAGGTTTGGCCATAGGCAGCCCCTTGACTCCCTTCAGACTCAAGTACTAGGGGTTTTTAGGTGTGCACAAGATCTGGGAGAGCCGGCTGGGGACCACACAAATAGAAAGAGGTCTTCCAGAGCTGAGACAGAGGTCTAAAAGTAAAAGTGTGAATTAGCCTTACATTCATAGATTTCCCTGTGATAATTCTGCCTAATAAGATTCTAAAATACATGGAAATTTTTTTTTTAAAAAATGGCTTTCTGGTGCTGTGAAGCATTAATAAACACAATAGGCAATCACAGTACCTCAGTATATGCTGTCTTTCACATGAAGAGCTTAAAGCGCTTCACAGACACTAATTAATTAAGCCTTACAACACACCTGGGATGGAAACACTTCAGGCGAGTTTATAATATCAGTTCATTTTACGTTCACGTTAAACACAGGCACGGAAAGGTTAGATGGCTAGTCCCCAGTGACACAGCAAGTCAGAGCTAGAGCAAGGAGTGCAACCCCAAGATCCTACTTGGATGTCACTCTGCTGGAACAGTGGAAAATATGTATTACAGTCATACAGTTCATAGCAAAGTAAATAAGCTGTGTAAATATTTATTTACACTGCAAGTTTGGGATGACAAAATGTTACTGTGATTTAGTGAAATTCATATTGTACAGATTGAGGAATAAATGCAGAGTAATGCATCACAGAACTCATTTAACGTTAGCGGTACAGGAGGATGTTACCAATCCTCTGCCATCCATTTCTGCAAATGTGTTGTAGATGCAGCAGCAGGACAAATTTTGCTTTAAGAAGAATGACTGCAGCTGCAGGGAACTGGCTACTCTGAAGTCCAAGGAATGTTGGTAATAAAAGTTCTTGGGATTCTGGCTCTCCATGCCCTTTTCAGGTGTCTAGTATTTCATTTTCTTAACCTGAGTTCCCTGAGGTGAAACTCCCAAAGGAATAGCAATTGTGATTAAGCTCTTTTTCTTTTTTCCCCAGAGGCAATGTAAGGGACTCTTGAAATATGTTGTATGGACCCTAACAATATTAAGGGAGTTAATTTCTCTTGAGTAAGCTTTTGGAAATTTTCTAGGGAATCCCCATGAGATGTTTTCTTTACAAAGCAAGTATTCGAGATTCAGCTTTTCATGTTCAATTTTGATGTTTCTCAGCCCAGTCATGTTGGGAAGTTGGAAGGACACATGTATGAATATAGAAAAAAAAAAAAGAAATAAGAAAGCTCAATAAAAAAAGAATGTTAAGTGACTTGTTTAGTTCAAACTGCCTAGCAATGTAGACTCTACATGGGCTACCAAATTTGTATTAATTTGAAATAAACTGTAAGCCTTTGAACTTTATGGCCTTACCCATTGGGAAGGTACATAATGAATTTGCATTTTTTTCCTCTGAACTCTAATTCTGGCTTTTTTTACCAGCCTTTATCACTTTCTGAAGTTGATTGAGTACTACTTGCCAATTAGTGTCATCAATCCGTTCCCAGCATGAGTTGCTGAGGTTTTCAAAAAATGAAATAAATATATTGGTGCAAGTTCATAACACAATAATCCAGACAATGTCGTATCTTGGATTATATGAGATCATGCCCTTTGTAATGTTACAATCCGAGCCAGCAGGTTTTCTCAGACCATCTCATGGATTGGTGTTCACCCTGAAGGCAGGGACAATATATATACCCAACAGAACACTCTATACCCAACAAAACACTCTATACCCAACAAACCTATGTTTTGGGAAGTTGTCTCAGCTATGGGACGTGCAAGATCAATCCATTCTTCCTTATCTACTCAAGAGAACTGACACTAGGTCTAGTTTCCTCCTAAGTACCCTGATCGTCAAATTTTAAGTGTTCTCAAATGGGACATGCTTATCCTTTCCTGTTGAAGTGGTTCAGCTCGAGCTCAATGAATACACTTATACACACACACACACGTGCATATATTAAATCTTGTTTATGCTTGTAACTCACAACTTCATAGAACTGTCAGAACTGTAGACAATGTGGATTGTTTCCACATTGTATATATGTGAATCTTTTTTTTATGCCCATTTACCTGCTTCTCCGTCTTAGATCTTGACTATCCTCTAGAGTCATTAAAAACTACCATTCTTTAAGTTTCCCTTCTCTAACACCTTGTCTTTATCAACATGCATTTGAATAGTTTTGCTTTTTGTTTGTGTAGATTCATCTTGAATGTCTAATTTAGAGACAAAAGGTGGCTCTTGGTGACAAGGAGATTTAGCTGGGCTAACTCCATGAAAACAGGGATCTGACTCCTTATTTGTAACATTTAAATTCACTACTATTGATTACATCCTTCGTGGTCCTTCCCTGAGACCCCCTCAATAGATCTGGATTGGAAGGTCACAAGAGAAAGGTTACCAAAACTACACAGACACAGACATACATTTCTAGAGAAAGTTGTTGACAACTGCTATGTATTTTACTGTGTACAATTATTACTATGGAAGTAATTTCCAACTACGCCGTGAAGAAACACGTTGTAATTGGTAAGAGTTCACTTCTGCGTTTATTACAAATAATATATTGGAAGGATACTTCTAATTCTGGAAATAGAATTCCCTCCTCCCCTGTGTTCAGAATATCCTGCAAATCCTCAGGAAAGCTCACTGAGGTAGAACTGGAGGCATAGGAATGACTGTGTATGAATGTGCATCGAGATTACAGATAGTTTTGCTGTTAAATGAATAAGGCTACATATATATATATCTCAATATATTTAAATGAATCTGAAATATTCCTGTCATTCGTTACTCTATAACTTTGAGTGTTTATATCCTTAAGTTGCCTGATATTAACTGACAGTGTCAAAAGTAGCACAATCCTTGAATGTGGAGCATTTATAACGTTGCTAATGGTGCTTTTACTGAAATTACTGCTGGAAACTTCTGGCTTGACTCTGCATACAAGTTGTTCTCTTCAAGCATGGTAATGTTTATGTCTTAGATTGCATTTCATGAGTAGGCTTTGGAGCAGTTTTAGAAAGGGAGTCAGCATTGTTACTGCATTTGTACAGGCGTGGAGCAAGTTTCAGTGAGGTGACTTGACATCTAGGAGGCCAGTGGTGGAGCCCAGGGTAGAATCCAGATCTCGATCCTCGTTCAGTGCTCAACTCTAGGGTAAATGCAATTATTCACCTGAGGCTGGGAATCAGTCATGTGGATAAAGGGCACCTGCACGGTGTTTGCATTGGGACTTGGTTTGATCTAACTTCTCTGGCACATGTTGAAGGTGTGCAGAGAGGAGGCTGGCCAAGGTCACCTCAATCAGAGCATGGCAGCATCATGCTGCCACAAGTTCCTCAGCAGGGAGTATTATCTTTATTCAGCTGCTTGATCCAAGCTTTGTGCGCTTGTTAGAAATGGTTAGACTAATAGGAAAGCAATTTCCTATTGAAAACACTGGGCCTTCCAAGAAGTAGTGGTCTCTGGTGGAATAAATTCAAACACGGAGTTCAGCTTCTGTTTGCAAGCATGGCAGAGCAGGACACTTCCACGTTAAGTGTTTTTAATCCTGTTAAATTAGCACACAGCATAGTGGTTCAATCATTTTAGAAAATACTTTCTGCTTCACTGTGACCTACATTTAAAAGTCTTCAGAGAAAATGGCTTCCTATCTGGTTGTTTAAAAAAACCCACAACACTTTTGAAAGGGCTCTGAGTGATTTCTTCTTCTTTGTGAAATGGTCATTGGACGGGGGTACGTTTTTCAAATGCTGTATTACTGGAATGAAAAGCCACATCATCCCATGCTTTCCAGCGGAGTTTTCTACTGAGTGCCA
>JAOXNO010000041.1:44197151-44219361 GCA_028565335.1 Limnodromus scolopaceus
GGGTATTGACGAAAAAATTATCTGTGCCCCTGATCCCTCAACCATTTTCCCCACAAGGACAGTGTCTTAAAGTCCTTTTTGATTGTTTTAAAATTTCTGCTATTGGCCTCGTCGCTTCCCACCTGCATAATTACTAAGGGATGGTAGTCAGAGGGCTGTACCAGACTAGGCAGCCTTCTGGTTACACCTCTGACCCGGGCCCCAGGGAGGCAGCAGACTTCCCTGTGGGAAGGATCCAGTCGACATACGGGGCCCTCTGTTCCCTTCGGAAGGCAGTCACTGATAACTGTTGCCCTCCTCTTTTTTTTTAGGGCAGAGGTTCTGATGCGAGGTGGAGACTGATTTGCTTCAGGCAACCCCCCAGTTGGTGTTTCTTCTGCCCTCTGATTTGCCTCACTCTCAGCCTCCAGCGCCCCATACTTGTTGTGCAAGGGCAAGTGGAAAGATGAGGGGGGCTGTGAAGGGTTTCCCTTCCCTTTTCCAACAGGCACCTGTATCCATTCCTCCCTGTTCCTTGGGTCCCCTCCCTCTGCTACAGGGCTCTGCAGAGCCTGGTACCACTCGTCTAACTCCCTTTCACACCTTAGTCTATTCGCTTCCTCCCTCAGTGCAGCTACCACGTTAAGCAGATCATTGATCTGCTCACACCTAACACAGGTGTTGTCTCTACTGTCCCTCATTGCCGGGCTCCAACGCTCGCTACAGCCAGTTGCCTGGGTGCCTGCATGTTTGTGTGGGGCCTCTGTTTGGGTACCCACCGTTTTTTTGATTGCCTTTGACCGAGTTCCAATCATGATTCTTTCCGGTCTCTTCAGGCAAGTGAATTGGTTTGTGTTTTGTGGAGTGGTGGTGGTGGTTGTTGTTGTTGTTGTTGTTGTTTTCCTCTCCCCTTACACTCCCCTGTCACACGCCGGAGCCTGTAGAGGCGGCTGCTGCCGCCGACCGAGAGTCTGCTCTCACCGCCTTTAAATGTCCGCGGCCGCGCCCCCTCCGCGCCTGATTGGCTGCCGCGGGCTTCCGGGTTCCGGCTGGGGCTCGGGCTGTGAGTGGGGGGTCCCTGAGCTCGGAAACCCCTCCCTACAGCGCCATCCGGCCCTCCCCGCGGGCTCGCCTCGCTTCTTGCCGCCGGTGCTGCTGCCGCCTCGCCGACCGAGTTGTCAAACACATAGGCTTTCAGGATAGGTGGGATTCTTTCTGCCCCAAAGAGGGTTTATGGTTACTTGCAGTGCTCTCCACCCTTTCTTCTTTTTTGGGTGCAGTGGGGTTTTTTTTGTTTTTTTGGTTTTTTTTTGGCTGTGCAGACAGATTTTGGTCTGGAGGGAAATATCAATGCCTCAGCCTCATTTTCAAGCCCAAGGGGCTTCAGTTCAGCTCTGTTACCTAATTGTAGAGTTGTAACTAAATCACAAAGTGACCTGCCTGATATAGCTAGGACAAACTATTGCTTAGCATTTACGTTGCTGACTAGCAGAAAATGATGGCTGGGTCAAGGCTTGTATTGCAGAGTTTTCCTGGGAGAAGATCGTGTCAAAGATTATGACTGAGCTTTTGTCTGTCTGGAACATGGAACAGAGATTGGCTATTAACATGGCCTCACGTGCCCCACTGTGGATTGCAGTCAACTGAAACAGGGTGTCGTGGATTAACCCCACTCTCTCTCCTTTCTTCCTTTCTTATATAAGTATTATTTTTTTCACGATACACTAAGCTAAATAAGGCATAAGAACTTTCCTGCCATAGAATGTAAAAGGAGAGAAAAGCAAAAAGCAGAAGATAAGAAAAAGCCCCTGAGCAAAAGCTCACTTATTAGGATATTTATTTTTTCATTAAATCTTGGCAGCTACTTTAAGAATTAAAATATTACTGGTTTTCAAATTTTACAACTGACTAGCCTGTGAATTTAAAAGCGTTTGGGGAGGGGTGAATAGTTCATTAGCTTGTTCCCTCAATGACACTTTCAAATGCTTTCCTTATGGTGACCTCTATTTTAAATTTATGGGAATCACTTAAGTGTCAAACAAGCTAAGTGGTGCATTTCATTAATGAAAAATTAATGGAGAAGACCTTGGGCTAGTTTGCAGTACTTGTTTACAATACATATAATTCATTAGAAGAACATCAGTCAAGCAAGGACCCTGCATGGCTGCAGTGGTGTTGTAAATGGGACTTTATTCTCTTTTTTCCAGTTAATGAAAGCATGAGGCAGGGAAAAATACACATAAAAGAGATTTAATGAGTCTTTGGAAAAGTGTTAAAATAGGGTACACAAGTCATAAATTTAAATTACTAACTCTACTCCAACCATGCTTGTTAGTGTAGGAATGAGATACCAGTTCATAAAAGGATGAAAGTATTTGTGACAGACAGGGACCAACTAACTTGCAGAAATTTGGAATGTGGTGAGAAGCAGCTAAGGACTTTGGGCTTGTCTCGTTTGGAGAAAAGGAGGCTGAGAGGCTGGCTACAGTAAGGGACTGGGAAGAAAGTCTTAATGCTCCTGCGTTGTCTCTGCCACTGAGGTGACATGTGACCTCAAAGCAAGTAACTTCTTCCCAGAAATGGTGCTACTTCTCAAAAATTCACCGTCTTCAGAATCCCCTCAGGCATGGCCTTCAGAGAGAATGTCGCTCTGTCCTCTTACATAATGAACAGCATGGGTGACTGAAAAATCAAAGTCACATTTCCATGCAATGTGAAAGGTATCATTTATTATCTCAGATGAAAAGATGTGCAAAATTGTACAGTTCAGATATATTCTTCAGCTTAAATCCGACTATAGCTACCCATAGGCTTCGGCTCAGAAATGAAACAAGTCTTTTCTTTAAAACTCTTTCCATCATATAATAGGTGAGGAGTCTTTTAAAGACTCTTGCTTCCAAGCACACTCATGCCAAAACACCATCCTGGGTTAAACATAGATACTAATAATACAGCAAACTTTAAGTCAATTTATACGATACAATTCTCCTCGTTGTACTGTAGGTATGTTTATCAGACCAGTGATCAACACTGCACTAGACAGTGAATCCCAAAGTAGAAGCAGTATGGGATAGAACAGTTCAGGCATATGGATTCATAAACATGAAGTATCCTGGGGAACAGAAGAATTTCTACGAGGTCTGGGTGGTCCTCTTTCTTCTTTAAAGGAGCACAAGAAAGTATATGGCTTGGGACAAGCTATATGATAATGATCAAGTTACTTTGTAATAATGTCCTGGTGTCAAATCCACATTGGTTTTTGAGTGTGGGAAGCTCCTGTTGTAGTTCAGACTTGCTACAAAATACACCACCAAGAGTGTAAGAAGCTGTGCCTCAGTTCCCTGCCTGTAAAATGAGAATAGTGGTATTTGTAAAATTGTCGTACCACCTTGTTTTTTATCCTTGGCACTGCTTACATCCAGTCATTGAACTGTTGTCCCAATTCTTGTTGCAGAGTTATAAAAGTCTTCTCTCTTTAGGAGAATGCTCTCAAGTGTTCTGAGCACCTGAGTGCCTTCAGAGCGATCCTCCAGGCCTGCTGGGGCTCATTGGCTGCCGGTTTTCCCAGCAGAGCACTGAGATCAGTCTGCACGAAGGAGTAAATGAGGAGTGATAGCAATGGCTTTTCTGGCTTTCCATCGGCAGTGGATTAATAATATAAAGTACTCTGCAAGACAAGTTGTTTGTTTTTGCTGAGATTAAATGGAATCACTTGGAAAACTATATGGGTTTATTACTATAATAATTTTCATACAGTGATAACAAATATGAGCACCGTAATATCATCCAGATCAGTCCTTAATGGTCACAAGTGCTGTTAATGTTCTTAAATCAGTTTTGGAATACCAGCTCTGAGGATTATTTTGTTTAATAATACTAATAAAAGCAACAAGAAAATATCCAGATGCTGATTATATTAATCGTAGGGGAAGGAGAAGAGACTGTAATTATACAGTACATTGAGGCAGAACTGAGCTGATATTTGCAAGGTTTTTCCCAACACAGACCAGTTGACTTAAAAAAGCTTTTGAAAGAAGCTTTTTCTTCTCTTTCACCAGGCTTCAAAAATTTGTTCAGAATAAACCAATATTTGGAAATGGACCAGCATGAGCTGTGCGTGTTGCAAGACTGCAGTTCCCCTGTATTGTGAACAAATTTATTTAGTTGTGGCTGTACCTGTGAAAGACTACAGTATGTCCTGTTCAGAAAAGTGGGATCAAAATGGTAAAAAATTCCAGTAATTCTGATATCGTCATCCTTCCAGAGAAAGCCTATGATTCCCTAAGTGCTCATAATGTTGGCTTAGGACCCTTCAGCTGACAACACAGCTGATGGTAAAATAGCTTATTTTTTTTCTTTTGAAATTCTTTAACAAGAAAATTCAATGTATCTCAACTTTTTTTTTTTTTTTCCTGGAGAATGGGGGAAAAATAAAAAATATACTCCCAGACTGTATTTCCTATGGCTATTTTCTCCTGTAAAGCTCTTCTCGAAAAGTTGAGATTGTGGTACACTCTGAAAAATCTCCAGCATCAGCAAAGGGGCATGAAAACAGTAAGACTTCATGAGGCATTACAGCACCATTTTCAATGTATTCTGGGTATTTTTAGCTGTGGGGTTTGGGCTTTTTTTAGTAACTGTGTGTTTGTTCAGGGTTGGTTTTGGTTTTGTGGGGTTTTTTTGTTTGGGTGTTTGGTTTTTTTTCTTTTGTTTTAGTTTACAACAAAGTAAACTTAGCTAGAAAGCTTAAAATCTTTGATTTAGAGATCACTTGTATGAGAGCAGCTGGCTTACTTGGTCTGTGTTCAGTACTTGCCGCTGCTGTCAGGCTAATGGACTCAAACCCCAAGGTGCCCCTCTCTTGTAGAGCATGAGGGCTTGCAGGGTCCTTCAGAATGGCTTACTGGTAGTACTCATTACTCATCTTGCTTGTGCTGGAGGCCACTCCTGTGTGCTTGAAGGTAAAACAAGAGGCAAGGCAGATCTAAACTGGTCAATTCTGATCCCACCTGGAGTACTGCGTCCAGCTCTGGAGCCTTCAGCACAGGAAAGACAAGGACCTGTTGGAGCAGGTGATGAGGAGGGCTGCTAGAAAGGTCAGAGGGATGGAGCACAACTCCTATGACGACAGGCTGAGAGAGTTAGGATTGTTCAGTCTGGAGACCTTTCAGTATTTAAAGGGGACTTACGAGAAAGATGGGGAAAAACTTTTTAGCAGGGCCTGTTGCGATAGGACAAGGGGTAATGGTTTTAAAATAAGAGAGGATAAGTTTAGACTAGATATAAAGAAGACTTTTTTTACAGTGAGGGTGGTGAAACACTGGCCCAGGTAGCCCATAGAGGTAGTAGATGCCCCATCGCTGAAAAAATTCAAGGTCAGGTTGGATGGGGCTCTGAGCAACCTGATCTAGTTGAAGGTGACCCTGATGATTGCAGAGGGGTTTGACTAGGTGACTTTAAAGGTCCCTTCCAACCCAAACTATTCTATGACTCTATGGTCTACGTATATAAATAATCCCTCAGAAAGACCTTCTGTTTCCAATGTCTTGAATATAAAAAATGTACTTTTATCAAAGGATTTTAGTATGTAGGTGTGATGGTAGCACCAGTTCCTAACTCTTTGTTTCCCATACCATGCATCTTCCTTCAATGTTTTAATTTTATTCATGAAGCTGGTGGCTTCAAAGACTTTCATTGAATAATAGGTCATAATTATTTATCTAAACTTGTAGATTTCTCTAAACTTCACTGTTACTCTAAGCTTATCACCTTTATTTCTTCCCACTTCCTTTTATTTTTCATATTTGAGTGAGTGCCGTACTGAGATGATAAACAGCTCAGACATTTCTCCAGTTATCTTCAAGTTTGAAATTTTAAATTCAGAGACTAGTAGACTGTATCTCTGAATATGGTAGTGGAAACTGCTTCCTCAAACTGTCTCATTGTTGTAAGTGAAAAAAAAACCTATAAAAGATACAGTCTTTATAAAGATACTACTCCTTTCAGTCAAAAATGAAGTTTCCAGAAATGAGAGAATTGTTGATTTTTACCCCTCAATTCAGTTCTCAGGTTGTAATGCACTCAACAAAGTACCAGTGAGGACAATCAGTGTGGAATTTTCTTCACTTTGATGGAGCCACCAGGTAACCAAACAGACCTTATGAGAAGAAAAGCTGTTAGTTATGTGGACTGGGAAAAAAAAGCTCTAGAGCTTAAAGCCCATTCAGCTGTGAGTGATTTTGTCAATATCATACAAGCAAGCCAGCCAATAAAGCCTAGAAGCTAACATAACCATTATTGAAGAAAATTAGAGATATAGCTGCATTTCTTCTTGATACACCTGCTACTTGATACCACCAAGTTCTGAAAAGAAACAATACTGTCTGAGTTTTTTAAAACTGTATCAGAAAGAAACTATTTGACTGGCCCCTGGCTGGCTGCCTAGTTCACTTAATATCTTATGTCTTGTCCTTTTTCTAGGCTCTCTGATATTTGGCAGAATCTCAGAATCAAATTAGAATCATCTCATTAAGCTCTTAAATCAACACATCAAGAAGAAAAAAATATTTTAAGGCATTATTATCACTTATATTGATCAAAGACAGTAGGCACCTCTTGTATCAAAGACATATTGATCTTTTAAGTCAAATTAATCTCTAAAATTTGCATGCTTTGACTATGATAATTAAAGAATGTTTTATAGACACTGGGAGTTCCCAGTTCGTCACCTAAACAAGAAGTTGTCTTGTGAATGCAGTGTCGAAGTTCAGAAGACCATTATAAAATGAAAGGAGAAAATATTTTGCAGTGTCTCAGAATCAGGATTTGAGATCCTTATGTAGTAAAATAAACTTCTGGTAAAGTCAACAACATTTTTCACTCACTAAGGTTTAAGAGCCTGGCACACAAAATCTGGAAGAGGTTTCCAGAATGAATAAAATTGCTTGGAAGTGTGGGGACTAGTTGTCTCTTATCTACCTTCTGGACTTCTGGAAAATATTTTGTGGGTTTTTTTTCCCTAGCATTTTCATTATCTTCAGGAAATATATGAGAAAAAAATGCAGAGTACACCACAGAGAACTGTAGGTGGTCTGTGGACATATTTCTTCTTTACTATTACGTTTTGGACTGATTTGTGGAACAATATTCTTCTTAAGTGGAAAGCATTTATTAAAGAAATCAACAACTATAAATACTGATACTCTACACAGGATTTATTCTACTGTGGTTCTCTTTGCTAAGCAGGAACCATATGCTATTTAAAGCTCTATGTAGAACTGAAAACCATCTGATGGCTGGTAGATATCCTAGAGGTGAACATACGAGAATATGAGACTGGAAGGTACATGGTGGGTGGAAGATACCTGCTGTAATCCACTACCATTTCAAGTGTTTATCAATTGCTTATTAGAAGTAGCATGTGGGGATTTTTATGGTATTTCTATATTTAATATTGTTCCAGAACATCACTGTTTTTTCTGTTGATTAGTATCTATATGCCAGCCCACATATTTATTCAGATAAGAGAGAGAGCTGATGGATCAAGGACAATTTCTGAAAAGCATAAAGGTCAGATTTGATGTTTTCCACAAATAATTGCCCCGCTTCATTCTAGTGATTCAGCTGTGCTGGCAAACTTTCTTTGCAAAGTACATTTTCCCAAGAAAGTGACTATAGCTATTTTTATTCAGTGTGTTTCACATATACTCTTCAACATAAAAATTAGAAAAGCACGAAAGGAAATTCTTACAGTTCTTAGATAAGGAAACAATCATTGTTCCTTTTTTTTATTCCTCTGGTCTCCTGGGGTTAAAAACAAGTCTCATGCTTATTTAAACATGTTTTGATCAGTCAGGTTTGAGAGAATTAACCTTCACTTGTAGAAGGTTTCTCCGCGTGATCTATTAGAGAATATATAAAATAGCTCAAATTCTATATGAATTTTTTCTTTTGAGATTATGAGTGAACATGAGTTATTATATTCTGTCTTGTGGAGATAAGTTCCAGACATTTTTTACTGTATATAAACAGCAAAGCATTTTGTGTACCTCGTTGTCCCCTTGCAGCATGTTCTAACACTCTATTTATTAAAATAAATACTGGAAATTAAAACAATGAAATAATTTTAAAAATCATACTCCAATTGATTATTTTTTATGTTTTGGGTTTTACACAGTGCGGCTCACCTGAGTGGTAGTGCAGATGTCCTAAAAGCCAGCAGATACTATAACAATCTCATGATCTTGTTTTCCATTCATAGGTGAGGGACATGAATGACAATTTGGTGGAAACAATAGTTCTGCCTTGGCAGCTCTACTTTGTGTCAGGGAATGACAAGTCTTTGTGAACTAATCAAAAGGATACTATTGCTTGAATATGTTGAATGCTCTGGCTCCATTCCCTCCCTAAAGGGATGTGTTTCAACTTCCCTTTGCCCAGGTCTGGACTATAATCTGCTCAATATGGTCCATTACGTGTGTACGGCTTATAACTGAATCTGAGTGATTACTGAGAAAAGCTTATGCTGTTGGACAAGATTCTTCTACAGCTGAATCACCTTTTATTGCTCTGCAGGATTTCCACAATGCTTCTCCATTAGTTCCAGATGGTCAATAAGACCAGTTTTTTATGCTATTTGCAGAAGCATCCAAATTTGGCAGAAGGATACAGACTAGAGCAGTTCAGCCACTTCTGCTCCTGTAATAAAATTTGAGATGCTCTAGGCTATGAGAATATATTTAACATTTACCTTTATTCTTAGGGGAGGTACTGCACTGATAACCTACCTTTCTGCCCTATGGATAGGTTGCTCCTGGAAGGAAGAGCTGTGAGAAGATTCCTGTTGACCAGGGTACAAAGAATATTAATATGTGTGTTTTGAAGTTTAAAGGCACAGATAAATGACACTTTCACATGGAAGCTTTCATATCTACTGGTTTTGCTCATTGATACCTACTGTTTTGCTCATGCTCTTGCCTCCAATGATGCTCACTGTGATGCATGTCCATCAGGAACCCTATTCATAGAGATCTCCAAAGGGCCTTCACATGGAAGAGACTTTCAGAACTAGTGAACTAGAAGAAAAAGTAAAATAGCAAACTTTTTCATGCTTGGATAAAATTTATCCTATAATTAGCCCACAGAAAGCCCACATATTCTTCTTTTCTTCCTTCAGCACATTGTGTTCACTTTCCATTTCACAAGGGCTAGAAAAACCCATGATAACTGTTCTGTCTGACTTGTGGCATAGTAAAGAAGAATTCAACTCTGCTTTTTTTTTGGTTTGCTGATGTATGTTTTAGGTGACTTTATATAAGTGCTTTGCAGTCAAGTGAATTTGTCTCTGTTTCTGAGAGAGCTTTTCCTCCAGATAGGAAATCTCAGATTTTTCCCCAGGTGAACAGTGTTATCAATATTACTTAGTACAGGATGGCATAAGATTGCACAGCTACAGCAGGAAGAAATTGCTCTAGCAGGCAATTTACAATAGGAGGGTTTGAGAATGACACCAAATCACAAAGACGTGAGTAATACGGAGGAGGTGTGATCAGCTCTAGTCTCTTTTCCAATTGGAACAATGGGAATTTTGAGGTGCCCCCTGCTTGAACTAACTTAAATTATGGAGTGCATACTCCAGTACATAACATAAGGAAGACAATTTTCTGTTACTGGCAGGAAGCAAGGAAAAAATCACCTGAAAATGAGCAACTCGGGAACAGACTTTCAGAGAATGTGATTTCATGTAAAAGAGTAATAAACATATGAAAAAACGTAGAGAAGGGAGGTGACTGGAACTACGATCAGTGATATATTAAAAATAGAACTAGAGGAGGTTCTTAGCAGACACACCAATGGAAAGAAAAAATAGAAAATAGGAATGTGAAAATGAGGGACATAAAAAGAAAAAATTGTAAAAGTCTACGCTCCTGGATTGATGCTGATGGTTTTTTCTATCTTACTGAGTTTGGCAAGGTTTTGGTAGCAGGGGAGCTACAGGGGTGGCTTCTGTAAGGAGCTGCTAGAGGCTTCTCCTATGTCTAACATAGCCAATGCCAGCTGGCTCAAAGATGGACCTGTTGCTGACCAAGGCCAAGCCCATCAATGACAGTGGTAGCACCTCCATGGTAATATATTTTAAGAAGGTGGAAAAAACCCAGTGGAACACCAGCAGCAGTCAGGAGAGAGGATTGAGAATATAGGAGAGCAACAACTCTGCAGACACCATGGTCAGTGAAGAAGGAGGGGAAGGAGGCACTCCAGGTACCTGCAGCCTGTGGTGAAGACCATGGTGAAGCAGGCTGTTCCCCTGCAGCCCGTGGAGGTTAATGGTGGAGCAGATATCCACCTGCAGCCCTGGAGGACCTCAAGTCGAAGCAGGTGGATGCACCTGAAGGAGGCTGTGACCTTGTGGGAAGCCCATGCTGGAGCAGGCTTTTGGCAGGACCTGTGACCCTGTGGGCGACCCATGCTGGAGAAGTGTGTTCCTGAAGGACTGTACCTCCACGGAAGGGACCCACACTTGAGCAATTCATGAAGGACTGTCTCCTGTGGGAGGCACCCTATGCTGGAGCAGAGGAAGAGTGTGAGGAAGAAGGAGTGGCAGAGACAACGTGTGATGAATTGACCACGGTCCCCATTCCCTGTCCCCCTGTGCCGCTCAGGGGGAGGAGGTTGAGAAAATCAGGAGTAAAGTTGGGCTTGCTAAGAAGGAAGGGGTGGTGCGAAGGTTTCAAAAGACAGAAGTTCTACAAGACTGAAAAATATTGGTTATGTAGAAGGAAGACAAGGCTCAAATATTTATAGCAATTAGTAAGGAGTAAAACTACTTAGTTATCCATATTGGGAGGAGTTATACATCATGTGGTTTAATACCCTTTCAGTTTTGCTTAGCTGTAGGTCTTCTTTTTTTCCCCAGCTATTATGATACAATCTAGTCAGTGAAATTTCTGCCTTACTGGTTACTGGACTGAAGCTGATTAATGAGGTACCCATTTTTGTTCATATCTGTAAAGGAAAGTGAAGGGGACTGCGGCAGATTAATATTATAAGAGAATATGCCAGCTAACATGTCCAATGAAGGGCTTAGAAAAAAATGTGAAATACTGCATATTTGTAGATTTTCTCTAGAAACATAAACTGTGCTTTAACTTGAACTCACCTTCTGTCAGATGAATCTTTTACTTTGATTTCTCCAGAAGCTGTTCTCCTGATTGTATTTGAGACAGGAGAAATCCCAGCTGTTTCATGTCCTCCCCTGCTCATTTCAAGTCTTACAATATTTAAAAAAAAAAAAAAAAAAAGGTGGCGAAAGCTCAAAAGCTTTCTAGTGAATAACTTATTTTCCACCCTTGTCCTTGGTGGACTCCAGAAGCTTTTCTAATAAGAGAAGTGGGACGTATAGTTGAGGAAGTGGTGGGAAAATGCTAGTGGAAGCTTTGGAATTGTCTCTATTCTGCATTCAAACTAGTTTTCTGTTCCTTATGTGAGTAATATTGGGGAACTCTGTAGCAGGCAACAGTTGAGGTGCTGCAAATAATTAAGCAACTGCCAGAAGACCCAAAAGTAGAAGAAAAAAACCCCTTTTCACTCTGATGAGGCTGCATGTCACATCTTTTCTCTCCCACATCAAAGACCTAAGTTTTGTTCTCCAGTTATTTGATTAGGTTGATTTAACCATGGATAACAAGGCTCTCTCTAGATAAAACACTCTCATTCTGATATGGCTTTAACTGCTCAGAAGATACTAGTGTATGTTAACTCTTGCTTTGCTGTGGCTTTTGCTATATTACCCATTACTGAGGCATATTTTCTTCTAAACTTGTCTAGGTATTGAAGCTGCATGTAATATAAGAAAAAGGACAATAGGGAGCTTGGGGAGAAGACTGCATGTAGGAAGAAAAAATAAAATTAAATGAATTAATGAAAGATTTAGTTTAATCCTGTGTGTTTACTAATTTGCTCGCAATGCAAGAGGAAGCTCTTTTGTAGGCAGATTA
Organism: Limnodromus scolopaceus; assembly: GCA_028565335.1. Taxonomy (NCBI): domain Eukaryota; kingdom Metazoa; phylum Chordata; class Aves; order Charadriiformes; family Scolopacidae; genus Limnodromus; species Limnodromus scolopaceus. The sequence goes on from JAOXNO010000041.1 coordinate 44,209,127, forward strand.
ATGTTTACATGTACTGCAGGAAAACATGCGAGCCTGCAATGGATGCCCATTCTTAAAATTGCTGTACATTTCTCCTTCAGGCTCAACATTTTGGACTGCTATACTTATTTTGGTTTTTATCCCTACATGATCGTTTTTTAATGTTTTTTAAATCTAAGTATTTGCATTACTTGATTTATGATATAGGGACCCCAGTTTTATGATTGGGATTCAATGTGGTACGAGCACCACTGGAATCTGGTCATGTAATCTTGGTTTTGTTCAGATATGGCAAGGTTCAAAAAGGTTACAATTGAGCAGAAGAGCAAGGGGCTATAATAATTGGTTCAAGAGTGAGTAATAGAGGGAACATGACATAGTGAGGTACTTATAACATGCTAGTGTAGTAAGAGCGGATTCCATCATTTTAGAGCCAAAGTGTTGTTTTAGCGAGAGAACTCTTCATAGGAGGAGTTCTGGTCATGTAGCACAGTGCTTCTCCAGACTCTGTGCTTGCACCATATATTGTTCGCTTCCACTTACTGCAAGATGCCACAGTATGGAAAGGAGACACAGATAAAAATGATGACATAAAGAGTTACAAATAGTTCCACTACAAAAAAGAGTAGTTTGAATATACAAGAATCTCATTTTTCTCCTTTGCATTGGTCTAAAAGAGCAGTAATTATTTTAGGTTTATGCCAACAGAAAGCTGATGTAGCATTCTGATCATCTCTTGCAATTTGATATCACTAAGTATTTTCCTTTTGGTCACCCAGCTCTTGTCCATATGGCCAAGACAGGGCCATTTACAAAAGCTTGGTCTTTCAGCATTTATAACTTCAGTAAATTTTACAGAGACTCAAAAGTCTTCCTAGAAATCATTCCAAACAAGAAACAGACTTTCTAGGCTGTGATAATGCATTTGGGTATGAGAAAGTACGTGTAGGGGTGGTGTTTTTCCAACCAGTACCTATTGGCCATAACCTACAGTGGTCCATCTCAACCAAAACGAATGCTGGCTCATTTCTGGGGTCTTTCCTCCAGCATTTGTGGAAGAGATGCCAAGTTCATGACTGTGCCCCAGCTTACATTAAATATGAGAAAATCCAGGCATTGATTCCTGGAGACTTTTGGAAAAAAGTATGTCAAAAGTAATAGCAGCACTCTTCAAAACTGCAAAAACCTTTAAGAGGAGTATTGGCTCAATACAAGAAATTACTTACTATGTAATGTTTATTTATCTTGGTGCTTTTAAAAAGGCCTATAATGGCAATAACCTTGGCACAGAACATGAGCTTAATGATGGCTCGGCTTTCTTCAAGCTATCATCTTTCCAGTTGGTCATTAATCCTCCACTGGTGCCAAAGGCTTTTGACTGCAGTATGTTTAATTCATGGAGGTTACACAGGCTGCTTCCTATGAAGTTTTGAAAATGTAAATTCAGGACTAAATTAACTTTACGTTTTTGGCCAGAAATCTCCAGCCTTTTTGATATATTGTGTCTATGGAGAAAAAGGACTCAAACTCTAGAGACTTTCAAAACATCTTATTGCAAAAGAAGAGAGAAGATGGGAGTGGAAGGGAAGGGACCGGAAGGGGAAGGGAAAAAAACTGTGCTTCTCTTTGGTACCCTTTTATTTGCCCATACTGAGGTGGGGCAGCTGTGGTTTTTTGTGCCCCTGTCAGGGCTTTGCTTTCTCTGTAACTGTGGCTCTCTATGGCTCTCAGTGTGGCAGGTCTGAGGGTGCAGACCAGGCTGTGTGGAAGGGGTTGGTGCAGGTGCCATGCTGTCCTTAATGGCAGATGGCATTCTGGCCACCAGCAGCTGAATCAGAGATGAACTTGGTAATGGGTGAACCTCTGGCTCCACAGGATAAGATAAGAAAAAGAAAGAGGGTGCCTGACTTTTGACCAGCAGACTGCTTTATAAAGAGTAACATAACCTTCGAGCATCAAGGTCGAGAGCTAATCTTTAGCACAGCTGTAACAAGGCAGCAGGAGCACATTCCAGAGCTATTTAGCAGTGCAGAGCAACACCAGAGAAAATTCAGGGTGCAATGCAGATTATCGCAGAATTCCTTAGCACCTCGGTGCTGTTTCTTTAGCAAGCACTATCAGATTTCTCGCTAAACCCCTCTCTTTGTTGATTTCTGTACTGCTTGCTCTTCTTTTTAAGGTTACAAAAGGTATTTAGTGTGTGTAATTAATAAAACATTTCATTCTCTTTATTTTTAAAGTGTTAACCTGTAAGTAAAAAAGATAAGGCATGCGACTTTCTATTGTTTTTAGAGCTGAAAGTCTTACATCTAAAGCTTGTTTTATCAGTTTCTATATATTAATTACTGTATGTCTCTGAGGAAAACAAAAATTAAAAAGCCTACATTTACCACCCCCCTCCATATCTGGCTCTTACACAAGAATATCAAGACTAAGGCCATCAAAAATTTCTCATACATTCAGTTGACTATCTGACAATCTGGGCCCTTCAGAGGAAGAAATGTGATAGCATTGCATTTTCTTTCATGTTTCATTCTGCAGTTGAATCTGATTTCATGTTAAGCATTTGGATGTCGTGCTAATGATGAAGTATGAATTGAAAAGTAGAGAGAGATTCTGTATACCTGGAATATAATTCCACAGCCACATTTGTAGCCATAGAATTGCAGATGGTGTGAAAACAGTGCTGATTAAAATAATGAGTTTAGCACTTAATAGCACTTTACATTTTCAAATACAACACATTAATGGATTGATCTTTGCCACACCCTATGGGGTATTTTCCTTTGCATTTCTTATATACGTAAACTGAGAAACTGCATGCAGAGGAGACAGTCTCTAATTTAATTTGTTGTTATAACAGCTCTTGATCTCATTGAGTACTGCTCTATGACAGGAATAACTGCTTTCTGGTGCTTTTAATTTCTTACTGAATTCAACCAGCTCTGGGAGCTCTCAGTTACTTCATAGGTAGGTTGGATAAAGTAAGAAAGGTAAGAAGTCGGCGCTGTCATGAAATAGCTCTTTTTCTAGCCCCTTTCCTCTCTCTTAGATTGTTCTCCAGTCAGCATAGCAGAGAAATCTGTGATAAGATAAATAAGGGCTAACCAATTTTAGTTCCTGAAGCTTCAGCTTGTGCCCTGGCCACAGACTTTACAAGTTACCCTCCTCTTCTTCCTTAGATTACCTGTTGTTAGGACAGTTGGGAGTGAACAGCAGAACATCACAGCTGTGATGGCTGAGGCAGCCAGGTCATTTACAAGGAACAAAATAAGGGGATGTTGTGTTGCTTAGGTACCAGAATAATTTTTTTTTACTGTGGCTAAGTGCTTTAGGGGGGAAAAACATGAAACAGCAAACCAGGCATTGTACAGTAGATGCAGGTGGCTTTTGGTGAAGTGTGTTTTTATTACATCATTTATCTCAAGTAAGTAATTGAGGTCCAGCAACTCCTGACAGGAAATGACATGCAGACCAGCCTTGTTTTAGGCTGAAGTAGAAACATCTATCATGTAAATTAACTCTGAACCATGCCAGCAGGCTGCATACATTGAAGGGATAATGGGTGGATGATATATTTCGTTATCCTAGACCTTATTTATCTACTTCAACTTTTTTTTTTTTTTAAACAAGCAGCAATAGTGATAATTGCCAAATGTCTATACAGTAGAAGAACATGATTATCTAAAGGGCTTGAGGACATCTGAAACCATAATCAGATACTGAATGATTAGATGGGGGGACAGTCTCAGGCCTGCTCATACATGTGTTTTCTTCCCTATTTCTACTTAGCTTTGTTCTCCTTTTCTCTGTAAGAAACTAACACCAAATTTAGGATGTCTGAGACTAACCTAAAAGGTGCTAAGGATTCTCCATGTTCCCTAGATGCTATCTTCCTTTATTTCCCATTTAAATCATCAGGAGCTGATGGCCTAAAGGACATATCTGTATGGTACAATGAAGTGTCCTGAAGAGGTACCTGAAAAATTGGCATAGCTGATACTAGAACCAGTTTCTCTGCACTTCCCGGAAATTACCATCACAAAACATTATGGAAAGGGAAGTTAACACTTACTTTCAGAAACTCTAAGTTGATGTAACCCACTCACACTCTCACACCCACATACTCACAAATACTAGGATGTGTGTGCCCAAGATTAATTTTGTGCCACATGGAGGATCAGATGTGCCAACTATTGAGTGATCATCACATTCTGGAGTTCTTATTTGATGACGCTGAATTAGTTTCTGGACTGGTCTTTTAAATTTGTTAGGAAACAACAGTTATTATGGGGTTGTCCTCTGATTCAGAATCTTGCATAAGTCTCCATAAATCGTAGGCAAGGTTACTGCTCATCGACCATCTTGTCTTGTTTGTAACATGTTTGGAATGTCTGTGTAGCTGTAGCCTGTTTTCCTTGTGGGCTAACAAGAAAAGGAATGGCATATATGATGGTCTGTGACCTTGATGCCATCTTCCTGTTGTCAAAAGGTAGGCTCTCCCCCTGATGACTCATCTATGCTATGGTCTTACCACAGTGCAGGCTTTCTGGTCTTGATATGGACAGCACGATTCTCATTTCTATCTCTGGAAACAGCATCCTTTGTTATCGATACAGACCGTTTTTTTAACACTTCTACTGTTTCTTCTTGTGCTTGCACACATTCACTTCCATTCATACTTGATTTGTGCTAACCTTAATATTTGTTACAAGTCTCTATACATCCATCAGGGCAGCTTAGACTTGGAGTAGGCAAACGTGGGCAGAATACCAAGTAAGGTGGCCATGAACTGAACATGGTCTGGGAGGAAACCTAGGTTTAAGTCCTAACTCAGCTTGAAACAGTTTAATGTTCCAACTCTGAACCTGAATGAATTTTCCTGGTCCCAGTTTCAAAACTGTTGTGCTTAGAAGGTCAACAGAGCATCAGCAAGAGACTAGCCCAGGCTTACGAGGTCACTATACAGTTCCAGTGGGCGGGCTTGGACAACTACCTTTGTTCTCAGGCTGTTACGGTTTGTTTTCCTGTAAGTTTTCCCTGCTGTGCATGCTTTGCAGTCTCGTAGGTGCTCATTGTCACTTCCACAAATGGAAGTTCTCAAATGGCAAATCGAGCGATGAGGGCAAGTTTCCGTGGTCACTTGGCCAGCCTTACAGCTCACTGAACTGATGTGACACATTACCAGCTGCAGAGCCACATTCTGAGCTAATACACCAGCTAGTTAAAGATCAACCATCGCGAACACCAGTTTCTTTGTAGCAGTACAGACCTAGTATTTTGCAGGTCCTATCAATGGTTGGCAAATGCAACACTGTGTGAATCTGTAATCTACAAAGGCAGCTGAAACTACAGAAGCAGCTATTGACAAATAATGGTTGTAGCTGAGTTAGCACAGTGTTAGCAGAGAGTTAAAATCCTTTACTTCTAAAGCTCACTAATAGAGGTGTGTGCAGTGGTCCAGGGTTGCGTCTCAGTGAATTATGCAACATGAAGTGTATCCTCCACTTCTGTCCTCTTAAATGGTATATTGTAGGATGTTAGAAAAGTCTGTTACAAATCTACACTTTTTTATTTGTGCAGTAGTTCAGGATCAGTAGCAGTCACCCATCCTAAGCCAGGCAAGAAATGCTACTATCCATGTTAGAAGGGAGTAAAACTCACTGCTTTGAAACAGGAGGAAGGTGAGAGAAGACAGCTGGAATTATTAACAGTTTCATTGACCCATACATAAATTACTTGAATGTCCAGAGAGACCTTGATTTTAAGAGGTGACTGAAGTGACCACAGGGAGCTATTACCAATTCTTAAAAGTGAGTAAATCTGTATTAAGTGAGTTAATAGCATCATGAGCTTGAGATCAGAAGGTTGATATTATATCCAAGAGAACTAAAGCAAATCCAAGTCAGGTCTGATATTAAATTTAGGAGGAGTTACCTCCAGTACTAGATCAATCTGTCCTGTGTTACAGCTATCTGTTTTAAGTTTGTATACAGTGCCTTGCAATGATATCTTTTATATGGTGAATGTTACTGTACTGATTTCAATGGGATTGCATAGGTATGACTGTAGTTGCGCATAGTAAATCACAGAGAAAGATTCAAACTAGTACTATCTTATTAATCAAGAAAAGTACTGTATGTCTCATGTGGGTTCTTTGCTTACTGATAGCATGTAGAGCCACGTGGTATTGAACCTGGGGTATTCAAACCTATGAGCTGGGGTTCAGAATTGGACCCTAGCAACAAATTGATTTCTGTGTCCAGATAACTTACATTGCTTTTGGACAATTTGCTTTATGTTGACCTTGAGGTCAGAAAACATGCATTTTTCTTGAAAACATTATGCTAAACAATTGATAGAAATTTGGTATTTAAAATCCATAGCTTTCAATTATTATTGAAAAAAAAAAAATTTACATAAATTTCTTATGTACTGGTTTTTTATTACTGTTACTCCTTGCTACTCCATAGGCTGCCTAGCAATTTCAGAGAAAGAATTCCAAGTTGTATTGCAAACTATCAGCAGCACCTATGAAGTGACAGAGGATCTGACTCCCTATGTATGGACGCACATGCATACAGATAGAGATTAATTTACTTTTGAACATATATATATGCAGCAGCTGTTAAACTGCACCCAAATTTATTCTTTACTGATATTGGAAAAGTGAGAGAAAATTATTATCCAATTATTAATAAGGCATAGGAATTCAGAGATACAGATGTAGTTATCCACTTTGTGACAGGATGTAATATCAGTGAAATCTGTTAGTCTTAAGTGTCTTTACGAAGAAAAAGGCACTGATGATTGGTTTTCTTTTGGGCCTTGGCTATGTAAGAACATAGCAGCTCTGCCAGCCTCAAGCTCTTTGCACTGCTCTAAGGCAACAATTCAGTACGGGGAGGAACACAAGTGCTTATCGAATCATCACAACTACTTCTGGTGCTCAAGAGGGGACTTGAAATTGCCCCAGATTGGTGGGCAGACCTCTTCCTGCATGAGGGACTCTTTGAGAGGAGCAGCTGACTTACTTTTGTTCTTTAACAGTCACACCATGCTGTTCAGGGGACAGCATCAAACCACCCCGGATTATATTGTCCTTTCAGAAGTAGTTCAAAGGTTTTAGTAGTTCATTGACACCAGAGGAAAAGATCTCTCTCCCCTTTCCTGCGCTTCTGTTTCTCTCTTCACCATCACCTTCTCTGTCATGTAGCCCCACCTTTTCCCTCTGTTCAGTGCTTTGTTAAGGTAATCCAACTTGCTAGCACTTTTCTGTAATTTAGTTGTCTCACAGTCTTAAAAACTGAATCATCTTGTTGTGAATCCAACAAGCACTGACCTTGGGTGTATATGAGTGGAGGGGAGTGAGGAGGAAGAGAGGGAGCCCTCCCTTTCAGCTTGGTGTGGTCCTGTCATCCCATCTCAACTATTCTTTCAGTTGCTAGGACTTCAGTGAGAGGTTCAGACTGTACAGCAGCTGTTGTGTAATCTGCTTTTCCTTCTAGAAGGTGATGCAGAAATAGATGAGACAGCCCTCTAGAGCTTCAGAGATTAACTGATCAGCAAAGACCCCTCCTCTGTGTTTTTCACAGATTAATCAGTTACACACTTAAGCTGAAAACTGTGTTCTAGATTTCTCATCAAGTCTCCTCAAGACATGACATTTTCTTTGCTCCTTCCAGGGCATGTTCTCTACACAAAGATAAAAGATAAGACAGACTCTTCCACAGGGTCTCCTTACCGTTGACAGATAGGAGCTAGTGAACCAGACTGAGCAGTAAGAAAATGTGCTATTCAGTTCATCTCTTTATGCCACAGAGGCAGGCAGGTGTTTGTGGCTTGAAGTGCTGAGAGATCCCCAATGAATCCTTTCTCCATGCACACTTTGAATTTTAACATAGTATGCATTACAAATAAATGCAGTGGACAATGATTGGGAACCTTTGGGCTTGGCAGTAAGAAAACGCAACTGGTCTGCTTCCCATTTAAAATCTTCCTTCTGCAGTTCCTCATTGCTCATTAAGAGCAGCATTTTCTTTCAATCCACAGTCTTAAGCAGTGACTGTTACACACCTCACTTTATGGAGAACAGATCTGCTTAAGCAAACACAACTTTGCTTTTGACAAGGTTGGCTGATAAGAGGAGCTGTGCTGACATCTGCCTGCACTTCTCAAAAGTATTTGACTCTATACCATGTGACATTCCAATTAAAAAATTAGAACTATGCAAAATTAATGTAGTGCATAATAAGTAGATTATAATTGGTTGATGGATTTCAAAAAAGGAATTGTAAATGAGGAATCATCACCCACAGAGGGTATTTCCAGCAGAGTTCCACGGGGATCTTTTCCAGCCTAATACAATTCAGTGGTTTTAATAATGGTTCAGAAGTGAGGAAATCAGTCCCTGTAAAATTTGTAGAGGATACAGTATTAGTATTAAACAGTGGTAAAGTTGGATCAGTTTGACAGATCAATCTAGTTCATTTGGGAAGTGGGTCTTATTTAATCAGCACAAATGTTAATATAGCCAAATGCAAGGTCGTGTGTTTGGGAACAAGGACAATAGACTACACATGCAGAGCAGGCACTTGCTTCCAGGGAAACAGTGACCCTGAAAGGAGTTAGAAGTCAGGGTGGCTAATTGGCTGAACAAAAGCTCTCAGTGTGATGCTGTGGCTGAAAAACTAATGTGACCTCGGATGAATAAACAGAAAATTATTGAATAGGAGCACGAAGGCAGAGACTGTGGCTCTACATAGTGATGTGCTCTTATGGAGTCTTGAATGAGACCATTAAATGCATCCCTGGTTTGGGAGTTCAGCCCATACTGTGGGAGGTGGAAGCACTGGACAGCAAAACTCGCTGAACCTGATATGCCAAAGTGAAGACACTGGAGGAAGGTCTCTGTCACCAGAGACATGTTTGAGTTGCAGCCTTCCTTAACATGATATAATCTGTGTATAAATGGTAGCATCCAAGTCACTATGTTTTTGCTCTGAAGTGTCAGTCCCAGCTAAGGAAGAGTAAACAGGACTGTCCAGCACCAAATATAATTTTGTGGATTAATTAAAGTGGTAAAATTATGACTCATGATTTGATTCATATTCTAGAAATCTCAAGCCAATGGCCTTTTTGAAGGAGTGAGGAAGAACATAAAAGAATGGATGGGGAAGAAAACCATGCATTGGCTAAATAATTCATCACATTACATTGCTAATCAGCCACCTGAGGGGATAACAAATGTATTGTGAGTCTTTTCCTGGTCAGCACAGACTTCAGTGGTTTCATCTAAATGAAATGCTTTCATTTAGATGCTAGCACTTCTATTGAGTTTACAATACAGATGCTCAAATAAACACTGCAGCTAGTGACAGAACTCATATTTTTTCCGTACCTTCTGAGATCTTATCCCAATCAGTGTTTTAGGACTATATTTGCAAAATTGGGAAAGGGACATTTCTTCCTCTCTTCCTCCATCCCTCCCTTTATCCCTCCCTCTTTTTTTCATGCCTTACATCACCTCGCCTCCCTTCCCTTCCTCTCCCCTCATTCCTTCATTTCATTATTTCAGTTGGGGTAGAGTTAACTTTTTTACTTGCAGCTGGAATAGTGCTCTGTTCTGCATTGGGATGAGAAATACTTTTGACGGCTCACTAGTGTTTTTAGTTGTTGTTAGGCAGTCAAGGCCTTTTCTGCTCCTCACCCCATCAGTGAGCAGGCTGGGAGTGCGCAAGAAGTCGAGAGGGGACACAGCCAGGACAACTGACCTCAACTCAGCAAAGGGCTATTCCATACAATGTGACATCATGCTCGGTATATAAAGCAGGGGAAGAAGAAGGAAGAAGAGGACACTGGGAGTTATGGCATTTGTCTTCCCAAGTAACCGTTACTCGTGATGGAGCCCTGCTTTCCTGGAGATGACTGAACACCTGCTGATGGGAAGCAGCGAATGAACTCCTTGTTTTGCTTTACTTGTGTGTGTAGCTTTTGCTTTACGTATTAAACTGCCTTAGTCTCAACCCATGAGCTTTTCCTCACTTTTAGTCTTCTGTTTCTCTCCTCCATCGCAACCTGGGGAGTGAGCTAGCAGAAGGACTCCCTTCCTACCTTCCTCCCTCCCTTCCTTCCCTCCTTCCCTCCCTCCCTTCCTTCCCCCCCTCCTTCCCTCCCTCCCTTTTTTCCCTCCTTCCTTCTTTCCCTCCTTCCTTCCTTCCTTCCTTCCTTCCTTCCTTCCTTCCTTCCTTCCTTCC
>JAOXNO010000041.1:44224216-44296335 GCA_028565335.1 Limnodromus scolopaceus
TCAGCCTCCTCTTCTTCAGACTAAACAACCCCAGCTCCCTCAGCCTCTCCTCATAAGACTTACTCTCCAGACCCCTCGCCGGCTCCGTTGCCCTTCTCTGGACCTGCCTCACTAACATCCTGCAGCAAGGAGGCCGCAGCAAAGCCACTGACGCTTGGGAGTCCCCGCGCAGCAAAGGAGCGTGGCGCTGCTGGGGCCCTCTGCCATCATTCATGGGGTTTGCATGCACTTTGTCTGACTGAAAACACTGCACCGTGCAGGCCTAATAATTGCTTTGAAATTGGATGCCTTCTTTTTTACGGGTAGCAAAGAACTTTAGAGATGGCACGGCTACCTGTCCCTGAGATAAACATACCTACAGAAGTGAACACAGTGTTTAGGTACGCCTTCTGGGAAGGCTGCCAGACCGAATTATATTCGTCCTTTGTTTTATGCCTAATTACTGTGGGATATTCACCACTGGATGAAAGTAATGTTGGAGATCCCAAAAGCACTGCACCAAAGCATCATTCTTTGTCCATTTTCTGACTGAGGCTTTCTCATAGTTACAGACAATGTCAAGGGACTTCCTCCATCTCCTCAGTAATAGGCTAGCAAGGGGCTGAAGTCTAAGGATTTCTCAGTTCTCATCCCTAGGGTTGAAATATAGATGGGAATGTGGCAGGGGAGTGAGCTGGCCAACTATATCGTCCTTTTTCTGCAGTGACTCCAGTGCTGTTTCTGAGCAATGCTGGCTCAGCTTCTCAGAGCGGTGACCTACTGCCTTGTGGAGAAGAGCTGTTGTCAGAGCTCTCGTTTCAGAGCTGGTGCATACTTGGGCAGCATCTCTTGCAGCTTGGTGCCATAGCACCACGGTAGGAGATGGAGCTCCTAAGATGGAGACACCCAGGATAGAGAGTCTTCAGGGAATAGCATTTGGTGGCATCCTAATGCTGCTGCTCATTCAGTAATGCAGAGGTTAAAATAGGCTGTGCTGGGATGGTAGTCCTCTCTTTGAAAGAGATTTTTGCCTTAAATAAGGCCTGAGAGTTGAGGCAGCATCCTCCTGTTTCCCACAGCCCTCCCTTTCACGTAACTCCAGGGCCAAATCCTGCTTAATTTATAGGCTCTGACAAGATCTTAGAGCAAGAATGATAGCATGGTTGCAGAGCACAGGCTATCGTTTAGTATCTAAAGTGCCAATTTTCTGACAAAGTGTGTAATCTAATACAGTGTTGTATAGTGTCTGTGTTTGATAGGGAACCTCTGTAAGTCACCTCAGATTAAGAAGGGGAGAGCTTAAGCTGTTATATGGGTAATGACAAGGAGAAAAGCAAACAATTCAGGCATAAATCTCCATTCTCTCTCCCAACAGAGATTAAACAAGACAGGAAAATACAATCTGCCTGAAAATCGACATACATTTTTTACCCTGTCTGATATCCCTTAAACAAATGTGTAGTTTCTGTTCTCTTTCCCGTCCGCAGGGCTGAGAAAGCTCTAGGAGCAGGCACTTGTACTCATACCCCCATGAAGTGTTCTGAGGGACATTCTTTTTGTTTTGCAGTGTCTCTTGCCCAGCAGGGTTGAAAAAAAGCTTTATCCAAATCTCAAGTTTCAGGAATGGTTTTAAGATTATGCTGTGAGAGTATCATGAGGGGGATTTCTCCTACTGGTGAATTCAGGGATCTGTCTCTTCAGGACTTGCCAGGCTCTGATGACAAAATGGCACATGAAAAACTATTTCTGATTGACTGCAGGCTGAGTCCCAAACCTGGTAAAATGGCTAAAAATCCCACTGCAGGAATTGATGACTCTCAAAGAAGTTAGGTAATCAGAGGGAGGAGTAGAGATTGAGATTTGCTGTGATTAATTTACTTATATATATAACTTGCAAGATTAAACTGGGAGCCTTAGCCTTCTGTATAGTCAGTGGACTGCATAGAGCTCCTACTGAAGAAGACAGAAAGCCCAGGGTTGGATCATGTAGAGCTGATGTGCACTAGAAACAACACTAAGTCAAGCGTTGAAAATAAACTTGATGGTTAGGTGGGCAAATAGCTCCCTTCCATTGTGGTATTTACCTGTAATGTCATGCGGTTCAGCCTGGAAGATGGACAGAAATCCCATTCTCCTCTGCAGTTATTTGCAGGCTTTGGTAGAGCACATGATGAATTGCTGTGCCGTCAGTGAATGCAGATTTCCAAATGACTTTGAGAGCAAGGAAAATCTTGGAAGAGAGGATCTTTGTGAACATCATCATGCTCTCACTTGCATATTCAGGACAAAAAACATGAATGAACAGCAGTGGAAGCACTAGGAAATTTCATTTGCAAGAATATTTACAACACAAGTTTGGTCTAGTTGCCATTTGCACTGTTGATCGTGGTAGCAATGTTGCATGAAAACCAGAAGGTGAATTAAATGGGTTAGATTAATTCTTCACTACAGCAAAATGCAGGAACTTAAACAAAACAAAACCACAGGAAAGGTGAACAACAACGTGGATCTTTTTTAATTTGTGTCTTTCCAAAATCGGCTAGAATAACCACTCTAACAAATCTAAATAGCGAATTTATTTCTCATCCTGCTCAGAAGCTTTGAAAGCTAAACATTTAAACTAAATCCATCCTTACTCTTCAGAGATGCTGAGTTGAAAGTAAGTTGAACTTTAGCCACTGATTTCACATAACTGCTCCTATAGGTAGCAGTAGAATACCTTATTAGTACGGCATGGTTAGAATAATGGTTTCGTGATACTTTTAACCCTTTTTCAGACATTTCATGATGACCCACAAAAATTGTTGCTGGCATAGCAAACAATGTGTATAGTATTAGAAAGAAGTGACCATCTATTTGCCCGAGAAGGCAAACTAATAATCTTTTGGTATCGGTACATTTCCCCAGGATTTCAGACTAAAGTAATTTATTCACATTAATAATAGTTTAAGGTGAGCTGGGGGAGGTGAGTGTAAGATAGGCAATGGACAATCCTTGTACATTGTTTTGCAGATGGAGAATGAAAACCACAAAAAAACTTAGGCCGAGACTTTCAAATGAGAACACTAAACAGTTTTGGGTGCTCATCTTCAGGGAATTCAGTGCCTGATTTTCAGGAATAGTGATCATACCCAGCTACAGCAGACGTTAAGGATATTCTCTCTCCAGAAACGCAATGCCTATTTTATCAGCTGAACTTTGTGCATCTGAAATTGGAACACACCTTTGAAAATCAGCGTCACAGTCTTTTATCTTGAAGAGAGACTGCCAAGACTAAGTGTAATCAAACTCTGTAAAAAATCTATCTTTTATTTAGTGACAGAGCTGCTTCCTATAGTAGTATTGAAGATAAATGTGTGAACAGTAACAAGTAATTTCACAGTAAACTGGTCTAGGATCTTCTGGATTCCCACACCCTGTGACTTTATTGAAGTATCTTTCACTTACTCCCCAAACCAGTAGTCCCTTTCAAGACTCTCTAGGAGATGGAATCTGCATCCAGAGTCACCAGATTCAGTCTTTCAATAATTCTACATTAAGCTGCTAAAGTACCAACATACATGATTGATGAGTCTCCATTTAAGTAAAAAGTTTTAATTTTGTTCACAAAACCAGTGAAAATATTCCTTGTTGTTACGTTATTCCATAGTGGCAGATAATTTAGCATAAAATCAGATGAGTTTACTACGGAAGATATTCTTTAGGAAAGAACAAAAGCTGCCTCTTTGGAGTGTATACCAGTAACAGTTTCAAGAATGTAGGCTACCAGACTGAAGGGGTCTTTGCTTTCCCTCTCTGGCTTACCATTGATGGAAGGATCAAAGGTAAGCCCAGGATCCCACATTTTCTGTAGCTGTGGTACCAGGCAAAAGGCAATTTTATTTTCTCTCTTTTGGAAGCAAAATCATATGGAAAATTCCTCCCAGATAAGCAGCTGGCAAGCCAGAAGATTCTTTTCTGGTTCCTTCTACATGAAATTCTATTTTTTTATAATTATGACAAGAGAAGGAGTTACAAAGTCTTCACTGTGAATTGAGACTTTTTTCAAAAAAAAAAAATGCATTACAATTTTCATACAAAATTATCTTCAATTTCAAGCCAGTTCCACTAAGAATCACCTTTCAGTTGCAGAGTCTCATGATTGATGGAAAAAACACACTTTCTCATTCTAAAGAGTTGATGGTAACTTTTATATCTTCCAATTAATGCCTCTCTAATTCATGTTGCACTTTATTCACTTATGCAAAGCCTCTCCTTGCAACAGGGTACATAATGTAGATTCAGGTTTCTGGTGCCTCAAAGGGAGAGGACAAATGGGATTCAGATTCAGTTCTTTGTGGAAAACATGCAAGGTAGAAGATACTGACTGAAATAAATGTTCAAACCCCCCAGAAATTCTGAACCATTGTGATGGAGAAGAATCTTCATGAGAAAATGTTTTTGAGGTAACGAGAGACACAAGAAGAAACACAGTTGCTTGTTTTCCCTGCTTCTTTCTTTTTGATTACTTAGACTGTGAAATCAAAACACAGTTAGGACTCAATTCCTACGGATCAAAGTAAATTCTGCTTCTAACCTGCCTGCACTCAAAGGTTAAGGGGACAATAGGACACTTTATTTTTCACTATCCCACCTGTAGCCTGTATCGATATTTAGGCGATTTCCAGTGAGGCTGTGTGATAATCAGTACTAGATGCGAACTACTTGCTTTTTTTTGCAATCTTCTAGCAGTAAATATTAAATCCTTGATGATTTCAAATTTAAAGGTGACACAAAGAATTGACTGACGGTAAATACCTGTGAGAAGAGGTCAGTCATGAGAAGTGGTCTGAACTACCTGGAAAATAAGGTTCGTTCATGAGAGAGATAAAAGTTCAAATAAGTCAGAGCTGTGTGTCTAGAAAACTGAATGCACGCACAGGGGTTACAGAATCAGGCTCTGTTCCCAGGAAGGTAGTGACAAGGAAAAGACATATGGCTTAGAGTTGAAAAGCAATGTGACATGAGAGTCCCAGAACACGCCCGTGGGGAAAAAAACCCAAACAACAAAAATCTCAGTCCCTGGAAATGTAAGAGGTAACAAGTAGGATTAGGGAGGGATTTACTCTGTACACAGTGTAGTGAGAGCCAATACCAGAATACTGAGTCCAGCCAAAGTGTCTACATTTTAAAGAGAACACTGAAAAAATAATTGAAGTGCTAGAGGAAAACATTATACTGAGAGACTTAAGTGCTCAATCTCTTTAGTTTATCCTAAAGGAGTGACTTGATTGCAGTGTGTAAGTACCTCCCTCAGAGAAAATGCCTGGTGGTAAAGGATTGTTCATGTAATGGAGGAAAAATATAATGAGAATCAGAAAGTTTAAACTGAAGCCAGAAAAAAAAAATCAAATCAAATTAGATATAAAGCAAAAATTTGAGCAGGAGATAAAAATAACCAAGGACATTGGTGGATGCTCTGTTCCTTGATGTCTCAGAAGCTAGACTATATTCATTCCTGGAATGATTCTTTAGCAAAAACATGCTTAGTTGAAGAGAGGCTGTTCAGATCCATTCCAGCCCAGATCAAAATAAAACCAGAAGTAGCAGGGATATTTGCTTTACTGGAAACTAAACACCTTGGGAGTACCACAACAACTAGGTCTTGGTTTGTGGTTCTGGTCTGGTAAAAACACATGTTATTTTATCTCAAAGTCCATGTTTTTGTCTTAACTAGTAACAAAAAAGAATAAATCCCTAAAGGGTTAAATAATCTAAAGATGCTTCCAGCTCCCATATTTAAAGCTTTCTGGTTGTATCAAACATGATGCAACATGACTGGTTTGAGTTTGCTGATTTCTAATGCTACCCAGCTGCATTCTCTACAGTCAAGCAAACTCATGTTTCTAACTGACTGGTCCACCACTGTTTCTGATTTGTGGTTGGGGTAAATCACTGGTATCTAGTGCCTGATAATTCTAAACAACATGCCCTCTTTTGAGTGATGAACATAGATCTGGTTGCTCCAAAAACTTGCATTGCACTTACTCATTCTCTATACCTCTATACTCATTTCAGATGCTCATGCTCCAGTGGATCATCAAAAACATTTTCTTGAGAGATTTGTAATATTGTCCTTTTTCTTAGTGGTTCATTTCTAACATTAATACAAATGGTAATCATTTCCTTCTAGCTTTAGCTTGTATCATGATGTACAAATAGAGGAGTGGACATTTAAAGCTAAAGAAAGTAAACAAACTGAATAAGGAACATACTCAACAAATGTTATCATTAATCATATTCTATAGAAAACGTGAGTTGTCTGCAGGGAAGTTTTTATTTTACCCTGAAGGATATTCAGCTATTCCTATTGCAATTTCTATGTTCCTTGGTCTGATTACTGAGATAAGAAGATGAAAGTGGTCCATTTGTCTTTGACCAAGACTATTGCTGTACTTTTCAAGGATAACACTGGATTTATTATGTTACTGGATTTTTGGCATGCCTCTAGTTGTAAGAAATGCTTTTTCCATAGCAGGAGTTTGCCTGCTTTCTCTGATCTCAGGTAGAGCTGGAAGTCCAACCACACAACCCACCTTGAAACTCTGCCTGTACTGTTCTACTGCTGCTGAAAAATCAGACCAGCTGGTTAATTAATTAAGAATGAGCTAGTTGGTGATGTGCACCTGGAAATCATTAGATGCCTGGAGGTTACATATTCATGAGTCCTCCCCTGGAATTTGGAGGTTATCTGTTGTGTGCTTGTTTCCCAGGGTGTCTGCTGGTAAAGTTCAAAGAAAGTGATCTCAGAATCTGAGGCACAGTTTTTCTCTTCTATCCAGGTGCAATTAGTTGTCTTTATTGGTACTAGGAGTGCAGAATAGAAGCTGACAGGAAGTGAAAGCGGAGAAAGCAGCCTGGGTCATCGTGCATGATTAAATTTCTTCTGCAAAATAACTTCTTCTGTGGAAATTAAATAAATAATAATACAATTGAATTATGTATCAGCATTATTTTCTTGTAGGTCACTCCAAAGATGGAAAGAAGAGGTCTACATGCCGTGATACTTTACACACCTCATGGTCTCATAACAGACAGAGGGAGAGCTACTCCCAGATTGACAGCTTTTGAACTTTTTTTTTTCCTCTTCCTGTTATGCACAACAGGCGTATATTTTTCCAAAATGTAAGGTCTGATATGTTGTCTCATCACAATTTGAGGCTGGAAAATTATGACACTAATACACAGATGACCTAATAAAATTCTTCTGCTGGTCAGAAAATGGTTATTCTTTGAGATAAAAGTTCTCATAAAAAGGTTTCTGATTCAGTGAAAATTGTAATGAGAAGTTTTTCAAGTGTAAAATGATATTTGTAACTAGAAATAAGGATAAGAAGAAGTCACTTTAGAATAATATGGCAGAGATAAGCCTGAGTATACAGGAAGAATGATCAGACTGTATGCAGCGCAAATGTAAATGCAAATTCTTTTTTCTTTTAGCAGATATTTTTTTCCTCTACTCATAATATTTTCTTGCTGGACTCAGGTAATGGGAATCTGTCTTGGAGTCAAAGATTTCTGAGCTGCATTGTACAGTGTAAGAAATTAGGCAGGCAATTTTAAAGATGTTAGTGAATGATCAGTCACGGAGGTCAACAGGGCTCCTTTCCTACTGTTCTGTTCTAGTCTGGAACAGTTTAGTGCTCTGAAGCATTGCATTGGATTAACTAATCTGTGTTGGAGCTTAAATTCATGATTTGGGCCATCTGAACAAGCCCCTAAACATCAGCTGAGCCGTGGTAACTCTTGCTTTTAGCCTCTGTCAAATCTGAGATCATTTAGCTTTGCCTGCCATGAAATTATTGGTAATACAATACAAACATATGCTTCTCAGCGAACAGCTTATTTTAGAGGCAGATTATAGGAAGTTTTTTTCTTTCTTTTTCTGTTAATACTGGTGGTTTAAACAACATTTTTTGTCCTTTTTTTTTTCAGGACTGTTTGCAGAGGTCTCCTGTTAGTCTCTGCTGCCATCTGTTCTTCTGTTTCAGCAACCCAAAACATCAAGTAGACTTTTTTTTTTATGCCGTTGCCAATTTCACTGAAAGAAGAGGAGTACATAAAAAAGAGCAGAACAGAATAACGGAGAAATTTACAGGAGGAAAAGTTGCAAAATGATGGAGAAGCTTTTATGTTTGTTGACAGGTTTAAATGAAAACTCAGATATGTCTTTCTGAGTAGGTGGTGGTATCACTCCTGTCCCCCCTCCAGCTGACAGTCTGGGTTTCATTTGACTAGAGTCACAGAGCACATTCCTTGGGTGCGCAGAGAGAAGACAGAAAGATGGAAAGTAATTGCACACAGGTAAGACCAGATTCTTTTGGGTGACACCAGTTCAATATTCCCCAAGAAACATGATATTGCCTTTTATATTTTTAATAACCCAAGGGAAGAGGGACACGGATCATGAAATGCCAGGACTTTAGTACCAGACACAACTAAAATATCTGGGTTTGTTGTTGCTTTTGACTTTTGCCCTCCTGGAACAAAGAAGGAATGAGACAGAGAGGTGACATACATGAGAAATACTGGTTGCAGCCACAGCAATTTGGTTGCATTCATTTTCTTCAAAAGTCTGTCTTTCTTGTCTGCATTAATGATGTTATTTATTGTCTAGTAAATAAAGGGTTACCTCCCTGAAAGGAGCAAATAATGAGAGGCTGTACCCGTGGGGGTGAAGTTTAAAATCAGTACATTCAAAGAGGAAAACTACATGGGGAAGTCTCTGGGGAGGTGTTAACTTGGGATGCTATCTATCTATCTGTGTGTCACATTGCATTATGTACATGCCATACACTGATGAAGATTAAGGTTTATGATCTTACAAGGAAATAAGTCTTTTGGAAGGATCTGAATGTTATTTGATGAAGGCCCAGAGCATTGGGAATGAAAAATTATTTAGGTATTAAAGCCAAGCTGTGTAGGTAATAGTGGGTTAAAGAAGTAAAAGGCTGATGACAGCAGCATCACTCAGAAAATAAGGATAAAATATGTAATAGCTTTGCTGAACTTTCAAGGAAGAGATGATGGAGTGGAAGTGGTCAAAGAGACACAATTCCTCCATTTCTGTGGAATTAGAGATACTAAAAATCCCAACTCTGAAACCCTTCCTATAAGAATTCTACAACCTTTGCTTCTTGTTTTGACTATGATTTGCAGAAAAAAAAAAAAAAAAGAAAGAAAAAAGGCTAAGTGAACTTGCATCTGTATATGAAGATCAAGGTCTGTGAAATTTCAGTCTGAAGGTCAGGAAGTATTCTTAATGGTAAGATTTACTGGGATTGTGAAATCATTGGGATCCTCCTTTTCCCAAAGGAAAGCTGCTGCATGCAGCAGCCCTATCACTTGGCCCATTTACTTACTCTGGAGAATAAGTCTTATGAGGAGAGGCCGAGGGAGCTGGGGTTATTCAACCTAGAGAAAAGGAGGCCGAGAGAAGACCTTATCACTCTCTCCAACTACCTGAAAGGAGGTTGTAGAGAGGTGGGGGTTGGTCTCTTCTCTCAAGTCACAGGCAATAGGACAAGAGGAAATGGCCTCAAGTTGTGCCAGGGGAGGTTCAGATTGGATATTAGGAAACATTTTTACACTGAAAGGGTTATTAAGTATTAGAATGAGCTGCCCAGGGAAGTGGTTGAGGCACCGTCCCTGGAGGTATTCAAAAGATGGGTTGACATGGTGCTGGGGGACATGGTTTAGTGATGTTGATTTTTTGTTGTTTTTTTTTTTAATCAAAGTTAGGTTGATGGTTGGACTTGATGATCTTAAAGGTCCCTTCCAACCTAGACAATTCTATGATTTAAAACTGGGCTTCTAGGTATACTAGGGAGTCTCATGTGGGGAGCAATCCTGCTGGATCCAGGAAAGCCATGATGCACTGGCAGCCCTAATGCACCTTCCCTACTTCTAACGTCTGCCAACCTGCTAAAGCCCTTTTTGTAGCCCAGTTGGTTTGGGAAGAAAGTTTGAGTAATTTCTTCTTTTGGCCTAACTAGTCTGTTGACTTTTAGTGATCTTCCATTTCATTTCCTAAAAGCAGTTTAATTTTGACAGTTGTAATCCATGGATTTCTTTAGTATCCTTGCGCTCCACTGTTAATGCATCAAGAGAATATATAGGCTTCCGGCACAGCTGGAAAAGAATAGTCCATTACAATTTCTGTCTCTGTTAATGCTCCTTTGACATTGTGAGAAATTATGTAAAGAGCTCTAGGATTCTTATTTCTGCTGCCAGAAGCCTGCGAGACAGCTTAGACAGGGAGTGGAAAAGTTATGATTTGTGGTGCCATGCTACGCCAAAAGAGGCGGGAAACAACATTCACTCGCACTTACACGTGGTCCAACAGTTGAAAAGGGACAGTCTGGGTCATTACTTGCAAACCATTTGTGTTACAAGCCTCAAGTAGCTGCTTGTACTTCAGCTTAGGTTTGGAGGAAATAAATGAATCCCCGGAGAGTTGAACGCTGTGAGAGGAGAGAGTTAGATTTCCTCTCTTGTTATGTCCTGACTGGGATCTGGCTAATAACGTGCCTGCTTATTCCACTCAGTGCAAAAACATAAATGTCAGCAAGGCTTTCATAACAAGGAATGCAGCCCCTCCACAGCAGTGCAGTGAGCCAAAAATGTGGTCCATGTCACAGTGATGAGCATATTAGAAAATGCTGAGATGGAGAGGCTGTTAAACACAGCCCTAGTCAAGGCAGCTGGGTCACAAATTCATGGTGGTGAGTTAGCTCACTCACAGCACTTCGTGCTATTCATGAATAGCCAGGCAACTGGATGTCTGAAGAAAGGCTGCTCCTAAGATGATCACTGATACTGGCTTTGAACAAGAGTCTGTGTGTACACAGAAATGTTTCTGTATTTTTTATTCACGTATTTAAACAGCTCCACTCAGCCAAAGATTGGGAAGGATGCCATGATATTCAAGTTATCCACCACATCCTGTGAATGACAAGCATCAAGGGAAACCTGTGTAAAACTCATAGGCACAGATTTAACTGTGGAAATCAAGATCAGTTTAAAAAGAAGTTCCTACCTTGGCCAGTTAATATATTCAAGTGATTACTTGGGTTGGATGAATAAAAAGCTGATTAACCTTTTGCTCTCATATTTCTTTTAATAAACATTGGAAATGGAAAAAGATCATAAAACCTATAAGCAGAAAGAAAAAAGAGCATGATGATCACTACAGAGAATGGCATCTTTAATTAAGAGTATTCGAAGGCTTTGCAAACCGTATATACTGTTTTGCTATTGGTGAAAAGCAGCTTCCTCAGGTAAGGAATCTGCCTATGCTTCAGTCTTCTTTCTTTTTCTCAATACTTCTTCCTATTAGAAAGTTTAGAGTTAAGTTGTCTCACTTTCTCCTGCCATGAAAAAAAAAAAATCTATGAAGTTTTTTTTTTCTATTATTTGAGCACAAAATGCACCACGACCAGAGACACAGACTGAATACCTATCACAGGCTCATCAGGCTCTTAACCTTCATCTATCAACCAAATGTCTTATATTGCTTACTGTGTTCATTAAAAAAACATTCTCCCTTAATAAAACCCTGAAATTGAAATGACTGTAAGAGCTGAAAGGGCTACATTTGCACAGTTACATCAAGTGTGATTAAGAGTGTATAAATGTTTTCATTTCTCCAAAGGATGTGCACTCTGTTGGCCAGTCTGAGGCCTGATGATACTAATGAACAGAGGGTGGTTTCCACTTCAGTGGGGCATATTTTATAATTTGGTCTAAGACCATAATATAGTAATTAGGTGAAGCTGTGTATGTAACCACGTGTGTCTCTGTGGCAGCTTAAGCTGATACCAGCCTGGGCTGCTGCCTTTCACCTCTGCTCGTATGTAGTTTTCTTGTGGCCACACAGGGAACCAGTTCAGGAAACTGATCTCACTGAAAATTAACCATACAAAATAGAAAGTAATTTCCAAACGAGGATAAGGTGCAAATTGTAAACTATAGGGACCCCGAATAACCAAGTGGACAAGCAATAGCAGACAATAAGTTGTCTGCTAGGACTTCTGCTTACGTCTGCACTTTAGGCAGCCTCTGTTCCTGTCATTAACTTAAGCATCCTCATATGACAACAAAACCTCATAGCTCAGTGGTATTACATGGGCCTGAACTAATACTCGGTAACTTCTCAACAGTCCTTTCAGAGGAATCAGAAACTCTCACACAGGACCAAAAATGAGGAACAGAAAAAGCAGACAATTGCTAAAGCAGCAGTTGTTGATAGCAGCACAACCCAGCTGCCTGTGTTGCCTTTGCTTGATTCCTGAAAAGACCCCTGCTGAGAGAGACAGGATGGCCACTGGTAGGCTGGTGGCCTTTCCCAGCAACAACAGCCATGGCCCTACAGGAACAGCAAGCCTTGGTCTCCTACCCCCGCTTACCACCCCAGTTTCTCCATCACCTCATCTGGTCTTGTCTTGTCTCATCTCATCTTGTCTCCATCATCTCCATCGCTGTCTCTCTTTGTAAAGGAAGTAGCTTGACCAAGCTCCAGTTCGTCATTCTGCGAGGAAGCCTGCGACCACTGCTGAGAAGCCTTGACCCTGCATCGCTTTAGCCTGACTGACCTGGGGAACACCTAGGTGATTTGCATGAAGTAATTCAAATCTGTAAATTAAACTGCTGAACTCAAGACAGCTATCATGAAGTTTGACCCCTTATAATTGATCTGTGGTTTCCATAACATAAAGACAGGAGAATGACTATTAAAAGCTGAAGTACATGGAGTCTGTCAAGGAAGTTCTTGTGCTGAGGATCTATTGTGCTGGTGTTTTCCCCTCAGTTTGTATTAGCACTTTGAAGATGAATTTTAGTACTTTTTATTGGTAGAGCGTTGAGTCTTGGCTGCAAGAATGAGGGTCACTGTAGCCAGAAGCTGTGAAAGTCAATTTTGACTTAACATCAGCCCTGCTGCTTTAGCTCTGGGACTCTGCTATTCCAGACACACATTTGTGGCAGATTGACTGGGGGGTTGTGAAGCAATTACAAGAGCACTTGGATACGTGGCCAAAACTGCCAAACTCTCATTACATTCCATCAAAGTCAGAAACCCCATGTGGGATGCCATGGGCTTGCAGACTGGTGCCTTGTCTCACATACATCTCCATGCCCGGTATCTGCATTCCTATATGTTTGTACAAGGCTCATTAAATACCATGTTGATTTTCTTTTTTTATTTATTGCTGGAATTACTAACAGCATTTACTGACAGCAACAACATTTTCAAGCCTGTACTGAGGCTAATGTTTAATATTTCTGTGGGTTTTCTCTCTTGACAATACACAGTGATTATCCAGGGGCATCTTGAAGAGTTGTTTTTGGAGAACTACGTGAAAGCAAGCTGGCAGATACCATAATGAATTGGCAAGTGTTTATATGCCCACCCTACGTGACACGTGCCTTCCATGGCTAACAGCTGTTTGAGATCCTTCCTGTACACAGGGACAGCTGCGTCACAGGGATGTTTGTTTGAAGGCTGCTGCTACAAGACCATTCCAGTGGACACGACGTACAAGAGGGATGAAGGGGAAGCTTTGATTAAACATGAGCTTTCCAGTGAGCGCAGTGTCTTTTCTCCTGTGAGAAGAGAAACTATTTGTATTTAGACAATTATTATTAACTGGAAAGGACTTTTATAGCAACATTTACCACATGCGTGAGGCATACGTGACTAAATTATTTCCCTGCTGGCATATGGAAGAGTGCCTTCCCCTCTCTCTGCCACCATGCCCCATACATGTCTCTATCTCCCACAGACACTTCACTAGGAGTTTCACCATGAAGAGAGCTCTAATGTTTTCATGAGTTGAGGGATAATGAGAATGGACTAAGGCATTAATGTATCTGAGGCAGATGATCATCCCCTGCTGCTACATAACAGCCAAAGCATTTATTGTCAGAGCAGGGGACACTGATCCTCTGACAGTGCTGTGTTATGATGTTATCCCAAATGACTGAGATAATTCCATCTGATGAATGTGAGTACATTTGAGTGACAGTTGCCCTGTGTCTTACCTCTTTTTTTCTTCCTTAGGAAAGCAGTGTTCATTCTCAAAAATACTGTATTTGCTTCTGCAACAGTGTTGATTCCCTGCAAACAGATTTTGACCTTAAAGTCTACAAGAACTGTCAGTCTTGATAGTGGCCCAAGAATATGGCTGTTAATTGTGCTCAGTGACTGTATGAACAAATAACAAAGAAATCCTGGGTAAAAATCCTGGGTTAGGAAGATGTTACCAGCCTCATTCACTTAAAAGTCCCAAGTCCTCAAGCCTGGCTCACTCCCATATCTCTGACTGCTTTACTTCTACCTTGCAACACTTTGTTTTGGCACCTCAGTTGTCAGCAAAGAGACTCCGCAAGCAGAACTTAAAAGCATAAAGCAAATATTTATTGGATAACATGCACGAGAGAGGGAGGATTTACAGAGCTACTAGGCTAAGTGTTGGCAGGCTTGCCACCCTGGTAAAGCACTCAAAGAGTCTTTCCTGGCCAGGGAGGCATCAGTCGGGGGAGGAAAGGGTCGATCCCTGCTGCTCTCTTGAGTCAATACTCTATGTTGATGAGGTGCTATTTCCCCATTTTTTCCCTTAGGATTTTATACCTTTCCATTCTGGTGTTTTTCTTCTTGAATCTCTAAATTACCTGCAGTCCCTGGCCCAACAATCCTACTCCTGTCTATAATTTTACCTTTTTTATCTTGCTGAGCTCTGTTCTGCAGACTTTCTCGCAGCTGTTTTTCAGAGGGAAGTGATTTCATGAGAAGTGCAAGACAAGATGACACAGCTGTGTCAGATCAGAGATAGGCCTTAAATCCTTGGCATGCAGAGCTGAGCCCCAGAGGGAAGAAGGTTACAGAGGGAGTGGGTTATAGCAGGGTTGGCCCAAAAAGACCGGGATCTATAGGTAGTGGAACCTCTGTATTTTATCAAATTGCTCCATTTATGCAGTCTGCCAAACTTGAGAGAAATGAGCAGGTTTCATGAGGTACTGCTTATATTGGCTAATGCTGTGCATAAGAATTCTATGCACTGTATTAAGCTGCAGGTGATGGTGCACTGGGAAATGTCACCTCTCTTGCCACAGGGGGTTTTCGCCAGTTCCTTAAGGGGCCAAACTTATTCTTCCAAAGGCAGCCTCTAGCATGGAAACAGCCACTGATGATTTACCTGCAGCTGCCAGGGTGCCATTTCCTAGCCCTGGTTAGTAGTGTCTACAATAACATCTAACAGAAGTAGTTGGTAAAATAGGTGTATGAAGCTTCTCTGCATGATTGATGTCCTTGATGGCATGTTGTGTGGCATTTATGTGTCACAGGAATAAGGAAGAAAGGGAGGAAGCTAAGGTAAGATATGTTTCTATCTCCCAAACATCAGGGTCTGTGAAAGCAGAGAAGACTAATAGGAAAGATTTATACTGGAAATATGGGAAGACCAGTAATAGAAAAACATTTCTTCTCTCTTTATGGTCTAGGTAAGCTGCGAAGCTCCTTGCCACAAGTTGATGTGAATGCTGAAAGCTTGCAAAGGTTCAAGATAAGACAGGATAAATTCTGGGAAGGTAAGTCCATTGAGAGTCATTGTATTCACAGAAACCATGCTTGGCTTCAGAGGTCGCAGAGTCTCACTAAAACTTGCAAAAGGCCCTGAGGAAATCACTTACGTTTGCTGCATTCTTATGCTGCTCCCTAGGTATCAAAAGAGAGGGACCTTTCATCTGATCCAGCATGACTGCTCTTATTTATATGTACTGTTATGATTATTCTGTGATAAAAAGGGACTGTTTTGAATGTCCGTTGCTGAAGAAGCACTCCTTATTTGGCAGAGTGATGATCAACATGAGGATGCTGTTTTGCAGGGGAGCAGCAGCTGTCAACCACGCTTCTGTTGTCAGTCCTCAGCAGGTCAGCGGTTCAGGAGGTGGCCTTATATTTCTATGTCTGGTTCATAGATATTTAGAAGGTGAGAGGGTGATTCCTAACATGTGAATCCCCTGAACTCACCAGGGACACAGACTGGACCCTCTCCTTACCTCTGCCTGCGTTGGCACTCTCATTCATTCTACTAGGGGAGCATGGGAGGGAAACCCCAAATTTTAAGGGATAATATGGGAGACTTTTTGTGGAAAGCACCTAATTATCAGTGGAATATAACCTTTGTATATAGTGAAATGATTCTTTTGAAAACATGTTTGATGGTGATCTTTATTTTGTATTTCGTATGTGACTTCTGACACCAGATTGCCAAAATCTTGTCTAGCATCTTCCCACCTCCCTTCCTTTCCTTAGAAGCCTAAAGGCCTCAATTTTCTGTCACTAGTGTCCCTCATGCACAAATACAACTCTTCATAGAGATCCCTTGGTATCCTAATGAAAACCTTTGAAAAAATGACAAAACTTGCCACAGAATAGAGCTTTGAACTCTGTTGCTTAAAATGTCTAGCTATTTACAGTTATCTGCAGGCTGGTGACAGACATCTCAGCAGAAAGATAAGAAAAAACTCTAAGAAGTAGGAAGAAATTTCAGGTTCCGTGGGCTTGACTGTCAAATCTTCATATCTCCAATCTCAGTAAAAGCGCCACTCCTACCCTTTCTTCTTTCCCCAGAGGTCTGTGATTGTCTCAGATCAGACCTCACAGCTGACATTTCTAATTATTCCCAATAGAGGAGGTTTTTCAGGGTCTACACAATGTGCTGAGTGTTCCTTAACAGAAGGGAACGCATGAAAAATGAGGTAGGGTGTGACTCTAAGTAAAGTAGCAGGAGACTACAGGTAGGTAGGAAAATAAAGATCAGCAGAGCTAACAACGTTTGCTGCTGTTTTCACTTTGATGATGTTTTGGCCTTCCTACTAGTTAGCTAAACTTCAGTGAGGATACAAGATGCCTCCAGGCTAGTAGCTTTATCACACCTCTCTTGGTACTGCATTGCCCTCCGTGTCCCTTATGGTGGGTTTGGACAGCATAGCAAAATCTGTCAGCAGGTCTCACCACCACCATGCTCTCCACTGCTGCCTCTGTGGGAAACCTGTGTATTCTCATAATCTGTGTCAACTGGTGCAGAAAATTCAGGGGAAAATGGAAGCCTTTGTCTGCAAAGTGTTTTGGAGTGCCATTTCCTGTTCCTCGTGACAGAGAAAAATGACTCACTTGTGAGTGTTGGTGGAAGGACATTGGCTTGAAGCTACTGGCCCAGGTCAGGAGCTCTGAAAAGCCATGGGTTTGGAGTAGTGCAATGATGATGATGACTGTTCTGCTGGTGCCCACGGCACAGCCTTGGTTCTTACCACACAAAACACTTGACAGCCAGTGGAGACCCAGCTGTTGTTGGTCAGGGTTCTTGTGAGTGCTTGCAGGTGGGGTATGGGGGGGGGGCTCTGATGTTCTAGTACAGAGAATGGGGCAGATCACAGGGCTGATGTCTGGTGGTGCATTGTTTCCTTCTCATTAGGCTAAGTTCCAGAGTAGCAGTAGCGTTTCTTTACATTGCAAGAGAAATGTGAGGATAAACACTTCAATCATTTTGTGAGCCATTCAGATTTTGTGGCAATGCAAGTCTGAAGTACCTTGGTCAGTAAGGTACTTGCCATTCATGGCTACCATGGTAATGTATATAAGTATTCCTGCAAAGGCAGAGAAAGTCTTACAGCCCACTGTTGCATATACACACATTTTGTAACTATGGGGAAACCCCTGGAAGGGTGGGCTGCTGAGATAAGGCTGAAAGTATTGTGCTTCCCAGTCACTTGTAGCAAGAGGGCCATACGTTACCTGCCATCATTTGAGCAGCTCACTTGAAAAAAGGGATCCTCTGGTAGGCTTTTGCTACTGCGTTGTTACTATTGGCAGGTGACGCTCAGTTTATGTGGAAGCCAAAGTGTGACGTTACTACTCAGTGTGGGGGACCACCTACCAATTTCACGGCTAAGCCAAAAATCTAATGGAAAGTAGGCTTTGTTGTAAAATCTCTCACACCTTTTACAGACAACTGTTGCTAGAACACCTGGAGAGCAACTTTCTCTCAAGTACTTATGCTTGTCTTGTTCAGATGGAAACCAGAAGGGATGAAAGTCACATCTGAGCTTTATGCTTGCGAGTGTGAAATTTAAAGTCACCTCTCTTGATGGATCTCACTAGCATTTTCCTGTTGTTGAAGGAGCCTTGTTAGCACTTGATGGTACATGGGCCAAAAGAGGGCTAAGCTGCTTTCTTAAAGCTGTGCTGCTTCTGCTATGCTTTTCTGCCTCTTCACTGGACTGGATGGTGTGTGATTAACAGGCATATACTGTGCAGATGTGTTGAATAAGATGTCCCCATTTTCCTGACAGCACCGTATTTTTGGTGTATAAATGGGAAAGGCACTGGCCTTGGTTTAGAAATGAAAGACTGGACACGTGGGGTTGAGGATGTCTGTATCTTAGATTCATACACTGAACACTTAACAGTGTTGACTCAGGCCCTCTTCCTCTCCAGCATGGACTTGTTGAGCTTAGTGTAATGTGGGACTTTGAAGTATGAGGTGCTTTACAGATGCATGTTGTATACGACATCTGAGGTCAGTGTGTGTAATAGTCTCCCTTGGTATGTTTGGACCAGGATACACTTTCCTGCTTCCCACTGCTGTGTTGATCTTACATTTTATGGCCTGATGTGTCTGTCCCAGATTTCCACCTTCCATTACGGGACTTTTTCTCTCCCTTTATAGTATTTCAAACTTTTTTTCAGTTCAGCAAACAGTTTGTTCCCCCCTCTGTCCTTCAAATAAAGTTTTCTTTGGCAATCCCTGTCAGGATAAATTCAATAACTGTTTAACTCAGAAGGATCCCTGAGGAGGAAGCTGAGAGTCAAATGCTACAATTATTCACATTTTGGTGAGAGGAATCAGACTTCTCAGGAATCATTTCAAACAAAGCGGTAACAGTTTATTCCTGCTGGGTGGAAGCAGGAAGTGTGCTGGAGGGAACCTGATGGCCTCCTGAGCACCATCAGGAAGCATAAAATGGATGGGCAAAGGGAGGAAGAGAAAGAGGCATTAACAAAGAAAAATGCCTCATTTCCTCCCTCAAACTAATTGGAAAAATGTGTCAGTGGTTGTGGCGATGGTAATTTCTCAAGGTGGTAATAGCTGCAGCCTGTCCTGGAGTGGGACTGGCCACAGATTGGACCTCTACCCGGAATGGCTGTGATTAGTGCAAATGATGGCAGTTTTGCTTACAATATAAATGCACATACAGATGTATAAAAACACACCTACATATGTATATGTGAGGGTTTTTTTTTTTCCAGTCAGGGGCTATGTCTCATTTCTAGTAATTCTTGACTATGCATTTGCAGAATAAGAATGATAAAATGTAGCAGAAAACATTTTTTGTTTCTCCCCCCCCCCATTTTTTTTTTTTTTAACTGGGCTTTAATTTACTGCCTGTTCTCTGCTCTCATACACTTCAGGGTATCTTGCTCCATGAAAATGTAGCTAGCCATGGAGGGAGAACAGAAGTAGCGCAACCATATTGGTCACAATATTTTAAAACAATAATGGAATTGCTTATGAATACAGATGCTAGTTCTGGGCAAAAAGTGGAAATCGAGGGGTTTCCTTTGACCCAACAGGGCATGCTCACATCACCCACCCTCTGTAATCTTACTGAAATGTTGATAAGCCCATTTACATTTCCCTTATGAGCAGGACCAGCCCACATTCATATGTTGCTCACCTGGGCTGCTCTAATTCGTCTGCTGAGCTGAAATCCTTTAATGACTCCGTGCCAACAAAAATGCTCAGCATAACTCCTCTCTGTCACAGCCTCTGGCCCTGAGGTATCACCAGGCCAGGGAAGAGCCCCAGGGCAAGGGTCAGTTTGTGATGGCTGGGACGGAGAGTTTTCTGCTCGTGGGTATTTCATACAGCCCCTTTATTCTCCCTGAGTGGGGCAGGTCTCTTGCACAGGATGGGAGAATTGGAGGGAGACATGAAGAGATGCAGAGTACACATGTTCTTGACCACTCTGTTATATAGTAAAACCAATTCTCAAATTCTTATATGGAATTTCTTATAAAAGCTTGGTTCAAAAGCATTCCATTTTGCATCTCTTCGATTATATTTTCTGTGCAGCTGATGAGAAAAGCAAAACGTACAGGCCAAGTGTAACACACGGGTTCCCTTTTGAATAAAAGGATTGGTACCTGGCTTTCAACAACCAGATTCAAAATATTCAGCCACTCCAGAGGTACTGACTCGTATTCTGTCATCATTTTCTTGGCTCTTCATCCCCCTGAGACAGATAAATGGATCTCTATGTAGTTTTCTGTGTATACATGCCTTTGAGGTGAAACTGTTTTAACGGGGGTATAGAGTGAAACTATTAAATAAAAACATGAGTAGTGGGTTATGCCACATACCTAGGAATTTTAATATGAGGAGAGAATCTAAAATTACAGATCTGGAGGTTTAACCTGTGGAGATTTAACAGAGGCAGCAGTGTACTGAAAATTCACAAATCACCTACCTGGATTCTTCGCATAGTTTTGCTTTTATTAAAGACAGAAAAGACATTTAAAGAAGAGATCAAACAGCAACTCTCTGTTGTGAACTTCCCAAATGCACTCAGAAGCCAATGACCTTTTAACACCTCTGCGAATAGCCTCTTTCTAAATTGAACATATGTGCAAGTTAGGGAGTACCTTGCAATAATGCCTCACTTTCCTCTTTCCTCATTCTCTTCTGATAAATGTGAGTACATGAACCTCAATTTGGAGCATGCACACAAACAGATAATGAGTTCTTCAAGTATCCATAGAGAAGCCACGTTGTATAACATTGTATAAAGTGAATATGGAAGAAAACCGGGAAAGAAAGTATGGATAGCTCAGCAGCTGGGGAATTAGCGAACTGAAACAGGGAGATTTCATTTCCAAACCCCAGTGGCTATTTCATACCATACAGAACAGATTTGGAGATGGAAGCAGAGCTCTCCTAGAGGCCAGTGATTAGGATATTATCTTGGAAGGGCATGGGAACTGTGTTCAAACCTTTAATTGAAACCAGCAGAGCATTGCCACCCGTGGCTTCTACTTTGCGTCTGAGTACCAGAGGTCAATAATTTGTAAGGCATTGGAACAATTTGCCTGGGCTGTGCTTGCTTCAACGGCAAACCTGAGAGCAGGCTCTAAACCAGATGAATTGTCCTAGTGGTAGAAACTTCCTCCCAACTGCTATTCTTTGCTCCTCTTTCTCTAAAAGGATGATGTCCTTTCTGTTCTCGGTTTTGCATATCATTTACACAGCTGTGTATTTTATATTTGCTCAAATATGGTGACATTGGTTCCTATGCCTTGTGTTCCCTAGGACTCACTGGCCAAGTCTTTGCTTCTACAGGTGGCAGCAACGAGAGTGCTGTGTGGCCCTGGTTCAGGCAGACAACAACCAGCCAGTTTGGGTGTGGGAAACCTCTCCTGGGTGTTGGTAGAGTTTGACCTCTACGTGATCTTGGACAAGCTGTACAGTTACTCTTTGCAGGCTGCACAATTACTCTTTGCTTGCTGAATCACCTTTCTGCATGGTCAATGCAATGATTAGGATGGACAGGGAGACATCTTTGAGAGGATCAGAGATATTTGCCTTCACAATTTCTTCCTTTTTTTTTTCTGCTACAGGGTGAATCACCCACCTGAACTGTGCTTTCTCACAGAGACCTCACATCTGCTCTTTACATGTGCTGATCTTCTTGTTTAATGCAATGACTGTGCTAGCCTGAAAACATTCTCTCTATATGGAAGAATATTAAAAAAATAATAATTAAAATTAAGGCAGATCAGAAAGGAAGGGGTACACCAGTACTATTGTTGGTTTGGGTTTTTTTATCTCTTAGACCAATTTTTCAAAGTTACTTGATCTCTTGATTGCAGATTTCAATGTCACTTCTTCCAGAGATTTGCTGCAAGCCCAGGTTTCCTGGGCAGACTCCATTCTGGGAGATTCTGTCCAGGTATGCTGAATGGTACACACTAGTGGCCCTGCCTGCTACAGGCAGTGTACATGAACAGAATGACTCTGCTTCTGATTAAGGACAAAGTTTGGAGAGTGGAAAGTACAGGGAATGGCCATTATTCAGGCCTATACGACATTTGGTGTTAATTTAATTTTCTCTCACCTATTGCACACTAGAACAGTGGAAGATACCAAGGTTTTTCCTGAGGTGGCTGTCTTTCTGATATAGATTGAACACATCATATAAATTTATGCAATAAAAATGAAAATATGAATCTTTTAAGTCTACTCTTAGCTAGTATTTCTTTTGGGAAAAAAGAAAAATGAGGATAGTGATTATGGGAGGGAAGAGGGTTGTTTTATTTATGCTGACACTAACTTAAGTTAGGGTGGATAAAATATGGCAATTTGTTTCTCAGATTACTCATCATATAACTTTTTGCATTTCTTTCCTTTCTCAATTAAAATCCAGCACATGCAGAAGATGCTTCTGTCTTGCACAAAACTGAATTCAAATGTAGCTGGCGAGACATCAATGCATCCCTTAACTGCCTGTGAAAAGTAGCAGAGGCTCTGAGATGCTGTCAATGTTTAAGAGGGTAAAGGGCTAAAAGAAAATTCAGTCACATTCTCGGATTCATTATGACCCATGTGCTGCCTGCCAGAACTGAAGTGCCCGGTGGAAGTCAGCAGAGTGAGTTTGTGTGTGATGGAAGTCAGGAATGTATTTCTGTGTGTACAAGTGGAGGAAGAAAAGTAGAAATTGAAATTTCAGCCATAAATTCTCCTCTATTGCCAGGTTCACAGTGAGAGGTAGAAAGGACGATCCTATATGCAGGGTACAATCTGATTTCTTCTTTAATTTTGAACTGAATTTTTCGTAGTATATTTCAGTGCTTCAGGATGAGTTATAGTAAGAACAGCACAACTTGATCTGTAGGTTTTAATATTGATCCTCCTTTATTCCTCCAGAGATGCAAAGGGCATCCCCTTATATGCCTGCTCACTCATCCACACGGTGCACAGAGAGGGAATTAGTTGTCCTCTTGGAAGCAGCTACTCACTGCAGAGAGGGAGGTCAGAGCCTTGGCTGCAGCCCTCTGGCATGTCCTCTCTGCACCGCCGGAGCAGCCAGGTGCTCTCGTGAACGGGCAAAGGTGATGCTCGTGCTGGTGTGTACGTCTCTGGGCAGCACCAGTCGACACTGTCCGACACACAGGGGTTATTGCAAGACCACAGCTGGGAACTGAAAAGGGAGGACCTGCACAATGCTGAAATCTGGTCCCACTATCAGCCCGCTCGTGTTCATTGCTCCCAGTCAGTCACATGTAGGTTACAATGAAATGCTGTGCAGAGAGTGTGTATAGAACATTTTCACTAAGTAACATGCATTTTCCATACCCCCTTATTCTCTCTCTGGAGTTTCCTAGAGCAATGGGAGGGACGGGAGATCCCATCTCTACTACTGACAGAGCAGCTCTATAGTCGGCAAATGAAATACTTCCCCTGGCCCCTCTATAATTATCTCTATCTTGAGTCCTGGCCAGCATGACTCATCTTCATTTCACTAAGGGGACAGGCTGGAACTGGGAATGGCAGAATTCATTTATCACATTTTAATAGAGAGGCAGCTCAGGAAGGGAGGGACTAATGAGATACTTCTAAAGAAATTAGCCAGCTTCTATTACAGGGTTGTCTCCTGTGAGGCGGCTGCAGGGATGACGTATGGTGTAGGGCATGGCCCTATGCTCCCTCCCTCTGGGGGCTGCCCTCTGGTGCACCATCTGCTCTGATCGTTTCCCAGTCACTGGAGTGGAGAACCCTTCATGTGTGACACTGATGTCTGGCTCACGTACCTTCCTGAGCTCAGGGTGTAAAGCAACTGGGGTGTGTGGCTCATCTTAAGCAATGAAGAGTTCTTAGGTGAAACTGGTTAGATATGTCCCACCTCTCAGGGTATACGTAGAAGACCTGGGTATTGCTGTTTTCTGACTGATTTCTAGAAGCAGATGCAGGAGTCCCAGCAGTTCTGCTGACTCAGCATTCACTCAGGATCTATTTGCAATTGCTCAAAAGTCATTAGTGAAGATTTGGTTCAGCAAGGCACTTAGGGAAGTAAGTTTTTTTTTTTTTCCCCCTCCATTCAGGGATGCTTGTGAGAACATGTTTATCTTAAGTAGGTGATTAAGGCTTGTTGCCTTTGAAAGTACAAGTGGGTGCTCTTGTTCTGTATTGAATCAGGTCACAAGACTAGATTTCCTTCAGAAGTGATAGTCTTGTACCATCGCATTTATGTACATTCAGATGTTTTCACCGAGAAAGGTTTTTTGCCTTTTTGCTTGCACACTTTTGTCTTCAAACATTTTCTGAACTTCACTTCAAATGGAATAAATGGAACAGAAAGAAAAGTCCTTATACCCTCTGAAAACAGTAAATTCAGCTCGAACCTCACAGGTTTCAGATGTGGCACTTGAGGCTGCTGCAGAAACTCCCAAAATAGACAGTTAAACCAATCCTCAGCTGTGCTGCAGCTTGCTTACCTGAATAAATGCCAGGCTTTCTCTTCAGTTTCAACATATATCTCCTACGTGCTCACCTTGTATCGCAGAGCGTATTACAGCATCACAGCTTGCACTCTCTTTCCTACCCCATAAGGCATCATACAGAGCTCTGCAGTGGTTAAAGGGAACGGATTTTTGTGTTAATAGACAGAGTAAACAACTGGTGACAAAATGGCCTAATCATCTTTAAAGTCATTATCTTTTACTCTGTATCAATCATTCCATATTGCTGGGCTAATAATCCCTAATTATGAGCCCTTCTTGGTGTTGCACTGCTAACTGATTTCCATTTAAATGCAGATGTTCCCTGACCTTCTGCTTCCTGGGGAAAGGGGGAGAACTCCTCTTTCTCAAAGTCGAAGGAAGGGGACAGCCTGTCCTTGTGGGCAGAGCACCATGTCCCCCCACCCAGGGGTGTCAGGTCCCACCAGGGAGAGCAGGGATTTTGACAAGGCTGGACAATGTGCTCTGGGCAAGCTGGGCAGAGAACCATTCCTAGAGTTAATTAGTATTCCTACAGTTAATTAGCATTGCAGACACATCCCTCTTAGTGCGGTGTTAATTGTGATGATATTGCAGTAATTTGCTGGCTATGTTCCAGCGCAGGCCAGTGGCTGAGAGGCCAGCATGCAGTGGGTCATTGCGGTGGTGCGGAGGAAAGGCTGAGCATCTTTTGCCTCCGGCCTTGAAGTAGCTGGGACCGAGCTCCTGGGTTAAACGCAACGGGGTATTTCTTCCATACGGATCTTGGTACAGCGCGGCTCGCTAACGTACAGCGCTCGACTCATCTCCACCCACACCTTCTCTCAAACCCAATGCGGGAGCTAATCACTTGTGACGGGCACGTTAGAGGAGCAGTAGATTTTCCCCGTTGTGAGATATGGTGCGTGTACAGCATCCTATGCTCCCCGCAGCCGGGCTCGCGGTCCAGCCTGTGCGTGAAGGGTGGGCTTTGGTGGATGGTGAGGGGTTTGATGGGTCAGTGTCAGCTTTGCAGGAGTCAGCGGAGGCCAGCAAGGAGCAAGGCTGGCCATGTACTGCCCTGCTGTGGGGGATTGCCTGCCCTGGTCAGGGCTGCCCCTCTGCACACCACAGACAGCGTGTTTAGGGTTATCGGGTTTGCATCTTTCTCAATTCTCATTGCTTTGTCGGTGTTATCTCATTCCTACATTAGCCCAGCTAACTACGCATTGATCATAGCCCATAGTTTTCTCCCATTCCCGAAGGGGATTATATATATAGTTTTTATTATTTTCACATATATATATACTTTTTTTTTCTATGTCCCACGAAAGAGAAAGTTACTGTCTCAGGTTGATTTTAGTATTTTGTATTTTTATTTGTATTTTTCTTTCAAAGATACACAAAAATACATTCATTCCGAAGAGGAAACTTTTCACTCTGAAAGAAATGGGGCGTTCTCATGATATCAAAATGTGCTGGCTCCTTTCTCTTGAAAATGAAATCTTTTTGAAATCAACATTTTTATCAAGGAAAAAGTATCACAGAAAAGCATTTTCTGCTGGTGCTTTATAACAAGATAAAAGGAAGAAAGTCCAGTTGCCATGGCCACTTCACAGAGTAGGAGACATTGTCACTGAGGTGCTGACTATAGCCATACCTTACTGTAATATATAGTTACCAGTTCAGTGGGAATAGTACTGGGAATGTATGACACACTGCATCTGTCTCACCACCAAATTATGTGGCAATGAGACGGGGGGTTACCATGTGCTGCATTCACCACTGATGTGGTGGTCGGGTTTCTGCTTTCGTGGATGTTGAGTTTGCCCACAGAAGGCTATGTTTGGTCCAAAGCTAGGAATCTGAATTTTAAACACCATTATTTCTTCAATGAAACATCCTCAAACTTCTGCTTATTGTATATTGACTGTATGTATGTGTGGTTTTTTGGAAGTATTTGTGTAGAATTTATATTATTGTCTCCTGCGTAAGCTGAGCCTCGGAAAATCTTCACTCCTTTACAAGTATTGTTCCTAAAAAATGAAATCTTTAGAGTGTTTAAGAAGAGATCATCTGGGCCAAAGGAGTTGTTTAGAGGTGAATGGAACCTAGTAATTATAGGGAGGTCTATAGTAAAACTAATTTTGTTTTATTTGCAAGTATGCACAGTTTGTAGTACTGCTAAATCAGAATTAAAAATATTTATAAACAGGTAACTTCTTGAAGACAATAATATGACTTTTCTCATTGTTTCAATAAGCAAATGAGAAAAGTTGGGTAGAGGAGACTATTTCTTATTTTTCTTTCTGGGCCTTTGCAAGCTCTGGACTCAACACAAATATATTAGGCTCTGTTTAATGGTAATCTTGAGTGTAGGACTGAGCAGGTTAATGTAAGAAATCCATGTCTTTCCTCTTCCATCTGGTCTTTGAAAAAGTAATTAAATATACCTGTTTATTTATATTTCTTTCTGAAAGTGATTCCATCAGTAAACTTACTTTATTTCTTCACAATATTTTCCTTTTTCAGTTTAATTTCTATTATACCAATCTCGTAAATAATAAGGAAATAGCACGCTCTTGGAAAAGTGATTATGTTTCTCAATTAATTTTATTACTTCAGTTTAAAGAGGGAAACGAGGGTTTATCTTTAATTCAAAAATCAATGAAATCCATTCAAAAGAATGAGTTACTGTAAAAAACTGCAGATAAGTAGATAAAACATTACAAAACTCCCATGCTTAGCAAGATGTTCAGATGTTTAGATACTCTTACATTCATAATATTTTTACAAGGCTATTTTTTTTTGTTTCTTTTCATTGGTAGATCAGAAACCATGATTTGTGTTGTATTTTCATCAGTGATGTGAAAATTCCATGATACCTGTTTATTTAAAAAAAATCACCTTCTGATACTTACTGTCTCCAAACAGACTGAAAGACTCCCAAATTTTTTTTCCTTTATTCAGGGATAAATAAACAGATTGTAACAAAAGATCAATTAAAATAACTTGCAGACAGATTTTAACCTATTTTTCAAAACTCAAAGAGGATTTTGGGTCAGTTTCTGTATAGTCTGGGCTTACATATCAGATGACTTGTTATTTTACTCAGCTCTGCTTGCGGAGTCTACAAAACCAATAACTTTCTTTCATAATGGGAATCTTTTATCTAAACTCCCATGTACACTGTTGCTTTGGGAGTAAAACTTCATTTTGACTGTGACGTTTCATATATCTCTGACAGATGAAGTTTTGCGCATCTAAACACAGCTGGTGTCTCGGGTAGTTTGACATTGAACTAGAACATGGAGGACACTTACAATGCTGTTGAAAGTGGTATAAAATCTAAGTTAAACAGAAAAACAAACCTGCTTAATGATGCAAAAACAAAGGCCAAAATAATCTCTACTTTAAGAAAATTCAATATGTTCCTCTCAATAAATGGATTCAAGAAAATTCAACTTTTGCATGAAAGCACCTGAGAAGCCAATTAGGCTTAAAAGTCCAACTTCTTAGCTGTCAAGCCTTCTGTGCTTGCAGTGGTGCACGGTATGTGAAGAGTCCCACTGCAGTTCATGGAACTGTCTCCAGTGCCTTCAGTGGACTGTTGTTCAAGCACTGTTTGGAGACTGAAGAAGTGATTGGGAAAAATCAGGCTTCTCTGGTTTAATTTTCAAACGACAGAGTTCTCATGAGTTTTGCTAAGACATTAAAGGTTTAAAAAATCTCCCTAGACAAATTAAATGCTTGTAAGTAATATTTATTCTTGGAATGCAGCAATTGTTCCTGAAATTACTTTGATGAATATTGAATTGTATCTATTTTTACTGCATTGTTCAAAGCTTTTGCAGCCCTGTTCAATATTTATTCTTCTTCTAGCGGTCTTCTGACAAACCGAGATTTTGTATGTCACACCATGGCAAAAGATAGAACCATATAATTATTACATAGGATGTAAGTTTGTATACTGACAACCTCAGCGGAGAGCACACCCACACTTTCACAGTAGCTGGTCACGAACAGTAATTACTTCTCTCCTCATTATCCCTTTCTCTATTGGAAAAACAGAGAAACATTGCAAGGAGGTTGGCAAGGGTGAAAAAAAAAATCTGTTGTTCGATAACACTTGCTATTTCCATCTAAAAAAAATAAATTGCTGACTTTTTTTGGTGGGATGGGAGGGGAAATTTGTTTTCAATAAAAAACTCTAGCTTCCCTGGCTTCCTCTTCTGGAGCCTGAGCTTCAAGCGTCCTCAATTCTGAGGCAAAATAACCACTGAGAATGGCTGGAGGGATGAGGCTTCTGGGCTCCCTGCTGCAGAGCTGAACACGGAAGGTCTCTGACTGCACGACTCTGGTGTCCGTCGCTGGCTGCAGTTCCCAGAGTTTGTTCCCACATGGTTCCCAGTCTGTTCCCTAGGTCTGGCAGGGTTGGAATCGGGAAAGAGAGGTGAACTGAGACCTCCTGGAAAATTGCAATACTGAATGTCTTGATCATTTCAGACCATTGCTTATGGACTTTACTTCCCATTCTCTCATTCTGGAAGCTACAACATTCATTCTGAAATTGGATAAAGTATTTTTACAAGTTCACAGCTTCCTTAAGAGTGGGACTTCTGACTTCATCTCGATACATATGCTGACGTTAGGATGTTTTGAAGAGGCGGCAGCTCTAATCTGTCATTCCTAGGATCATTCTGATCTCTTTAAGCAAAGACAGATTTCGATATCTGATATCAGTCAGTTTTCAGTAAAACTGTTAGATGTTATTACCAGTTGCAAGCCAGGTCCTTGGTTTTGGTGGAGTGACAATAAAATGTCACAATGAGTAGGTTGCACCCCTCATGCTTTTGTCGCTTACTTCAGTTGGAAGTTTCCTCAGCAGTTCCACCAGATTCTGATGATTGTTGTTTAATTTGTCAGTTTGACAATATATTTTCTCTTCTAACATCCCAGTTGCTAACAGCATCTTTCTTTGACTGTTATGGAAGGAAAGGGTTTGAAATAAACATCTCCCTGGTGCCTTCACTGGTGAAGACTAATCACATTTTTTCTGCAATGTCTTTATTTTCTGTGCATTATCCCTCTGTTTCCAGGAGTTCATGATTCTCTCCTTCTTGAAAGACTGAATAATATGAACCAAACAATATTGTTGTTTGAGTTTGCCTCCTTGTTTAATTGGTTTTTAATTTCCCTTTGCCCTTCATTTCAGTCTTCCGTGCATAGGTCTACCTCTTGGTAAACACACCAGTACATTTGCAGCGCAGGCAAAATAAGCAGAGAAAGTTTTAAATGGAAAAAATAGATAACAAGATTTGATTCTCTCTGCTTGCTTTTATGTGGGGACTGTAAACATCTTTTAATAATGAAGAGAATGAGCTCTCCAGCCATCTTCAATTCTTACATAGATTTATTTATCTAAAAGCTTTGGTGATTCTCTTGCAAAGATTTTTTTTTTTTTTTTTTTTGCCTTCTTGTGCTGGCATATAGTCAGGAAAAGTGTCAGACTAGATGTAACGTGAATAATGAGAATAAGCCTAGGAATATATATGATTGCAAGAACAAAGCCCAGCAAGCTGGGGGGAGCCAGCTTTTGCCCTCCACCTTCACCAGGATAAATAAGAAGAGCTCAGACTAGGAAGACACAAATACCAGGTATCAAAATCATTAATAATGCAGTTGCCATACAATATATTACTTGTAAATTCCATTTAAAGGGCATGTCACACCATTTAGTACAATCCATTAATCAATAGCTTACAGAGAAAGAAACCATCTATCTTGGTCTGTTCCTCAAATCTAAACTTTTAAACAAGGAGAGATTTGTTCAAGTTCAGTATTAACTGTTCCAAAACAAGGGAGCTCGATCATCCAAAAGGGACCAAAGGTGGTTGTTTACTTTCAGCATGGGTTGATTTCTGTATGAAATGAATCATCTGATTTACCTCTTCTCTGTTACCACTGTGAATAAGTTATGGATCTCTGTTAAATTACAACAATATTTTCCCCCCACAAAATGAAATTAAAATATAAATCAAAGATACTTGCTAATGGTGAGCAGTGTTAGTTGGTTATCTTGGAAACATACTGTAGCAGTCGTCAGGGTAGAATGGTCTGACGGTCCATTTAGCCTCCATCAGACCCTAATGACAGTTTTATTAGAGACTGGAATAAATGTCTCACAATGCATCTGGGTGTGCCATAAAAACAGGAGAAAGATAGTTTTTCCTCACCTAACTGGCCAAGTACAAGTACTAGAGTAGTCACTGTGCTGAGGTGAATCTGCCATGATCTTTACATTTTTGGACTTAGTAATAGCGTTGCACAGGGGCACGTGAACTTGATTGTCTTTGTGCCCGTTTGTGGACTTCCAAGAAAGAAGACAAATTACTGACTGCAAACCACCTGCTGGAGCCACAGGTGTACAGGATGTCATGCCTGAGGCATAGTGGCACTGTGCAACACCAACACTGTGAGCAACCACATGGACAGACTGCCATTCATTGACAGAGCTCTTGTCTTGTTCTTCAGGAGGGTAAAAGACATACTTCTGTCCTCCCCGTAGGTGGCTGTGGGCTGCTGTGGACACAGTGACTTTGTGACTCACTCCTTCTGCTGGCTCTTAATCTTGAGGACCTTTGGTTCTCTTTCATCACGCATACTGTGGTCCTGTATACATTCAGTGTGAGAAGATAGCTGAGCAAGCAGAAGAGTCACATTAGCATTTGATGAACTTGAGCCTCCAACTTTGACACGGAGCTGGGATTTCACTAAGCCAATGTAACAGGACCACATTTACAAGGGACCCATCTTGTCTTTTGTGTTTCTCCAGATACTTCTAGTTGCAGGATTAGGTGGTGCAGAAAAAGATCAGGTCTGTGTGCTACTGCTAGTATGGATGTGGTCACAGTGGCTGAAGCCCTTCCCAGAAAGGACGTATCTCTGAATTGCTGATAAGTTTCTCACTGATCTGGTCTCCCAAGTGGATCTGAAGTGAACATGAACTTAGGAGCCTGACAAAAGAAGGAATGGTCTAACTACTTTGGACTTCAGTGCGGAAGCAGACTGAGATACAGGAACCAGGACAATGGCACATGCTACCATATACTGCTTCTCACCTTTCATGAGGAAAAGGTTTGCATTTGGGTGATTCTGTGTCTTTTCTTTCACCTGCTTTGAATCCTCTTCTGAACCAAGCAAAGAGTGGGCTGAGTCAGAGAGGGTCAAGGGTTTTTACCCTTTACTCTTGCCCTCTCCCACTTCACTGGATGACTCCTGGCATTTTATTGAGAAAGCTGCGTAGTGTTTGAACTTCTTATTGATTAAAAAGGGGAAAAAAAGAAAAGAAAGAATCCATACAGTGAGGTCTATGTATAGATAGCACTGTGCATCAGCACAGGGAATACAATTAACCTTAGAGAGCAGTAGCAGTAAAAAAGGAACAGAACAAACTGAAATAATAAAGCTGGCTCTGCACTCTACCATGGTGTCACGGACAGATTGTGCTGGAAAGCATCAGCACTGCGGAGCTTTGGGGTGAGGGGGGTTAATTATCTCTCTGTGAAACATTCATTACAGCACCTGGAACTACACAGAACTCGCTGGGCTGCAAGTTCGTTGAGAGGTTCATGATCCTTTGGAGAAAACCCAGAGTCATTCTGGCATGAAACCTTTTCACTTCGCGCCCTGCTCATCCAGAGCTCTGCCTCCTACACGCTGCAGTGCTGATGCTGTTTCTCGGCTTATTCCTGTGATTTTGGCTCGGGCTGTCGTTTGCTGTGTCTGTGCAATAGGTAGCACAGTGGGGCCCTGATATTTACATGGAGCCTCTGGGTGGGAGTGTGCTACAAATAATAACCCGACCGAGCAGCCAGGACGCTTTGGCTGTGCTGTCTTTCAGATTGTGTCACTTCTTAACACCCTTCACTGACTGGCTGTACTCCAGCCTGCTTTTAAGCTTCTTGTCCTGATCTTTGAACCCTATCTTGTGTTTGCTCTTTCACCCCAGTCTTAGCTCTTACTAGTTTGCATTACTCCATCAGGCTGGCTTAATTGTTTGGTTTTTATTCACAAAAATCTCTCTGTGCCTTCATTTGCTCACCGACACTTTTACAGAACTGTTCAAGCAGCCAGTGGAGGCTTTGCAGTTCCAGCCTTCTTTCAGTTTTGTGCTCACTGTGATGCCTACAGGACATCTGGTAAGCAAAGAACTGGTCAATATATACCTAAAAGATCTTAAAGACAGTCTGGCATTCTACAAGTGGAACTTCAGCCATAGCTCGGGCATATTTCTGACTTCACCACCACCACCTTTTCACCTCTGCAGCACGAGGGGCTGCTTTGCTCTGCTGGGTGCTTCAAGCCTGTGTGGGGCTGCATTGCAAACCAGGCTTTGTTTTTTCAGGATTTGTTCTGAGAAGGTTTGAATCCCATCCTAACTTATGTAGCAGATTGGCTGGTGATGGCAAGAATTCATGTCTCTTC
Source organism: Limnodromus scolopaceus (assembly GCA_028565335.1). Lineage (NCBI taxonomy): Eukaryota > Metazoa > Chordata > Aves > Charadriiformes > Scolopacidae > Limnodromus > Limnodromus scolopaceus. The sequence continues at coordinate 44,257,254 of JAOXNO010000041.1, forward strand.
ATCACTGATTACACTATAAACTCTGTTAGTTTAAGGCAGTCTCTGAGGGCTGGGAGTTGTAGCTTTCTATTCTTGGAGGTGGAGGACAAAATTAAATCTATGTCTTCCACCTGCTGGTATTATTTAAAAAGAAAAGGGAGAAAACGTGATTCCCTTATTTAAAATAAAGCATTTCAACCTGGAATTTGTGATCCGGTGAGCTGCCCCTCAGAAAGTCAACTAGATCAAGGTTGCTTGAGCAGGAAAGGTCAAAGAAATATCCCATATGAATCCTCCCAAAGTTTAGCTGGGAGTTAGTGACAAATCCACTTCGCTAAGTGGCATAAAACTTGCAATTCTTGGGGAGCCCTGCAGTTTAATTCAGAGGTACCCAAGGAATTTGTATTCTTCCAAAGTTAAGTCCCAGCTGGCTGTGTATTTTGAGAAGCATGTATGAATTTAGACATGTAAATCTCAGCTAATCTCCTCTCTCTGCATGTGAGGTCCCTGCACTTCCCCACTGAAGTCAAGAGAGAGGAAATCGAGACACAACAGGGAGAGGACTGGCGACTGTGTCAGGACAGAGATGAGATCCGCTGTGTCAGTGGGAACTAGATTAGACAGGATTTAAGGTTGTAACTCCTGAGGACAGAGATGACAGGTTTTTGTCAAAGGGTCAGGGAGACTGTATAAAATGTGAGACATGAGAGATTGTGTGTAAGAAGAGGCTAAGGATTAACAATAAGTGAGCAAACAGTAGGAAGGAATAGAAAAACATAGTCAGATGAGAGATGAGGTACAGAAAGGGTCAGAATTGAGCTGTGACATGAAGGTAGGAGGAAAAGAGGGAAACCAATAAATATGGAGAAAGACATTCACTGACAGTGTTCCAAGGGAATTGCTTAATATGAAAGGCCACGTTGTCTGCTGTTGCCTCGTAAATAAGGCCAGTAATCCAGGCTGAGGTTACAGACACCGGTCCATTTAAGGGAAAATAACCTTGAGAGCAACAGTGAACAGCTTCCATAAAGTCACTGTGGACACTGCTGCAAGTTCAATGGGCGTAGGAGATATGTTTGAAAGGATTAATCTGTACAGCAGGAAAAACAAATGCAATGGGAAACTGAGGAGGATGGAGGAAAACAGGCTGAGGAAGAGACAAATTTTGTTCCTCCCCATTTTCTGGGAAACGTGAATCCTGCTGTGTGATGTCTTCTCTCAGAGCTGAGGAGCAGATGCAGGACACTCTGTAAGCCCACAGCTCTGGTCTTGATTGGATCTGCTGATGGCATGCTACTGGGGCTGTGAAGAAGACATGGAGAAGCCACAAACTTCAACTTCTCTTTAATTTGTTCTTTTCTTGTGTGAAAATCACAGAGTCTGATCCTCAATGCAATTTTACTTCATAATGGTTAGAGTAAATTAGGTTTCAATTTGTTTTCCTTCAGTCTGTCATCCAGTCTACTCCCATATGCAACCCAGAAAACGAAGGAGCCACCTGGTACAGTGAAAAATTGGCTTCTTTTTCGCATTTTTAATAGAGTAATAGCAGCATCTTCCTCCTTCATGTTATAGTTCCTTCTCCACTCCAAAATTTTATGTAGGTACGAAGAGTCAGTGAGTGGGTCAAAGTGTGTGCTACGTACCCCAAAACATTTTCAGAAACGCTTGTTACTCAGCAAATTTCCTGAACTTTTAGCAACCTTAGCACCTCTTTCTTGTTACTGTCTCGTTGTTTCAAAAAGTAATGCTAAAACTTTAGCAGAAAACTCCAACGTAAATGTGAATTTTATGCTTTGATGCATAAATCATCAAATAGATATTGAGTGTTAATGATGATTTCATGTATTATTACTGTTATCTGACACAGTTTGGTTGTATAAATGACCTTAAAACACCTTCCAGTGCAGTTTGCCTTGGGAAGATTTTCACGAGGGAATGAGGGATACAAGCTCTCAAAAAACGAGGCAGAAGTATTAGTGGTATGGCTGGAATGCTTTGGATTATGAGGAATAATTTTGTGTTGTCTGTCTTCAAAATACAAACTAAATATTTTTCCCTCTCTTATTTCATCACTTCTCATTTTAAAACATTTCTGAAGCCCCCAAGATTGAGGATATGATCAGGCCACCACTTATAATCCTACCACAATAACTTCAATACCACCAGAAATGAGAAGCAGTTGTGGACTATGCCAGCATATGCACTGCAATAGGAAAAATAAAAAAAAAAAGCAAAAAAAAAAAGCATTTGCACAACCCGGCAATTAGCCAGTTCTGCTGTACATCTCTTAGACTACAAGTCTACGCCTGGGCAGCCGATGCCTATCTGTGGAGGGGAATCACAAGGTTTTATGTAATGTTTACCTGTTCTCAGCTTGGAGGATGGACAAAAGCAAGAAGACAAATAAGTAGCAGGTAAAGTCCTTGCCTTTGAATTCAAGCCTGACTTGAGTACTGACTTTGTATTTGATTTCCAGCAAAACACCACACTATGTAGTTCTCAAAATTTTTATTTGCAAAGTAAAGCAAATGCAACTTTCTTAGCCCATTGCCAAGCTGTGAAGAACACATTTCATTGCTGTAATGATGGTGATGATAGTAATACTTTTAATGGAGAAATCATGGAAATCTTCATAGCACTTGAAATGTATTTTTTGTTATTATTATGAAAGAAAAAAAAATACCACTTTCATTATTTGGAATGATTTTGATTCAACTGGAATGGAATTTTTTTAGGACAACAGTGCAATAAAAAAAGGAGATTCAGGTCTCTCTTCTCCTCCTGCTCCAGCCAAAATGACATTACAAGGATACACAAAGTGAATGCAGGTAATGTAGCTAGAAATTTCCAGAGATACTGTGCTCATTTCAGAGGAATAATATTTTTTCTGTACATTCTGGACAGTGACTAAAATTGCATGTAAGCTCTTTGCTTTTTCAAGACACGTGAAAATCACATCCTTAAAGTTTTCTAAATCATGGTCCTAAGAGCAGTTGATGGCTTTTCCTTCATTTGCCACAACTGTAATTAGTTTATTGACTAGAATAATGCCACTGGTGAATGTCTTATAATTTCTTTTAATTAGGAGAAAGCCTATTAGTTAACAATGGAAATAATTAATCTCCTTTAAAGAAAGGACTAGAAAGGAATAGGTTGCTTGCTCATGAATTTTTTGAATGAAAAACAGATGAAAAATAAATAACACGCTCTAAAGTAAAGTGGAAGGGAAGGGGAATGCTATCTTCCTCCTCCGTTTTTCAAGATTTCTTTCTTTTGTTTACAAGACATTTATGCCAACTTTCTGGTAAAAACATCATTCAGACAGCTTGCAGTTTGGGTAAGAAACAAACTAAAAGCATTCATTCAGCCTGATCTGGTAAATCAATGGGAGTAGAAGGTGCTTAGGAAATAAGTTGCACCTCTCGTCTGTCGGTTTGGCTTCTGAAGCTCCATATGCTTAACAAATTAGTTAAAAGCTAAACTCCTGAATCAAAGCTATTTAAAGGGTTGTCACAGATTTAAAAGAAGTTTGAGTCAGGCTTTAAGAACAGTACCCTTATTTAAGCCATATAGCAGTATTTTGACTCTTGGGTAGCTACAGTGATGCTTAGGATGAAGAGCGATTCAAGCTGCAGAACCCAGCTGGGGTTACAGGGCTGTCCTGGAGTTGGACTAACTGCTTATGCATAAAAGAAAACTTTATTCCAAAATTTTTATGTCCTGATCTGATTTAATTTTTTTTCCCCACTTCTTTTCTAATTATGCAGCTGCAGCTGCTCTTCTAATCTTCCTTGGGTTCGGATGTAAGATAGCTGGCCTCTTACAAGGTAGGATATGATTGAACTAGTTCTAGTCCAGCTGAAGTAAGTGTTAGAAATTTCATTATCAGACTTCTTTTGGTGAAAAGGCAAATTGAGTCAGTTTGTGCAGGTTTCAGGTTTGTAGGTGCAGAAAATCTGAATATATTCAGCAAAACCACAAAGCCCTATTTCATGAACAGTTTTTATTCCAGAAATTGAGGAGTAACTGGGTATTCGTGAATCTGCGAGAGGAGCCAGGTGGTCTGCGGAAGGGGCTCAGGTGACTCTGTCAGTATAGAACCCTAAAATTAGAGAAGAGTTTAGGTTGGTTGCTTTTCCCAGAACTGAGGATGCAGAAATATTTCCTTCTGCAGATCAGATAGAAATACAAGTGGATCCTTCCATCAAATTAAAAAAAAGTGTTGTTTTTTGTTTTTTTTTTCTCCACAAGCTTTTTCATTTGATTAGAATAGCAAATGGGTGGAAAAAAGACACTGTTAGAAGGCAATCCTCACAGGTATCACTATCCCTGAGCCCTTTTTCACGATGAAAGTCTGGTTGGTTTCCATGTTTGGGCCAAGTTCTTTTCTATACTTACAGAGATAGTATGAACCATTCTGACCTCAATTCATCAGTTAATGGGGCTGTACAATAAAGTGAAACTCTCCAACAGAGAAGAATGCTGCAACCACTGTTTGTGATGTGCGGTACTGTGGCTTATTCTCTGTTGTCAAGCAGAGAAGGGGATGAACTCTTCATCTCATCTGTAGGAAGCAGGGTGCTTGGAAGCCTCTGGTAAATCATTTATTTTGATGAGCTCGCTTTCATTTGAGCCTGCAGCATTTGATATTCTTCAGTTACTCCCTTACCGAGCACCGTTGAGGCTGTGAGTGAATTGCCATTCATATATATCAAGCGATGTGTTTCTGCACTTGTGGAGTATCCGCCATCAAGGATCTCAGAATACTTTACAAACTTTAATGAGTAAGGCTTCACAGCATTCCTGGGAGGTGCAGAAGTACTGTTAACCCAATTTAATAGTTAGGGAGAGCAAGATGCAAGAAATCAGTGGATGCGTATTCAGACCCCTGCCTCCACCTGCATATATATTTTACAAGCTTTTGTTCACATGTAAAGAAAAACTTCAATACCCCTAGAAATGCAAATTGAAATTTGTGTTTACAGGTTCCTTTGGGAGAAAAGGATTTTGTGAGTGTGCATTTCAGTATCAAGGCATTCAGAAATGTTCCGAATTTTTGAGTAGATATACAGGTATTTGCAAACCAAACCGAAAAATCCCGCGTGCACTCAAAGGCTCATTTTTTCTGTGCACACCTGGAAGCTGATTTGGGGTTGACAGCTGTCACGTAGCTGAGAGAAACGTGGCCATATCTTCTGCAAGAGAATAGGGCTCACTGGGAGAAACCACAATGGCTTGAGAAGGTCTGTTTTACATTAGCAAGTGTCTCTTGCAGTGGCCAAGGCCCTTAGAAAATTTCAACTCCAGTTAGTCAGTGAGATTTTTATGATATGGAAATATACACTATTTTGAATTATGCGGGCAATAGTTTTCCCTTAAAGAGTCACTTGTGAGTGTCCTGGGAACACGAATCTTTCCTTTTTTCCATTCATGCCCCTCCATGCCCTGGGAACTGCCCTGCGCTCCTCCTGGCTGGGGACTGCGGGAAAAGCGCCTTTTAGGTGACTCGGTATCATTCCCAGAAGCGACAGCAGGGGGTGCTGCGGGGTAACAAACCCGCTCCTCCTCCCCCCCTCTCCCCATCCCCTCGGGCCTCTCCAGGGGAGCCCCCAGCACTTGCCACTTCTAGGAGCAGAAATCCAGCACAAAATCAATCCAGTTTTGTTTTGGGCGATCACAGAGCGCTAATTACAGGGCCAGCCGGGTCACTGTTGAATAATTATTTCCCACTTTTATTTTCAAATTGGAAATGATAATTTTATTTAATTCCACTGCAAAAAGTGGTGTGGGGGAGCCAAGTGGCAAGCAGTTTGATTGGATTGTTTCTGATCTTCCAAATGGAAAGATTTGAAAAGTTCAACACCATGGCAAAACGGATATTTTCCATGTTTGTAGCAGTTAATTAGTTCAGATGGAGGTAGACGCATCACATAAAAAAGGCCTTCCTCCGGGCATTTACCAAGCGTCTGGAAACCATGAACTGACTGTATCTGAGAAACTAGGACCACATCTAAAAGAAAATCATTGTTGACAGGTTCCCAGAAAAATAATCTCCTGAAAATCTAAGATAATTAGTTATTAGAGTCTACATATTTGTGAGTGATTGGGGGTAGGAGAACATGCTCCTTTATCAAGCTCATGTTACTGAAATCTAACTCAGCTGGATTACTACTGAGGTTTCTGAATGCTTTACTGTTCCCTTATCATAATCAGAAATGTGATAAGGGCACTGTAATCCTGAAAGAATCTCTGATAATGGTGTTTGCAGCTATGCCTGGCAGATAAGGGTGGTCAAATGCCAGGTTTCAGGGCATAAACTAATTGCCTGCAGAGGTCGGAAGTGTTGCCTTCCACGTCCTGTACTACAGCAATTATCAAGGTACGTAATGCATGTTGGAGTGAGATGATGTCCTAGAATTAAACTTTTCTCTGAATTTTTATTTATTTGCCATTTATTTATTGCCATCTGGCAGGGCACCAGACCTATTGGACCATGTAACTAACTTGGTAGTGCAAATCTTATGGGAAAGTAATTCTATTCAGACATGCGACACAATGTTAATCCTTAGATTTTGACAACAGACAATATGTTCTGACAAAGACTGTCTTATTAACTCTGCTAATAAATGTGTCTATGCTGAAAATGAAAAATAGATTACCTCAGTACTTGAACTATCATTAGAGAAGAAATACACATTTCATGCATGCAGAGGAATTGCCACGTCCTTTATGAATGATGAGGTGGATTTTTTCACACTGATTTCATATTGCATGCCATGCATGGATGCCACATATGCATGATGACTGGGAAAAACTATACTCTTTCCTTTCCCAGATGGCTTCCCTGTAAATATTTTAAGTCACATCTGCATGGTTAAAAATGTCATACCCCAGCATTTAAACGAATAATACATCCCCTGAATCAAATTTGTTCCTGATATAGGTCCAGTGATAGCAATGCAGTTTAATCAGCCATGCATTTGGATAGCTGATTCATTCCAAAAGATAAGGCGCTAGAGAGGAAAATTAGCATGCTGGCTCTTTTTAGATTAGTTGAACGTTGTCACCTTAGAAAACCCCCAAGACTCAAAACCCAGTAACAGTGCAACGACAAGGATTTCTGTTTTTCCATGCTTTTCTCAAGCAGTGATTGACTTACATGCTGATCAAACTTCAGTGCTCCTGTTGCTTTAGTGCTTCTTGTTCTGCTTTGCTTGCGTGTGTGGCTTTTGTTCTACCTACTAAACTGTCTTTACCTCAACCCATGATTTTTTTTTCAGTTTAAGTCTTTCCATTCTCTCCCATATCTGAACTGGGGGGAGACTGAACAAGCAGCTGCATGGTTCTAGCTGCTGGCTGGGGTTAAACCACGGTAACATGGTAGCAGGATTAAGGCAAACAGAAAAAAATATGTTATTTTTCATAGCATGTAAAAATGTGCTATTTTATGTTTGGCATAGAACTCATTACCCTATATTGTGTATAGTTGGATAGACTTATTGGTGGTTTTTAAATTTGAGGGCCTGAGTGTGACTCCTTGGTGAAGAAATCCCTTTTCCCCAGCTGTGTGGGTGCTGGAGAGAACACATGATTCAACAGCCGCCCTTTGCACACCCCTGCCCTTCCTGCCCAGCTGGCAATGGGGGGCTGCTGGGGAGAACGGGGTGGGAGAAGAGAAAGGACTTCTCAGGTTGGTGTCTGTTATCATTACTCAGTGAATAATGAAATAAAAGGAGGAAAAGTGAGAGGGAGAAGAATATAAATAAGTAAAAAGAAAGTTTGTGATGGATGATAGTCTGGCTTGGAGAAGAATTCAAACAATATCATATCAAATATGTGTTTATTCCAATTAGCTCTGTGACAGGCACATTCAAGCAGATTTAAACGCAGCTCCTAATTGGTGTACTTTCCAGGGCCTGGTAGGTGTTTGATCATTTTAGATAACAGAACAGCAAAAGGGAAAATTAAATTGACAGAGTGCAGAGAGAGAAGATGAAAGCTACATGTGGCATCGAACAATAAACTATTATTACAAATGTTAGTAATTAAATCACATCTATTCATTATTGATTTTTTTTTCCTTTCTTATTATATTTATTTATTATAATTGGCTTTTGCAGCAGCATTCCCTGAAGTGATACAGACCGAAGCCTGATGCTAACTCCTTGGCTGTACTGATTTTTTTTGGTGCTGGAGGGGAGACCAGATGAGTGGCCTTGGCTGAGGGCTGTCTCACAAGGGTCGTTCCTCAGCAAGAAGCGCAAGACCCCAGCGCAGCAAAGACACTTTGTTAGTCGCCTGCCTACCCTGGCAATCACAAAGTATGTGCTCAGCTCTAAGTGCGTACTTATGTGCTATTGACTTTGAGTAACTCAAGGTTAAACACGTGCTAAACGCTTTGCTTTGCATGCTGAGCCTGAACTAGAAGGACGGAGCGGTGACAGGTTCGTTAGTTCTGTTACCAGCCGTACCGTTCCCCCTTCGTCACTGTGTTATTATTTAGGCCAGCAATGATGGGAACAGCCACACTTCCGAGCAGCAATGTGAAGTTCCTTAGGACAGCTCATTACAAACAAGACATGCTCTCACGTGCCTGGAAAATAAAGCCTCTGTATTTGCATTTTCCATCAGGCTGTTTGCTGCAAAAATTTGAAGCAATCCACGGACCTTGCCTGTTGATACTTACTGAGAACATTAATTGTCTCCAATGATTGTTAGAGCATCTGTTTCAAATTTTGACAAGTGCACTTCTCTCCATCTTCGCTCCTACCCCTCCCTTTCACATTCCTCGACTAAAGATAATGAATAAATTACAGAGAGATGACAAACGTGTTGATAATCAAGATGAAAAACGAATGAACTGGAAGTGGCTATGTTCCTTCACGAAGCTGTAAATTGCTTTCTTTTCTTGTGCAGTGAAACTTCTGGCTTGGCATCTAAAAATACCAGAACATGAGAAAGTTATTAGAAGTGTTCTAAGAGACAGGACTTGCAGCAGCAAAGCCTTCAGGGTCACTTAGCTTGTTGGGGAGAAGATGAGGATGCAGGGAGGAATCAGGAAGGGCTGAAAGCAATGTAAGAACTGGGCAGCTGGAGAGTCAGGATGGTGAAGAGGGAGTTAAGGAGTTTAATTTTAATTAGGATTTAATGAGTGGATATTATGTTTATGAAAGCAAAGGTCTGCACTGAGGCAAAAGACAGAAGTTTAGTTTTCAACTTTAGCTGAAGCCTTGTTTATCATATAGTCATAGAGTAGTTTGGGTTGGAAGGGACCTTTAAAGTCCTCTAGTCCAGCCCTGCTGCAATCAGCAGGGACATCTTCAACAAGATCAGGTTGCTCAGAGCCCCATCCAACCTGATCTTGAATATTTCCAGCGATGGCAAATCTACCACTTCCCTGGGCAACCTTGTTCCAGTGTTTCACCACCCTCATTGTAAAAATTTCTGTCTTATAACTAGTCTGAATCTGTCCTCTTTTGGTTTAAAGCCATTACCCCTTGTCCTGTCATAACAGATCCTGTCGTAACTAAAAAGTTTGTCCCCATCTTTCCTGTAAGTCCCCTTTAAGTACTGAATGGCTGCAATCCTGGAGCCTTCTCTTCTCCAGGCTGAGTAACCCCAACTCTCTCAGCCTGTCCTCATAGGAGAGGTGCTCCAGCCCTCTGATCATCTTCATGGCCCTCCTCTGGACCCACTCCAACAGCTCCATGTCTTTCCTGTACTGAGGTCTCCAGAGCTGGATGCAGTACTGCAGGTGAGGAATCCCACAAGCAGAGTAGAGGGGCAGAATCACCTCCCTTGACCTGCTGGCCATGTTTCTTTTGATGCAGCCCAGGATGCAGTTGGCCTTCTGGGCTGCAAGCACGCATTGCCAGCTCAAGTTGAGCTTCTTGTCCACCAACACCCCCAAGTCTTGCTCCTCAGGGCTGCTTTCAATCCCTTCATCCCCCAGCTTGAATTGATGCTGGGGCTTGTCCCAACCCAGGTGTGAGACTCTGAACTTGGTCTTGTTGAACCTCATGAGGTTCACATGGGCCCACTTCTTCAGCTTGTCCAGGTTTTTCCACCTTCCTTGGCAGCCTGGGCTACCTGTACTAGGCCCCAGGCATTTTACAGTCCAGGTTCAAGCTAAATGCTCCTGTTTCCTTTTCCCGTTTGTGCGTGAGGCGATGAGAGTGACAGCCTGCACTGCGGCTCCATCCCCACGGTGTGACTAGCTCGGTGCTGCAGCAGGTAGCCATGCAGTGGCCAGCGGCTGCCCCTCAGATGCGATATGGTGTCTCTACTGCAATGGGCAGTACCAGTGGTTGTTCCAGCCCCTGTCGCGCTTCCCCCAGTACACCCACATTTGCTACTAACTTAAAGCACGTCGGGTTGTTCTAACCTTCACGCTCCTGACGTGTTCAATGGACTAGAACATCCCTCACCTTCTGTATTTTCTGCTATTTCAGCCACAGGGTCTGCCCCCAGCCCAGGCAGTGTAATTCTCCCCTTATCTGCAGCTTTATTCTTCTCATCAGCAACTGGAGCTGCTAACAATTCCTCTGAACTTACAAAAGCTGCAATATTAGTTTAGTTTCATGCCTCTCAGGACAGACAGGAGTATGACAGCACTAAAGAAGGAACTACGTATGTGTTGTAAGACCCTCTTGGCACCTGTAAATTGGAATAAATTTAGGCTCTTCAGCAAAATTATGGTAGTTTATGTGGTTTTTAACATGACTGCTTAAGAATATGTTGAAAATTTGCACGGTGGTGTTAGAATTCCCAGCCACTGCATTTTAATCACTGTCTGCCTTGAGTTGGAATGGATGCACTATACAGCTAAATAATTAAATTAAATTAAACATTATTTGCCTAAAAGTTTTCATAATACCTTTTACCAGAACGTGAAGGCCTGCAAATTGGATTAATCTAATTCATCTTTTGGTTTTAAAAATTTCATGAACTTGTGGCATTCTGGTTCATTAAAATTCAAAACTGGATAAATATGGAATAACTTCAGCTCACTGTATTTTTATATTTGGAGAAGACTGAGACATATGTAGAAAACAATCCCTTTGTAAATAAATTCTGCTGTTATTCCAACACAAGTACTTTTTTTCTGCAATGTGATAATTACTTGGGGTGGGCACAGTGATGAAGATGATTATAATTAGCATTTTGCAGCATTGTGCCATTTTAAAAGACCATTGCCAAGCTTCTGGGGGATATACTTCTAAGTATCATCAACCTCATTACACAGATGAGTAAATTCAGGCAAAGGTGAAGTAACTGCTCCCTTACAGCAGAAAAAGTCACCAAAAGAATTCATCTGGGGACTTTACAAGTCATAATGTAGCATTTTCTTCCAGGCTTGGAATAGGTTAATTAACTTTCAAGTTCATTAGTAACTCAAGTCCGTAATTTGAAGGCTATTTAGTTGCCAATGTGAGATGAGTGGATGGTCTCTCTCTCTGGTTCCCATTGAACTTGTATTTGTGGCTCAGAGAAGAAGCCTCTCTGTTGGCAGGTACAGCCTCTCTGAAGACCTCTGCAGGCCTTTTTTCTTTTGTCTGGGCTCTAACTGGTGTCACCCTGGGACCACAGGCTGCTGTCTTTGGCTGAGGTGACATTTTAACAAGTCAAATATAGGAGATAAAAGATTCCACCAGTTTTCACCAGTGCAGGCTTTTCTCTGCCCCAGACCACCTCTCCCTCAGTGGCGTGTGTCAGACTTGGCAGTTCATTTCATTCAACACCTGTTGGCTTTTAACAGAGAACTCCTTCCTCTGGAAGTCTTTGGTGGGGACAGGGCTCTCAGTAATAGCCTTCACCCACAGTGTTAAGAAATAAGAAATGTAGGAATTATTATAAACAAGTGGTGGCTCCCCAATAGATCTGTATGTTGGTCTATCACCCCGGTGGCATTGCTTAAGAGCATTCCTGCCTTGTACAAACAGTGCATTACTACACTCGGTCTTGGAAGATGTTAGGTGGGATATTTGTCAGGGGCAGAGATCAGTGCCGACAAGGGATATTACTCCAGGGCTGAATAGGAGGAAACTAATTGGGTACATGATCATAAACCGCCTTATCCTCAACTGCTGCCTGGTGGGGCAGCAGAGCTCTGAGCAGGGTGCTTGTTCTACAGAGATGAGCAACAGGCTCTGCCAAAGTGCAACCAGCCTGGTACATTTTGCCCTTTGAATTCTCTTTTTCATCGGAACAACAATGAAAAATCACTTTGTGTGGAGAGCTGTGAGCCATGATAACACATTGTTGATTATAAATATATTGAAGTATCAGCAGAAGAAGCCTCTAATCACCCTTGAATTCCGACTAGGTACAGAAGGCTCAGATAAGACTAAACCCTTTTCCTTTGAGATTATCCCCTTGATACCCAGATCAAGGAGATTTCCTAGAAAAGCAGGAACTTCAGAGTCCTCATTTCAATGCAGTATTTTATGCTTTTAAGGTTAATAAATACTATCTTAATTCCCATACTCCATAATTTATCTTAAGATACTATACTGTAAAGATGGCATTTCTTCATGGATACTTCTTTCCAGTTCCTAGCTACCCAAATGCTTTTCTCCTATACTTCTTAGGAACATATAGGAAGCACAAACTTCATTAAAATTAGTCAACCAAACATGATTAGATTAAAACTTGTTTTCACATGAAAAACTATGGAGGATCTCCTCCTCCCTTCAGAGTTCAAAGAAGCTGTACTTTCAGAGACTATAATTAGGTTTGATTTACAAAAAAAAAAAAAAAAAGAACTCTTTCGTCTTAATTAATATAAGGTTTCCTTAGGAAAATTTCAAATGCATTAAAGAGTGATTTTCTTTTCATTTTAAAAAGCTTCTCTTTAATTTAAAAGTTAAAAAGCCTTTAAGTCCAATATTAGTGATGGCAGCACAGCTGAACGTTTTTTGGGGAGAGTAACTGTAATATCAGCAACCTATTAGAGTGGAAGAATATTTCAATGGATAGGGAGCTATCTCTCGACTCACAGAACAGTGAAGTTTCTTTATAGAACACCAAATTAATGAGAAGTAATTTTCAGGAAATGAGAGTGTTTGTAGGGAAAGGTCAAAATAATTCATTCCAACAATTTTCAAACAAAATGTTTTGGCATTTTAAAATTATATTTTTGTTTTGAATTTTAAAATTAGCTAAAGTCATAAAACATGGTAAATAACCTTTTATTTGGATGAAAAATTGGTTTTCAGTTGAAAGAAAGGTTTGGGGCAGCAAAAGACATGCTCTCTCTCAACACACATGCTGCTCACCCCTCTGCATCCCTGAAAGCCTTTAACAAGTATTTTTACTATCAGGATAAACTGAAAACTGTGTTCAGTTTTCCAACTAAAACACCCAGTGTTTACATAGCTGTTTTTTAGGAGCTTGGGATTTAGTTTCTGGCTCTGCAACAGAATTCCTGGATAACATTTTAGACTTGGACCCGGATTTGCAAGAGGATTCACAAGAAACATATCAGATTTAGAGTAAAAAGTTTAAAATCTGATTAATTGTATCTAACTCTAGAGGTGCTGAAAGTCCAAGAACGCCTTAGTTTTTAAATGATGTTTTCCTAGGTGCTTAAATTCTGCTTTTGTAGATGAGCAGAAGTGCTGCCCTATTGGTTATGCTAAAAGTCTGGCTCCTCTCTTAATGTAGAGGCTCCTCGGGACTCTGGCTTTCAGCTTTTTATCCTTTTGGATTTACTCTGGAAAGCATTCTCGATGCATGTTTATTGATGGTGCTCCAGGCAAAATGCAGTGCAGCTGCTGTTTCCTTGAAAACACAGATGAAGCTTTCCTGTGGGAGGTCGCCTCCTTTTCCACTGCAGTGTGGGTGTCCGGGGTCCCAAGGAACAGAGGGTCAGTGGGGTCCCTCTCTGTTCTCCGTCCAGAGAAATGTAACTCAGAGGACGTTTGTGTTCACAGGAAGATTTCGCAGAGAGTTCTTCCTGTGTGATTGATTATAGTGGCACAAAGAAGGAAAAAAAATAAAGTCCCTGATTATATGAACAGATTGTCACCGTTCAGCAGATATGAAGGGACAGGCTTTGAGTTTGCAAATCTAGTCCTTTTCAGATTATGATGTGTGACTCGTGCTCAGGATTTTTATATCTCTCACATAAGGATGTGAGAGATCCAGGCTCAGTTTTTTCTTTTAGAGGGCTCCCATCCACAGTAAACATCCATCTCCATGGCAGTGCCTTAATGCCTAGTCTATATTTTGTCAGCAGATTACTCTTCTGGTCACCAGGGGAAGCTCTGTATGAGGGACTTAAGGCTCAATGACCATCAAGAGACAAGAGGAGAACTGCTGGGCAGGCTAATAGTAGAGGAGTTCTGCATCTTTACCCCCAGTCCAAAAGTATTTGTGTGCTATATATGTACATGAACAGTCCTTGGAGCAAGGACTCCCTCTGCTAGGTGTTCCTTGAACAGTGGACATCAGCTCCTGACTACTGAGTGCACAGAAGAGCTGCACTAGAAGCGGGCAGCTGCCTGGGTTGCAAAGAAACCTGGATTACTGAGAAACTGAGGTATCCATAGTTCATAGTGGTTCATTAGTCTTCTACTTTCTTGACTGTTTGGGGCCTTTGAAGGACTGGCTCACCATTTATGCTAATGCAAGGATGACCAAATCAGAGTAGTCTGGGATTTTTGGCAGTGGGTAATGTATTCCACTAACAGGGGGAAAAAGAAGTCTTTTTCAGTGGGGAAAGGTAAAGAACAGCACTCTGTCCTCTGCCCTGCCCGTAAAATGTGGAAAGCATTCACCATGTCCCTAACAGCGCAATTTTCCTTTAGCTTTGTGCAGTAGGAAAGGTCCAGAATTCAGAAATCTGACTGATCATCCTGAGAGAGAGAATAAATTTAATAATTTCTTCTCTTCAGGCTTCATGTAGGTCCTGTGAGTCTACTGGAAAACATTCAGTGAACTTACCAGAGAGTGGGTAACTTCCTTAGTATTCCATGTCGTTCAGACTCTTCCGTAGTATTTGTATTTTTCAAATGGTATTCTTCCAGAATATGGTTTATCTTTACAAAGATTTAATTATTTATAGTTTTACAGATTTATTTCCTGTATTTTCCTATTAATCTGGAGGATGTAGCAATTCACTATTCTGGGAAAATAAAAAACCAGAAAGTGAAAAGAGGGAAATAGAAAAAATGAGCAGTTACTGTTATTAAAAAGTCAATGATTGCTATGAAAGAGGATACAGCTATTTCATACACGAAAGGTAAGAAGATGCTGAAATAACCACTGTGGTAAGAATACTTAAAAGTAAGTTGACATTTGTAAGTGATGATAAGTGTATGCATGGACAACGTGTAACAGCAGTATTTGCATGAAGGATTCTGTCTCCAGTGTACACCTGAGGAAATCTTTACATTTTCAGGTAAAGAGACTTGCAAACTACTTACAGCAAGTCTCGTGCATGAGCCAGTTTATTGCCTGTTGTGCAGGATGAATGTTTCCATCTTGTTTCTACATGAAAGTTTCAATTTTCTAACCTCAGCTTTCACCTGGGGGCATAAAAATGTAGCTTTTGGATTTTTCAGGTCTAAATGTGTGGGGTTTTTTTTAGTATGCTGGTACCGGGAAACTGTGGTAGAAGACTCAGATATAATCTCTCATGAATATAAATTGGTAACTGTTCAATTTACAAGCATGTTTAGGAACGTATGAAAAAAAAGGGAGGCCAAGAAGAGCAGCAGCTGAGAACACATCCCTAATAAAGTTTATCTAAATGCTGTACTTGAAGCATTTCTTCTAAGTTAGCATTTCTCCTTGCACAATTGCTGCATAGATATTTTCACCAGTCCAGAGGTCCATCCCTAGATAGTTATCTAGATATTCTAATCAGGAAAGATGTATTTTCCTCTCAAAATATTTTCTTTCTCCAAGTAGTTCTGGTATCTTTGTAGAGGGATATCTTCACTTAGATGCTAGGCAACATGCTTTGTGTGGCTTCTAGATCATTGGCGTCTGACAGAAGAAAATTCAGATTGGTATCTCTCCATTGGTGCCTAATGCTGTAAATGATCTTTTTGCCATATATAGCTGATGATATTAATGGTTTAAGCAGGAAGAAAAATATAGATAATCTGTCTGAGAGCTATTGAAATATTCTTGTACATGTGAGAACATGCCTCAGTGGCTTCCAGAAAAGGAAGATAGCAGAGTCTTAACACAACATCATTAAAGCTTGGTGTTTTGTTCTGGACAGGACAGTTAATCAAGTCCAATCTTCCATGTTTGTGATCACCTGGTAGGTAATCACTATGAGATAAATACCTGGTATTAATCTCTGCTAACATGTTAAATAGTAAACAAGACACTAATTCTTGTTTAGTCTTAGACAAGATAGTCCCATTTAATTTAATTTAAGGAAAAACTTTTACTTAAATAAAATTAATTTACTTAAATTAAAATTTCAAAATGAACCAGGACCAAAACAGGCTCGATATCTTAGAAAGAGAAAAAATATTTTTCTTTACAGTACTGTCTTCAGGAAGGATTTGTAAGAAGAGGGCGCCTGAGGCATGATAATGTGAAAAGACCTAGGAACTGGTGCACTTGATCTGAACTGGAAAGAAGAGACCTCACTTCTACACAGCATAGAGCAGGCAACACTTTTCCACAGGAAATTTCAGCATACAAATTGAACGAGACTAAAAGACAAAACTTCTTTGCTCAGAAGTGCTCCTGTTGGGAAACATGATGATCTGGAAAATGTTTATACAGCATTTATGTCCGTTATGTCTGTTCTGGGAAAAGAGAGAAGCTTTCCCTCTCCAGGACTGCCCATAAAGCATGCTTCACCTGGAAACTGGTGGCTTGAAATTAAAACAAAATGCCTCATCAGTTAGGAATAACACCATACCACATTGTCAGTGACTAAATTCCTGTTGTTAGGTCTCAGTTTGAAGTATATTATATTTTAATTACGTTCAGTGTATGATCCAGGTTTAGTAGGGCAAAAGAAACATAAAATCCTAGGACAAAGCTATTTGAACAGAATAATCTCCAAAGTTAATTATACATAATAGCCTGTGAGGGGGGATGATTTTCCATTTCTTAATATTAACCAATAAATACCTTCTGGCATGATTTTTCTATTTAAAGTAGAAGATATTTGAAAGAGTGAGCTTCAGAAGAGACTATGTTGCTACAGCAGACATAATAATTAACATTTATATAATGCTTCATAATGCATTACAAATTTATACAGTCATTTCAATATATATTATATATCCTTATTAAAAAGTTGTAGCAATTTTACTGTTTTTGCTAATATTTCCTTTGATAATAATACTTGCTATCAGTACTTAAATGAGATACTAACAGATTTTATATCCTTTTTGATTTTTATTTTTTTCTCAGGAAATTTTTTAGTGTTTTCAAAAATTTTTGGGCTTGTCAGTTCACTTTAGTGAGGTGGTGAATTCTACTTTATTTATTCTAGTGGGAAAAAAGAGAGTAACATATTTGAAATAACTAAAAAAATTAGAGAAATCTGAAAAAAAGATGAAAATATTTTTGTCCATCTCCCCTCCCCTCCTTTTCCCCTTCTTAATAGAATCTGAAGGTTTTAGTTGTTTAAATGCCATAAACATGTTTGAAATTCAGGTTCAAAATATTGTTTGACTTTTTGTTTTGTGATTTGTTTAGTTCATGTGTGGAGCTTGCGGATTTAAGGAGATCATTGAATCAGTTACAAAAACATGGCTGCAAAAGAGACAGGATAGTGTATTTGCATTTTCGAAGGAAAACCTTTGGCCATTAATCTCAAAGTAATGTCTTGAAACTAAATGCAGTTTTGTTTTATTTTTAAATAAAGACAAGTGAAAACAGTGTGTCAGAAAGTGGTGCTTTTAGATGAAATTATTTCTACTGTCAAATTTGGATCACAATCAAAATTCATAATTCAATTCTGTTCCCAAGCAGAATATTTCTGTCAGGAGTAATCTAAGGTTACTGTCACCAGCCATATTTCAGAACACTTCCACAAACTGGTGCATTAAGAGCTGCTTGTGGGGAAGCTGTGAAAGGTAAAAGGAGAATAAGCCCATGTAGCCAACTGATCATTTATAGAAATTACGAAGAAATGTTTGACCTCAAGTTGAATAATGGAATTAGTTCAGAACTGTTCAGCTCTTTATTCTGCAAAATGGAGCCTTTCATATATATATAGATAGATACACACACAAATATATTTGCTTTCAGAGGCTCAGTTTGTGGAAGCAGGATTCCGTACTTCTTGAGTCAGTGGTCCAAATTCTGATCACGTTTACTTCAAAGTAAAATCAGCAACACATCCCCCTGTCTCATCTCACCAGAATGATTTGGGAAATTCTTAAACATTGATAAAAGCTAGGGTTTCCTTTACTTGATTCTATTTGAAACAAGCAATTTTGCTTATGTTTTGATAAATAAGGAAAAGTGACATGTTCTCAGATAACATTTTTTCCCAGAAACTTCATGTCTTGAGTGGGTGAGCTTGTGTCACTGCCATTACCAATGCAAAGACATTCATATAAAATTTTTATCTTAGATCAAAAAAGCAAACCCAAGCAGGCTTCAGGATCGGCGTCCTCTGGAACAAGACATTTCCTGAGGGAAATAATGATTGGAGGGGGTTACTGGCCTGGGGCAAAGCTTCCAGCTTTCAGATTTCCCGACCAGTCATCGGTTCCAGGTAAAGCCTTTTGCTTTGATCAGTATTTGTCAATTCTTACTCTGCATATTTCCTTTATGTCTTCAGTATATTTTTTTTTCCTTGACAGAGGGTATTTGTTGTGCGTTTTAACTGTCAATTAGGGGGAAAGACAGTTCTAAGGATTATGATACTTTATTATAGACTGTACTATTACTTACATGGATTTTTACGTTTATTATTGTTGCTTGTCCTAAGTGGTATTGTTACTTATATTTTAATCTACAATGCATTAATGTCTAAAGTCTGAATTGAGCTAATAGTTGCCTTTTGTTAGGCATTCTACAAAAATGATAGGAAAACCCTTCAGTCTCTTCTCTTCTTACAGCTGACAGTTAAGGAAAACATTCACCCTCAAGGCAGTACTTGTAAATATGACAAAATTTAAAGCACATGCTTAAGGTCTGCTGAGAACATGGATAGGCTGTCTACTGAAGACAATTTCCTCTTCAGCAGATTACCCTTAGATGGTTAAATAAATGTCAATTATCTGTAGAATGTTATTGAAAGCCACTTCTTTGGGAAATGATGAATATTTATTTAAAGGCCTTTTGAGTGTTGGTTGGTGACTCCATCTTCAATTTCACTACATATTCTTTTATTAAAAACTGAATATATTTTCTATTATCACAAAGTTCTTACAAGCAGAAGTTTTCCAAAGCAAAATTTAAAAAAAGGCAAACAAAACCTAAGATAATGGATTAATTTAAAAGCTACTTAAGAATATATTTTTACATTGACATATGTTCTTGGGTACCTGAACACCTGAATTTTAATTTTTAACTGTAATTTAATTATTTATTTAATCAATTTAATTTAATTTAACCGAGAAACTTCATTTCTCAGTTTCATATCACAAAGTAGAAGGATCTTCTTTTTAAACATGAACTACCTTACAGTATATTAAGAATATTAGTTTATTTAACTGACAGAATTCTGGCTTATGTTAGCAAGAAAACGAGAAAAAAGTCGAAGTCGAAGACTGTCCCTTTGTAGTATATGCACAGGCAGTATCAGCCCTCTGATCTGCTTTTTGTCTAATTGGCAGGGTTGCCTGTCAGATTCAGTACACAAAATGTAGCTGCCCGGCCATGCTTATGTTAATTTCATATATAATGAGCCTTATGTACCAGAACTTTACACCCTTAGATTCCAGTTCTCTTCACCTTAGTTGCATTGCTGTAATACAGACTAACTCTTCCAATAATCATGCTCCATAGGATCCATATAAAAAAAACCTACATGTGAATATTTTGATTTTAGGTCAGGATGACAAAATCCCATCCATGAGAAAAGAAATCAGGGAGCAAAAATTATAGGTAGAATTTTTCTCCTCATTGAATTTCTTAGCAAAACTCTCACTGGCTGCAGTAAGGTAAGGATTTTATTTTTCCTGTAAGCATTGATTATGTGTAGCATAGTCTGACCACTGTTGAAAATAACACTGTTCTTGAAATGTATCTTGGTTTCACAATACCAAAGAATCCTACTCGATGAGTTACTCTGCCTACAGCTCTTCATCTTTGGTTGGTCCCCGAGTAATTTGTTTTCAAGGTACATTAACAACTTGTAAAAGGCTGTGTCATGGTTTGGGCTGGGATAGCTACTAAAATGAATGACAAATGCTCTCTTTAACCTCTCTCCTTTTCATAGAAGGGACAACATCTCCCTTCAGAGGAGAGGAGAGGAAATGAGAGACACACTTACGAGTTGAAAAGAAACTAAACTACTTTAATGAAATATTAATAGCAAAATATTAAAAAGAAAAGAACATTAATAAGAAAACAATGAAATATATACAATGTATACAACCTGTATCGAGCTTCCAGGATGATGATCACATCACCTGCAGGCACTGGGAAAGTCCCAGACTGGACTCAGTGACAGACGGGAACTGGATTCTGGGTCTGGATTCAGGAGCACATGGATCAGGATCAAAGGCAGATGAACAGGCAGAGTCCTGCTCAGATGCCAGCCATTGAAGAAAGAGGATAACCCCTTTGATCCCTCAGCTTTTAGACTGAGCATGATGCAGATGGGATGGGATACCCCACTGGTCAGTTTTTCGGCTTTGGACTCTTCAAAAGGGCAAATAAAAAAAAAATCTGACCATGGTTGTTATAGCATTAAGTATAAGCAGGAGCCTCTCTGTGTACCACTCCTTGGTGTTAACTGTAAACATCAGGCCTTACCACTCTGGAAGCAGGCACTGTCTGAAGAATTTGCTGTTAATTACAAAGAGTGCAGTTAGAAGAGACAACTGAAAAGTAAAATTACTGAAAATAAAATTGGTTCTGTTTTACCTCAGACCAGGACAAGCTGACACAAAAATGGCAACATCATCATGGTAGCAGTCAAGAATAATTATAGAACAGTCCAAAAAATAAAGTTTTCTCATTTGTTAAATTTAGTTATACAGGTTAGTTTTTTATATTTTTAAAGGTGGTTCTTTGAGAATAAAAATACAGGTCAGCTTCCCAAGAAGTTAATTAAAACTACACAGACAAACCATTGTGTTCACTAACAGATACAGTATTGCATCAAAATGACTGTTATGGAGTCCTTCAAAATGAAATATATTCTCAGACATGTTGTAGCATACATTTCTTAGAAATAGATAAGAATTTACTGATGAGGTGGAGGGGAAGAGGTGAGCCCAAATAATGAAGTGCCAATTCGTCAGAAATATTTTTTTACTGGGGCATTTATGAGAGCCAGGCTAATCTTAGTTATCTTTCTTCCACATTCTAGCAGAAGACATTCATATTGCTCTTTCAAAGATTAATAAATCCCACTGAAGTTCTCCCTTAACCTCTGGACTGCTTAACTCATTCTATGACTATAGACAGAGCCTAGGTGCTTAAATTCAGTTTCTCTTTAAATGATGAATTTCAGCTGAAATTAAGAACAATGACATTTTCTAAGTCTGTTCAGTCAAATACTTGTCTTTTCTACAAAAAAGAAAAAAAGATACATTTCATTTCAATGTATTAACGTGTAGTTTTTATAAAAGGATAGGAAGTGCTGTTTTATTTTTTGTTTTATTTTTTTATTTTTTAAGTGTATAAAAGAACAGAAACACTGGCTCCTTAACAATTCAGTTCTGTCAGGGTACAAAGTAGACACTTTGACAGCAATGAAGATGCTGACTTCCCTAAGGTCCTTCTGATCTTCTCTGCCCTCTAAAAACGCTGCATACGAAAACCCACCTTCAATCAGTCGATGAGCAGATTGATTTGTTCCCACTCCTCCCCATATGTGAAATGATCTTTCCAGAGAGTGGCAATTCAATAACTGGATTAATTTTATCGTTATCTCCTCCAAAAAGGGTGGTAAAATACCACGGCTTTAAGGAGGAAAGAATGTGAAGAAATAAAACTAGGACTGTATAGTAAAAAGTACTAATTACCAACAATTTAAACAGTGCCAGTGCATCCTTTGCAAAGCTGGGGTCTAATTCATTCTTTGAAATCTTGCCCAAGTCAATAGTTACTGAAAATAAACGCCTGAGGTACACAGCAATGAAAAGGCCCCAGCATGTCTCATTTTTCCACTAGGCTTATCCAGAGCCATACCTTCAAAGAAATGTATGGAATTGCACTGTATGATGATGCTCTGACAAAGAATCGTAACATCTCCCCCACCTTTTTCTTTTATTTATTTGAAAAATCTTTGATGTTTCCTTTCTGTGTCATTTTGAACTTCCAAATTGTTATTCCTCAGGGGTGAGTCTTGCCGCCCGTGCAAGAAATGCATGTGCTGGCTTCCATTACGCAGGGCCATATGGAGGAGTTCCCTCCCTGCTGTTTCCATGCATACAACCACCACCCTGCCTTTTAAAAACTTCTCTGATCGCGGATCAAAGCGGAGCGGTTTTGTGAAGTCACTTCTCTATCTTTGTCTGCAGAGGAGAGAGGGAAGTGGATCCCTTCCCTCTCACGGGATGCCCGGTTGTGCACAGGCGGGGCAGGCTAACCAGCAAAGGTTTGTAGAAATCCATATTTCGTTTCTCACTTACTAGACAAGGAATAGGAAAAGGAAAAGAGAGGGAAAGGAAAAATAGAGCGAACTGGAAATTGGGAAGCTTCCCAGGATCCTTTTCAGAGGTCTTTCTGGCAAGCACGTGCCATGTTTGGTCCTGAAATCATAACCTAGGTCTACATTTAAAAAATAATAATCTTAATTTAAAAATTGGTTAATTTTTGCTATACACTTTTAAATCTAAAAATATCACATACTGCAGCAAATGCTTTTTCTTAAGAAAGGGACAAAGTTCATAATAAAACTGTAGTGAATTACATTTAACTTCTTGTTATAATATCAGCTAAAGGAACTCACAGACCCTTCTGCTATATTGTACTATAGGACAACCTAATAAATTCTTTAATTACAAAGTTAGTGAATACGGCCGTTAGGGTAAGAGGAAGCCTTGGAACACAGTCTCTGGGTCTTTGCTCACTGGTAGGCTTTCAATCCCTGCTGCGTGCAGAAAGTGATATTTAAGGATATTAGTTGGGCATGTAATAAAATCAGGGTCAAAATTTTGGCACAAAGAGTTTTCATCTGGTTTGACTCCATGAACAGTCTCACTGTGAGGCAGGATGAGTGATGGTGTTGGTCTAAAGGAGGGGTAAGGACAGGTGGTTGGGAGCAGTGAGTGAGGTGAACAGAACATCCTTTTGATAGTAGCTAATTGTTACGTTGGCTGAGCTGTAGTGTTGAGCTGCACCTTTACCACTTTTTTTCTTGAGATTGAGAATACCAGAAGTTGGGAATGCTTGGCAAGGTGTGTGTGACCTGAACTAGGAAACTGAAAAGAAAGCCAGCAGAGAAGTTGAAGAAGCAGATGTAAATCCTATGGAGGGGACAGGAATCTTCCTTAGGCACAGGTATGACAGGAGAGACAGAGTTGGAAGTTATGAACAAGGCAAAGAAAATCAGAAAATAAGTCTCAAAATGGCTTTTTTTTCTTTTTTTCTACTGCGTTTGTAGAAATAGAAGCTGGTGTGCTTCCTTCATAAATAAACGTGCTTCTCTCAAAGAGTATATTGTATCATTCATTTCCTCTAATGTAAACAATCCCAAGTTCTGGCAACTGCTGAAACCGAAGCGTTTATAAGACTATTGTCATGATCTGGAAAAGTTAGACTGCATTGGTCATCTATTTTCTTGATGTTGTTATAGAGTAGAAAAAGGTTTATTTTAGAGATAGTAAGTCTCGAGCAGGGAAAGCTTGCTGCAGAAGAACTGTACTGCAAGTCAGCAGTAAGCACTTACTGTTACCAAGGGAGACCTTATCATTATAGCAATTATAAATCATGTTAAACAAAAGCAGCAGTAATTATGGTTTTGTTTGTGGGAATCAAGACATACAGTTATGAAGAAAAATGGGAGAGAGGGATTGAGTGGTTCATAATGGATGACACTGAATTCATAATATATGTATATAAAAAATGGTTGTTATACCTCACTGTCACCACAGCCATCACACACCAAGCCAGAACTAAAGATACAGGTAAACATAGCATCTGCCCAGCTGTGCACAGCTGTAGAGAGCTATCAAAACCCAGCTGCAGCTTCGTGCTTCTCTCCGAAATCTTTCAGGAAGCAATCGCTAAAGCCTATATTGACATCTCTTTTGACAACTGCTTAATCTCTTACAAGTTGTTGGTAAATGCTGCTTTACATCATCTTGTCAAAGATTGTCAGGGGGGAAAACAAGCATATTTTTCAAAGTCTAGTTCAGGTACGGTTTATCCCTGAAGTCTCCTATGCAGATTTGCTCTTCTCTCTGAGATCACAAAAAAAAAATCGGCAATGGGGAAACCTCAGTGATGTTTCAAATCCAGAGATTTAATCTTGTCTAAATAAATCTGAACTAAAATGTTTCCACTTAATCCCATCCTTGACATTTAGATACCAACGTGCATTTTAATGGTCATTTAGATACTTACCTTCCTTCTTTCATTTTCAGTACAGACATTGGAATTCAGAAAATAGATATATGTCTGGGACCTAGAAGGATCGAAAAGGGTGATTGGATTTGTATTATGGTCCATTTTAGATTACTAGGTTCAGACAAGTTACTGAATCAAATTCTGAATTTCTAACCTCTTAAAATTGAAGTTTTTCATATCCAGGGTTTTGTTTTTAATATCTGCATATTGCCTCATTCTTCCAGGCACACAGTGGCTTCCTGCCTTATCCTCTCTTCCCTAAATGACATCCTTCTTATCACTAGGTACCAGATAACTTTTTGTGTCAGCCTCTCTTGTCAAGAAAGATAACCAGATTAGAAGTTGTTTCCAACTGTACTTTGCTTCACTGTATTTATGTCTTCACTGTTTCAGACCTGAAAAGGGGTTTTGTGTACCAGAAAATATCTGTCTTTTCTTCATTGTGCCAATTTAATATCAACTCGCCTTATAAAAACCTCATCTTGCTTATATGTGTATAGGCATAGCCCAATACTTAAAAAGAAAAGGTTTAGGATACGCCTTATCACATTTGTTGGAAAGCTTTGGGTATTTTTAATCAGCAGTCCTGTCTTGCTAATTTCTCATCCCAATATACTTCTCCCCTGCTGAATGAAGTACAGGGTTACTTATCACAGTCCAGTCTGGGCTGAGTCTGAAATGTCAAAATCATGCTAGTTTTTTTTTTCAGTGGGATTCTGGAGAAACAAAAAACAAAAAACCAAAGCCCTCCTCTGACATGCTTAGACATAGTAGTTTACAAAGGTGCAAAAGATTCTGAGGAAAAAAAATATACTCATAATATTGGCCAGTAATTTAGTAACTCTGGCACGTTGCACATGATGCACCAGGAGCTGGTGGTAGAAAGGGTCCCTCTTCTCTTTTTCCCTTTTCATCACCGAACAAATGGTAGTGGATGTTTATGATTCTCCCAGTTCTTAGAGCAGAGCATCAGCACAAACAAGATACTGATACTGTTGTTGTTGCAGGTCCAGAACTTCTGATTCTTTCACATTGGCAGAGCTTTGTAACAACAGAGAAGCAATGGCAGGAGCGCAGACGTATATGTAACCCCAGAGACTACCTGGAGCCAGCAGTTCATTTGCTTCTACTGATACTCTGCATTTTAACACAATAATCAGATTCAGCTCTAATTCAGGCATGCTGACAGACGTGGGAGTGGCTGGAGTCAGAAACAGAAACGTGTCCTCTGCACCCTTGTAGTTAATCCAGTCAGTGTTTGGATTTTTAAGAGCTTTAAAACTAAGTTGTTAATAACCCTTCTGGCCTGAAAATGTCATTTAAAGTCTTGGAAGGAGAACAGAACAACTCCCCAAACCTCAAACATTATGAATCTGTTCTTTTAAAGTGCTTTTTCTCATGTGTCTGTCAGTTTGTTTGTTTTTACAGTTTCTTAATGATACAGTACAATGAAAAGGAACAGGATTGGTCAGGTTTCAGTAAGTGAGACCATTATTAAAATCCCTTTATAGGAAGCAAAAGTTTATAAGAAGAAGCTGAACTCATTCAAGTCAAGTAGGAAAATGGTGCTGTCCTTTTGATTCTCTGTAGTCTAGTTTTCCTCACTAGAGAAAGATCCAAACCAGAGCTCCAGCCTTGCTTCCTCCAGTTGGTGGGACCACCGAGTGTAAAACTACATCACGACACAGACTTGTACGCTTTACGCAGAGAATTTTGTAAATGCAGAGAATGAAATTTACAGTTACTTAAAGCTAATCAGTGTATTTGCAAACTTTGTTAGAAAATTTCTCATATGCTTGTCTGAACAGAGCAAAAAATAATATAAAGAGCAGGAGAAACCATATTGTTTTTAAAACACTGGCTGATATGTATTTTAGCATTAAAAAAGACTACTTTGAACAAAGATAGAAAGGATAAAGGAAAAATTTCTGTTGAGCTGTCTGAAATGATGTTGATGTTTGTTTTCTGTAGTCACAAACCCAAAGCTAATTCTGAGTCTTAGGAAAAGAAAAATTAATTGGGAACATGCTAGAGCAAATTCAGTTTTTATGTAGTAATTGGTGCATCTATATCACAAAAAAGCAATTATCCCTGGAACCACTGTAAAGCCATAAATTCTCTGTCTTAAGGATCTAAAACAAACAGACACCCTTTCTGTAAGAGAAATTTGATCAGAACTCCTTAGAAACTTTTTCCTAGAGACAGGCGTTCAAATATAGTCCCTTTTTTGACTGGGAATCCTTCTCTGTAGACACCAGAGGATTATTTCATTTGTAGACATCTAAATGTAAGAATGCTTTTCAGCTTCTGACAAAACAGGGAGAGGAAAAAGAACAATAGCTCTGGGCATGTTCTCTTTCCCTGACATGAAATGCTGTTTAAAAGAGTTCGGGTATTTTTATTTTTTTTTAATGTTTATCCAGGATTTATAGCTGTGTAATTACCGCACAGTAGTTCTAGCCCAGATACCATTCCTGAAGACCTCAGATATCTGCACAGATCATGCATCTACCAACTTACTGGTGTAAAGCAAGAATACAAAGGAGAATGCCTTTAGTATGTCCTAAAAACACTGAATTTGCTGGACAAGCAGAAATCTTCAAAGTAGTGTAAGCACAGTAGGTCCAAAACTTCCCCATTGTAGGACATCCCACTTAGTTGGGATGCTTGTCCTTCAGAAACCATTTTTAGGCTGAAGTGGGCTTTCTCATTCTTGTCGGCTTTTCTTATTCCGTGTAGTTCTCAAGATTGTGTTAAAAAAAGTAGAAAAAATGAAAAATCATATTTGATAAAATAAAGAGGATGTGAAGAAGATACATGAGGAGGAACAAAGAGAGATACAGAAAGAAGGACAAATCAGCCTTATTATCTGACAAAGGATTGAATTTAATTTCTTAGAGTTTTTGAGTCCAAAGACTCACAGGGAGAAGCAAGAAAACATCTGAGTTTTCAACATAGGATCCTCCAGGAATCTGTTTCAGTTCTCGACACTTCTCTCATCTAATTTCTAAAATTAAAAAAAAAAAGTAAAATGGCTGGAATGCCCCATCCTTACATCCTTTCAATCCCCATTTTAGCCTAATTCCAGCTGTATCTAATTTTATTCCCTTGATTTTCAGTTCCATCCCACTCTTTGAACATCATCTTTGGATTGTTTTAAAAATATTGCTGAGCACGTTCCAGTGTTTTTGAACCCTTCTCATCCATTTAAAATAACAGTAGTAGTAATGAAAAAAACATTGTCTTACTTTCTGAAATGGAGCACATTTGGAGTAGAGTTTTACTCCCAAATTTTGCAGCGCTATGCCAACATTTTCTAAACCTTAAAAAACCTTTGGTTAATTCATCTTCATCCTCAAGGGGAGATTGAAACTTGTTCTTATCTGGTCTGAACCAGCCCTCCCATTTCCATTTGGTACCCATCAAGCATTAGGAACAAAACAGAGTACCCAGGAGAAACGTAAACCGGTAACTTATTGTACGTTTCTGAATTCTCCTTAACTGTTTCTCTTTCTTATAACTGGGTAATATTTTGACTTACTCAAAGTTCTTGCTTTTGCATGAAGTCAGGATGTTTTATTGCCTGGGTTATAAGTTCACCAGGAGAACAAATTGGAAGACAATAAATCTCAACTTCTTATCTTTTGCTTTTATATGTTCAATTATTTAAAAAAAAATCCCCTTGTGATTGAAAAGAGAGAAATACATTTCCACATCTGACTAGAGCAGCTCCGATTGAAAACATAAACTGTTGCTATTACTCAGAAACAGCAAGTGACCTGGGAAATCTCTGTGGCCGTCACAACATTCCATATACCTTTTCTTTTTCCATTTTAGTCCACTAGTGACACAATTCCACTGAAAGATTTAGCCTGTCAGGAGCACTTGTACGCGGTGTGTCCTTTCGCTCCCACGAGAAGCTGACTGATGCTGCACAAGGAGGAGGGTGGGTTGTATGATGAGGCCTTTTTGTCTGAAAAAATGCTTTTCAGCAACTGACTGAAATTATGGCCTCATTGACTGGTCTGTGCAATTTAGTCTCCCCTCTCATCTGAAAATGCTTGCTGCCTGATTACAAAGTAATTTTTTCATTCTGGACAACACAGAGGTGTATCCTGGCGGCCCTGAGCCTGGAGCTGGTTCTTTTGGGATGCCAGGGGCAAAGGGTAGATTTAAATCAGGTACCTCTTTCTTTTTTTTCCAATGATAATCATCATGTTCACTTTAGGGGCTTTGGAAGATAATATTTAAACTGTGTATTCTTAGTTTTCTGAAAGCTTAAAATGCAGCTACCTATAATCTTGGTTAAAATCCAGCAACCAGACCATTTTAAGCTTGGTGAGGCCAGGTACTTGAGTAACAGCAAAGCAGAAAGTGTGCAACACAGAAAATTTTCTTATTCCAACTTCATAAATGTTTTGTTTATTATACTGAAGATCAAGTGGAAAATTATATTTACAAATTAGGAAGAATAATTTAAAAATATTCATTTGACATCTGCTCTGCTAATCTTCCAAACACCGAGTCTCTAAAGTGTCCTGTGTGAATGCATTAAGCCATGCACTGGCCTTTCTTGGTTACCATAACAAGCAATTTACCTCCACAATTAGGCACTGGCAGATTGTTTCTGCAAACCAAAATGCATTTTGACTAGTTATGTCCGAATAAAACTTTGTGGGGAATTGCACATTTCAGCCTGTCAAAAAGGATAGGGTGTTTCTGTTGTATCCAATTAGGCCAAAGGAAACAAAAAATAGTACACAAGTCACTACATTTTAACATGCAGCAGTGCTTTCTAACACTAGAATTAACTACATCAAAAGCTGAAATGGGAATCCACCTTTAACTAATAGTAATACTACGGTGTAGTGCATGACACTGATTAATCAATTACTGCTAAGTGCTGTACTAGTGCCAGATCAAATGCTGGTGTGGCTGTGTTTTTTGTGTACTGCAGAGTTCAAGCGTGATCAATATCAAGACTATTAATTGGATGTAATAAAGAAATGAAAATGCCATTTTTGTATTTCATCTAGGTCTAATTTCATATTTTGAATTCATCTTTTCTCCTCCCTTCCTCTGATTCCAGTCATCTAACACTTTGGTTTAAGCTAAAGTCTCAACTTTTACAGACATGGAAGGTTGATTCCAACACCACCAATTTGCATCAGTGTTCCTGTGCTAGCAGACAGACAAAAACAGAGACTATGCATAAGATTTCACATGAGCAGAAATGAATACTGTATTTAATAAATTGAATAAAATATTAATCCATAGCAGGGAAATTGGGGTGGAGTTTTTGTGAAATCATATAGCCTATAGACAACAGAAATGGAGACAAAATATGTCTAGTCAAATATTAATGAACTGAGAATCCCCTATTATGTTTAGAAAATAAAAGGATTTTTCCTGTAGATCTTTTATCGTATGGCATTTTTATTTTTCCAGGGATTAGACACTATGCTTTCCCCTGCACTATTGCATAATGTATTCTGGAATTCAGATTTCCATTTCCAGGAGGTTAATACCTTTTCTATAACGTTTTTCATGGTGAAAAGTCCTACTGCCTTGGCATTCTTATTGATGTTGACAGGCAGCTAAAGAGATATTATATCAGTGTTTGGAAAAATTACTATTTGATTATTGGCATGGATCGTACTAAATCAAGCCAAATGGTCGTTAAACTGGGTAATGTAAACCTGACTTCTCTTAAGAGCTTCATAAGAAATATGTGATCTCCTTTTTCAGCTAAAGCCCTCCCCGCTGAAAATAAAATGTGGCACCTGGATAGGGACAGACAGCCCTTCACCAGCTACTGCTTAGAAAAGTTTTGTGTGCCTGTAGGCAGGAGACAGGATAAAATAGGCTGAGAAAGTATCACCATGTGTAGCATGGACAAAGATGGGTCAAGAGAAAGCCCAGAGTGGGTGAATGCAGGTTGAAACCGACAGTGTGCTGGAAAATCTTTTGATTCGGCTGATGTTCATGTGAATGAGTTTTGTACGTCTTTGTGCTTATGCTTGGGAGCCTAAATTCTTTGATAGCATTTTCATGTTATATTTTCTGTATTCAGAACTCAGCGACAACAACATATACTTATCAAGAAGTATAATCCAGCTTCTCCAGTGCACTTCTGATCCTGAAGCTGAAGGCCATCATGCTGATAGAGAAGAAAAATAAGTCTTTGGAGAAATCGGGATTGCATTATTTTATCATTCCAAACTGGCTTGCAGTTCTTTATGAAATGTAACCTTGTCACATCTTATGGAGTGAGCTCTGGCCTGGACCAGCTGATATTGGTGTCTGTGTTTAGGGTTAGCTGCGGTGCATTCACAGACATCACATTCTGTCAATAGTGGCAAACGGGCACCGTTAGGGGCAGCATTAATTGGATCCACTCTGGTGTATAGGTTATCCAATCTGAGCCTCTATCACATCCACAAACCTCAAGATCAAAAAATATATTGGGTAAATTTGCGGAGAGAATCCTTTTGATTAATCATATGTAAGGGAACAGAAACTGACCAAGATCCTTATAGAAGCAAAATCTGTCTGTCCCAAGATCAGCCTTCAGATGTTTTAAAATATTTAGATACAGCTTTACCTACAAACTATGTTGACAGTGCTAAAGGATTTCTTTATACCAACATCACAGCCTTGAGAAACGATGATCTACTTAAGGAGTGCTATAAACAATATTAATATCTATGAGTTTGGTGTTTCATGTACATTTCTGGGCAGCTCTAAATATGAAAGAACATGCAATTTTAAAATGGTCTATAAAAATTTTTACTACAGTGATTTTACTATGTTAATTCTCCTCTCCTCCTTAATGTCATAAACTTTAATATTCATGCAGCTTCTTTCTTCATATTTCATGAATACACTGTGTATTTGGACAATAAAAGCATTCTGCAGACTCAATCATAATAAACACAATAGTATATGAAAAAAAAATTCCAGATATGGCCAGTCATAACACAGCTGCATTAGTTTCATTAGCCTGATTAACAAGGGCGTGCTTTGATGTGCTACAATGGTGAAGGGAGTCACCAGATTGGTACTGTGGGATACTCAGGCATCCACTGGAACTTGACAAAACGGCAGTTGTTGAAACTTCATACAAAGAACTCACAAAGCCTTTGCTCTCATATTTTATCTATCCTTTTTTTTTTTTTTTTTTTTGTTAATGGGAAAAACAGCCTAACCACAGTACTGCAAAGTGAAATATAAAACACATGGCTGATGCGTAGACAGGAAAGAATCTGCTCTTCTTAGTGGGCTGATCCCAAGCTGTTTTTAACAACGGCAAGAAAGGCAGTGAGGACCTATGATGGCAGCCCATGGGATTTCTGCAGCAGCCAGAGGTTAAATCCTACTCTCTGAATAAAGTCCCAGAACAGCAGCTGCCTAGCCTGGCCCTCTAGCTTGTGTGGTTTATCTTCTGTTCTGGACTCCAGTATGCTCCTGGGCCTGTTAAGTACTTGCTGCGTTTTATCCCTGAGGCCTGTGGAGAGCAATCTGATAATCTAGATCAGCCTTCAAACTCACTGAGTACTTTCAGGAAATCTGGGATGAAAAGGTCTAAGAAGTTTTTCATTATTATTCCAATTTTAGCATGTATTATTTGCAATTATGGGATTACAAAAATCTTCCCAAGTACAGAACCTGCGTGAAAACGAGTTGGTGTTAAAGCACAGTTCTTCACAAATGTAGCACCAGCACAAATATATTCACATTTTTCATTTCAGGCTGCACAACTCTGCCCCTGCCCATAGCACATCTCACTCTGGGTTTGCCATGGCCCACACAGAGCCATCATTTAGCAGTCTTTGAAAAATTCCTCAGTTGAACAGTTCTATGCTTAAATTGGACAGTGGTATTCTAATATTAAATTCTTAATTGTTCCCAGAACAAGCGTGCGAAATTCCTCTGTTCATTTGAGTCTCTATACACTCTGATTTACAGGAACTAAAAATAGAAGACAGAATGGTACAAAGTTTCTATTTTATTGTCTAGAAAACACAAATAGAAATGAAGAAGAGAGAAGAATAAGCTAGTAGAAATCAATTTTTAGAGTTAAAATTTGGTATGCTTTTTCTCAGATGTTACTCACAAGCTCGTGCTTAGATAAAGCCAAAGATACTCTGAGGTATGTGAAAACAATGACCTCAAATCCCTCAATTTCTTTTTGGTTGTAAGCCATTTTTCATCTTTGAAAATACATTTGTGCCAAATGTTTCAGAGAGCAGTTTATAGTCTGTGCTATAAACACCCTCATATGCTATACATCTAGGGTGGCCTTTTAGCACAGAAAAAAGCTGAATAGCACAAGAAGCATTGTAATTCAGTGACATAAGCCCAGACTTCCTTTATTTTACCCAGGTGTCTCACATTCTTTCCCTTCCCCATTTCTGTTTTTGTCAAAGAACTTCACTGTTGTCATCTCTGATACTGTTAGTTTATTGCAAAGGGATGTGAGCATGCAAGGCTGCAAATATACACCCATATACTTGGCTGTGCGTATATGCCTGTACTTTTTAAATAAAAAAAAGTTTACTGAAATGTAGTTATTTGGCATACAGTAGCTTTACTAGTTTTTCATTGTCAGGTTGGCCTTGCGTGCAGTAAGAAACCATTCACACGTTTGCTTGGGAAAGAAGCAGACTGCGATCAGCATAATCTTGAAATATCTGCCTTTTTGAAAATGACTTGATTGTTAAACATCACACAGACAGTTCTTCCATATTAGAACCAGGTCATACTATCGTCACAACCAAAGCCTGTGCAGGTGAGATGAGTTTTCAGTTGTCAGGAGTGAATTGTAGCTTCACCTCTGGCCTTTATGTCTCATGTCTGACCAGCATCAATGTACTACTTTCTTTAAGCACTTTTACACAACTGGATCTCAATACATACTTTCAATCTGCAACCCCGAGCCCCATTTGTCAGAATGTTAAGAGCAAGAAGTACATTTTTTTGTTTCTATGATGTTCCAAAGATGAGATCACTTACCTGCTGCAGATTAAGATTTTTTTTTTGGGGGGGGGAGTACAATATAGGGATAAAAGTTACTTTGGATTAATTCCTTCTACCTTCCTTTTTTTTTTTTTTGTTTAAACTTATGTTTTTGATGTAATATTAAATCAGTATGAAGCATGAACATCGGTGTATAGTATGTACAAGGGAAAAGCTGTATAATCGTGTTAGCTGGGGATGATACAAATCCTTAGACCTTAGCAGTAGGACATGATGGGAATATAGGTATGAGAAATACATTTTGTGCATCAAAGGACACAGATTTAGATCACATGTGGCCACCACGCCAGTAAGCTCCATCTCTGAAAATCTCTGGTTTTTCTTTTATTGTGAAATCTTGCTCTACTGCTGAGGTAAATAAGAACTCAATATCATACCAGAAATCCTCTGAAGCTTATAGAATACAGGCTTAGGTAGACCACAGGCTATTAGTAAAATGGAAAATACTTGTGAGGATGGCATCATCATCTTATTTACCTTTGGAGACATCGACCAATGTTAAAATATTCTTTACGGAGTTCTTTACTTTCTAAGCTAAATTACCAAATCAGTCTGGACCTAAAGAGAGTTTGGATAGGTTTCTATTACTGTTGATAAATCAGGAGGAGAATTTTTTTTACTTAGGATGAACTTGAGACCACAAATATGAATATCATCATCTCAAAGTCTCTAAGGACTTCAGGACTGAGAGAGCAGTTGTGGTCCTTTTACTGGCCTGATCCTTAGGGAAAATAATTCTCTGAAAACACTAAAATAAATTTTCACTTTCTTTCTAAAACCTCTGTAGGAATATCTTCTAAATACACTAAACTTTTCTCTGACTCTGCTTTGACTTTTGCACCCTTTTTAGCTTTATGTCTATTTTAGAACTGCAGATAAGTTTAGTTCAAGTGACAAAACTAATAATTCCTGACAGATGGCCCAGTAGTGCTTACCTGCAATTTAGTTATAGTCAAAGGAAGTGATAGTAGATCCTCCTTTAGACATCAAAAGAGGAAGAGCGATTGCGGTGTTTTCCCTTCCAAGCTCCAAGTGGGTACTACAATTTCTGGAAAAGTATATTTTATTATATGTATAGTATTTTATATACAAGTATTCACCTGCAAATTAAGTTGAAGTTACATTCAGTGTCAAAATGATAAAGCAAGTAATTCTAATCTCGTTGCAGGTTTTCAGTTCTTTGTGCTTGTTTGTTCTTTTTCATTTTGTCTTTTGCCTGCACAACAGAATACTGTAAAGTAAGGAATGCTGTTAACCCCTTCCAATGACAGAAAATTAAAGCACAGTCGAGGTGAATAACTTATGCTGTGAGTATGGGCTTCACACCTCCTCGCAATAAGCACCTACACATCCTCTATGGAGAGTAATCATCTTCAGAGGGCAGTTCATTCTATTTTAGGAAGGGATGAATCAGCTGCTACAGGTACCTTCTTCTTTCTATTGAGTACTGAGAGGTTTGACAGGTAGCTTAGAGGAGAGGTGTGCTTTTGGTAGTGAAAATGAGATGATGTGGGATACACTGTTAGTCTTTAAGAACCTTTAAGGCTGGAGCAGAATGTAGGAATACTGGCAGCACAGTGTCTGTATGAGCCCCTAAACTATTCTTCCCATCTAAGACATAATAGCTATTTTATTTTTCATGAGCTCCATAATTTATTCTAATTAATTGATGATCTCTATCCTGGAAATTTCAGAAGGCTAGTTTTTGTGATTTAGTAGTTATAGTATTGAATTAACTGAACAAAAATAAGTGAAGAAGGAAGCCATTAACAGTTTATGGATCAGTGCTGTTCAAAAAAGTTCAGTTCTTCCTCCTAAAAGGGAAAATGCTTCAGTTTCCTGTCTTATTAAACAACACATTGTGACTGACTGAGGAACAGTCATTATGTAAACAAGTCACTGTTTTTCACCTCTACAGAAATAATTAGTAGCAAAGAATCTGAATGTAATACCAATAATAATGTGAACTTACCTGTCCGTTGCAAGACCTAGCTGTATCTCGACAATGTTCTTAGAAGCAAGATATAACTGTATGATTTTTGCAAGAACTCATGTCCATGCCCCCAGATGTATCAGTAATGGCTCCTACCTCACTGGTGATTTATTCAGTTCAGTTTCATTCTATATACATCTTATGTTCCAGTTTTGATTTTGATACAGTTTGATGAGTTTGGGATTTTTTATGGTTAGTTGGCTAAGCCACCTTTCAGAGGCTAATTAGTTCCATATACATAAATATTTATTTTGACATTCCAAATTGTTTATTATTTCAGCGTTTCTGCTCATAGAAAAATCCTGCTATTAGAATTTCTCTCCTATAGCACTTGAGCTTTCTTGACATTAGTATGATAAATTTTCCCTGCTTCTTTTACCTTCCTTTTTCATGACCGATTCTGATCATCAACAAGTTAAACCTGCCTGAGAGGATCATGATACCAAATATGACATTCATTAAGTTTATTAGAGAAAAGTAGCTCAAAGATTGTTTCTTAGCATTTCTTGGAAGCTTATTTGTATATTGTGTACTTCATTATTTTTTTAAGTCGATATTCTTATTAGAATCAGTATCCCCTTTATATCATCCTTCCAGGGCTTTTAACCAGATACATGTGAAAATATGTTATTATTTAAGCTTTTACAGCACACTGTAGTCCCCATGTTTACATCTCATTTCTTCCTGTCTTCTTTGTTCTCCACTTTCTCAGTCAGGCAAATAAACAAGCCTTTTAAAATGCAAATATTGATATTTAAAATAATAGAGTCTTTTGTGCAAGAGAAACATGAAGCCTGAAAGAAAAATGCAATTCACAACTTTGGAATCTCTCTCCGTAGGAGCCTGTTGTTGATATAAGCCAGGGGTGCATGGAGAAACAGTGATAGGAGCCGGAAAGCGGCAAAGATGTTCCATTTATTTATATCTATCACTTTCTGGACTGATGAAGATAAGTAACACCTAGGTTCAG
The DNA here is from genome assembly GCA_028565335.1 of Limnodromus scolopaceus. NCBI lineage: Eukaryota > Metazoa > Chordata > Aves > Charadriiformes > Scolopacidae > Limnodromus > Limnodromus scolopaceus. The sequence goes on from JAOXNO010000041.1 coordinate 44,293,919, forward strand.
CTGACTGTGTCTATAGTCAACGTTATTAAGCTCTGTGTTCCTCCTTCTCTGAGCATCATGCACCTGGCATTTTTATTTAGTGGGTGAACTGACTGTCACAGTCAAAATCTGCAATGTACTTTGGGAATTTTTTAGAGCAAGAGCACCGTAGGCATGTAAAACAGTTTATTTTGGAGTCTGCACACTGATCAGTGCTTTAATGAGGTCACTTCTTTGAAAATTTTACTTCATTTTGTCCAGCCTCCTTGTCAAAATAAATGTTGAGTTGCGTGACAGGACCTCAAGTCAGCAAGAGCTCTGAAGTGAATGTTTTCCTTAATATGAGAAAACCAGAAACAGCAGACAGAACGTCAATCTCTAAACCTACTCTTTGATAGAACAGAAACCAATGACTTAGAACACAGTGATATGTGGAAGAAGAAGAAAAATCTCAGGTCCGAGGGTTGAGACAGACATAAATAGAATATCTGAGAATCAGTCATTCCCCTCCTGTCTGTGTTATTGCCATTTGGACACCTTTCTTTTTGGTCTTGACCTTCCTTCACATACTTTCAGTAACTTCCCAGTTGTGCTAGATGCTGGGTCCTGAGGGAGACTTTCTTTTCCAGGTTAATTTATTTGCCTTCTGGTCTTAGGAGGCTCCTAGTCCCACTGAGCCACTTTCACTCCACGCCACGCATCACCCCCACCTCGTCACTTGGCCCCAGAGGAGGAGCAATCCCAGGGGAACCCTTATGGAATGTACAGCAGCCCAAGACAGGAGGAACTCTTTTGTGCAACCTCACAGAAAAAACTTGTTGCAACCACACAGTAGATTTGGAACAAAAGAACAAGACAGATAATACCCTTCAATTTCTAGCAATTTCTTTTCAGGTTAGGTTCCAAAATTCACTCTTTTTGAAAACAGGTATGCTTTCATCTTGATATCGATATTTAGCAAATCTCAGGAACAAATGACAATTTTTGGCCAGGAAAAAATTGCTTTCTTTATATCTTTATATCTTTATCTTTATATCTTTAATATCTTTAATGTTAATCTTTTTATGAGGTTGATGCTAGAGTGGCATGAGGGTCGTACATTTTCTTTGACTTAATGATGATGAATGTGGTATTTAGACTTTGCAAATGATGTAAACTTCCCAAACACATAAAGAAGGAGAGCTTAGAAGGTTTATTGCCAAAGATCCATATTGTGTCTAGACCAAACATAGTAATAAAAAAACACAGAGAATAAAAATTAACCTGAGTGGAGTTCAATTTGCAGTAAACACAAATTAAATTGGGACAAATCACTACAGTTAAAAATACTGGAGGAAAGAGCATAAAGTGCAGTCTTCAATTACTTTTTCTGCGGTCTGCAGTTGAAGTTATTACAGCTGAAGTCCACTTTAGAGTAGGAAAATGAACCACAGCTGGTGATGGCTTTGGTGTGAATAAATAAGGAATGCAAAAAAGCTGAGATGGTAGTGTGGGTTTATATTGCCTGCCAGAGGAAAGGAAGGAACTCCTTTGCTCCCCAGGATATGTAACTCAGTTCTGGATTTGTTTTAAGGTACTGGAAGCTGAACACAGTTAGTGATAAGCTAAAATGGGAAACACTGTTACTCTTTCTAGTATTATTATTTGCTGATTGTCTGATGGTGTGTTTCATTTGCATGTTCAGGGTTAACACACCACTTTCTTCAAGGTCAGGCTTGTTGGCATGATTCAGGTAGTTGGTGGTTTTTTTTGCTTTTCTCCGTAGTGTTGTTGATTTCCTAAAGCCATCTGGGAATTTTACTCAGGGCAGTTGTCATGTAGAAATACAGGCAATCTTTGTATTTTCTCCTTGTGGCATTGAAGCTTTTGAACTTTTTAACTATGATTCTACATTTTGTTACAGAAGGGTGGAAGGGTGTTCTTAAGCTATGGTGCTTGCTTCAATAGTTTCATGCTATCTGTCATACTTACATACTTACTGTTCATCACGTTCTCTAGTGACTGGCAATTTGTATTTCTTTTGTGAATGAAGAGTTGCCTGACAGTCATCAGGCTTTGAGAGGGGTTAATTTCAGAGGGTTGCTGATCTTCAGCTGGCCAGGGTGTTCTCTGGACATGTCTGATATGTGGATGACTTCAACAGCAAATGCTTATTCATATAACAGAAATGCTCAATTTCACCATTTGAAACTCTAAGACTTGTAAGCACTTTCCTCAAGACTTGATAAATGTAATTCTCTGTCCTTTCCCGAGTCTGCCTCTTTAGCATTTATACTGTCTCTTAGGCTGTACTATCACAATATTTGAAATTTTATTCGCTGAAATACAAATAAGGTTTTTCAATAGCAATAGGTTAGGGTTAGAATCATAGATATTTTTAAATATTCAAAACATAACTTGCTTTCATTTCAACTGGAATTATGCACTTCAGGGACATG